>CM076578.1:731790349-732363609 GCA_034641835.2 Pinus albicaulis | reverse complement strand
TTCTGACAAATATATAAGTGATGTTTTTACCATAAGGAATCATTTTTCCAACTAAATGTATCATATGTACTAGGATCTTGTTGCAACTTTTGAATGAGTGTCAACACTTCTTCATCCTTCTTCCATTCATCCCTTGGTTCGGTTATCCAATCTCGCTAGATAATAGAAATGGAACAAAGCAATGCTTCCACCTCTTCATTCTTTCTTGAGAGTGCATCTGCAGCAACATTTAGCTTCCCTTTTCTGTAGATTATTTCAAAGTCATAACCCAACATCTTTGTGACCCAATTTTGTTGCTCTTCTAAGGATAGTATTTGTTCCAAAAAGTGTTTAAGACTATCATGATCAATTTTTACCCTGAAGTGTCTTCCCATTAGGTAAAGTCACCATTTATTTAGTGCATGTACTATTGCTAACATTTCCTTCTCATAAATAGCTTTCTATAAATACTTTCCTTTGATTGGATGACTTTCAAAAGCAATGGGTCTTCCTTCCTGCATTAAAACAACACCAATTCCATTTCCTGAGACATCACATTCCACAATAAAGGTTTTTATGAATTCTGGCGTAGCTAAGACCGGTGCTAGGCACATTGCCTCTTTAAGATGTTCAAAGGCCTTAGTTGCTTTAGGACTCAATGAAAATTCATCTTTCTTCAATAATGTTGTTAGAGGTGCTGCTATTCTCCATAATTCTTAACAAACTTGCGATAATACCCTCTTAACCCAAGAAATCCTCGTAACTGCTTTATGGTTGTGGGGACTTTCCATTCCTTAATGGCTTTAATTTTGTTATGGTTTACCTTAACACCCTCGTGAGATACAATATGACCCAGATATTCTACCTCTTGTACTCCAAAGAAAAATTTGGATTTTTTTGCATATAATTATTTCTCCTTCAATAGTTTGAGCACGCTATCAACATGTTGAACATGATCCTTCCAAGGCCTGTTTTAGATTAGTATATCATCAAAAAATACTAGAACAAATTTTCTAAGGAAGGTTTTGAAAATGGAATTCATCAACCCTTGAAATGTAGAAGTTGCATTGGTAAGGCCAAAATGCATGACCAAAAATTCATAATGACCCTCATGAGTTCTAAATGTTGTTTTCGAAATATCTTCAGTCTTCATTCTAATCTGATGATATCCTGAAAGAAGATCCAACATGGTAAAATAAATTGCTCCATGTAATTCATCAAATAATTCATCAATCACAGGAATGGGAAATTTATCTTTAATGGTGAGCTTATTGAGCTCCCTATAATCCGGAAACATGTGCCATGATTCATCCTTCTTGTGCACCAACACTACTAGAGCAGCTAAAGAAATTTGACTAGGTTGAATTATACTAGCCTCTAACATTGTTGCAATCATACATTCAATTTTTCTCTTTTGGACATAAGGATATCTATAAGGCCCGATGTTTGGAGGAACACTTGCTGGAATCAAATGAATAACATTATCATGATCACGAATAGGTGGGAGTCCTTTGGGAGTTTCAAACACCTTGGAATGATTTTCCAAGGCTTTTTTGAGATCTGCAGAAATATATGATTTTGATGTTGGAACTTCTAGTGAGCATAATTTTGCAATTACACCTCATTGTTCTTTATTCAGAAGCTTTGTCATGACGTTAGAGCTTATTATCTTTCCTGGCTTCCCTGCAACACCCCGTAATTCGACTTCCTTTCCTTTTGAAAAAAAAATTCAAGAAAATTTATTGAAAATTAAAAGCTATCGTCCCCAAAGACTGTAACCATTGTACTCCTAGTACAACATCAGCACCTCCCATTGGAATGGAAAGCATTGGACTATTCAATACATATTCCCCCATGGTTAGATTGATATTATGGAATTTTCCAGAGAAATTTATAGTTCTTCCATTTGAAACCATCACTTGACATTCTAGTGTTGGGTATAGGAAACAATTCAATTCCTTGGCTACCTTACAATGAATAAAATTATGGTTACTACCCGAATCAATCAAAACTATTACCTTTTTCTTCTTGATATGTCCTTCTATCTTGAGATTTTGAGAAGTGGTAATTCCTTCCAATGCATTACATAATATGGTCGGACTCATTTCTTCCTCTTCTAGGGTTGGTTCCTGGTGTATATCCTCTTCTTTTGAAGATTCTTGTTCATTTTCTTTTTCCTTTTCAAAATCTGTGTAAAATAATTTCTCTTTTTTCTTCCAATTTTTGTGGTGTCAACCTTGTAGGTTGTGGAAGTCTAGGAGTAGCAACACTTCCATCTTTATATATGTGAGTGGTAGGCTTCCTTGTCGCCATAATTTTACATTCAATTTTTCTTTCCAACTTGAATGCCTTTTCCAATGAATCAAGTTCCCAAACGTGAACTTCATGTTGGATGTTATCCTTTAAAGTCCCTATGAAGACATCAATCCGGTGTTCCTTTGGAATATTAGTTACCCTTACATTCAATTTTTTGAAGTCCTCAATGTGCTCCACCACTGAACCCTTTTGTTTGAGATTTATCAATTGGCTAAAGAAGGTGTTTCTTTTCATATCCTCATAATGTGCTATCATTTCCTCTGTAAAAATTGACCGAGTGACAATTTTTTTATGGGAGAAAAGCCATCTATACCATATAAATGTATTTTTTTCTAAATGTAAAGTTGCAATGCATACCTTTTTTGTGCTTTGCACATTATTGAGATCAAAATATTTCTCCATCTGTAATATCCATGTTACGAGATCCTTGCCATCAAACTTCCTCATATCCATCTTTGGAATATGGTGATTCTTCAATCCAACATTAGAGTTTATGAAATCAAAATTAACATTTATTTTGTTCTCATCATCAGTTTCCTCTTCTATCTTTTTGGCATTAGGAAACATTTCTTGTATCAACTTTTTCAAACCTTCAATTTGTGCATTTAGATCATTCTTCATGTTTTCCATGTTGTCTTTCATGTTTTCCACATTGTCTTTCATGTCATCCATATTAACTTCCATGTCAGCTTGCATGTCATCCATATTATCTTCCACGCCTTTCTTCAAACAATCCATCTTAGCTTCCACGCCTTTCTTCAAAACTTCCATTTCATTTTTTGTTGCTCTTTGCAAGAGTGAAATTTGGTGCACTTGCTCTTGTAATTTTGATATGTCATGTTGCAATTCTTCGTCTTCATGAGTCATAGTAGAGCATTATAAAGGCTTAATGGGTGTTGAATTATTTTTAAGGGGAATTTTATAACCAAATACTAATATCTATTCTACAATATTCCCTTGGAATCAATTCAAACTGATTTTTCACACGAGACTTATGCAATTCGAAAAAATACACACCTTTTTATTGATTTTGAGGAGCTCAATATTGAAACTGAATTATCTCTGTTATTTAGGATCTTCAATATCTAAAATTCAGCCCTGTAGTAGCCCTCTAAAGCTTATTTAAATTTCCACAAGTCTCACCTGATTTGGATTATTCAAGGAAAAGTTATGCCCAATCTCCCACAATGACCTAATTATGGATTGGTTCAGTAGAGCGAACTTGTACGGCATACCATGTGTCATTGTTTCCTCATTTAGCTTTGAAAATGATACAAAGGAAACTACCATCCATTTAATTGCAGCCAATTTTTACAAAATTCCAATCCAATGCTCAGAGAGAGAGTTATGATGATTTCCCACGGTCACATCTTTAAGATGAAATTCGGGATCCTACAAAATCCGTAGCTTCCACAAGCCCTATCTCTGAAAATATTGTGAATCAAGCTCTGAAATGTTTCTACGATGTTCCTCAGGATTGTGGGTTCGCTCTGTAAATTTTTTTGCTTCTGAACCCTCATATAAAAATAGTTATAGAGAAAATGAAACGATGACATGTTTAGGTTAAATTCAAGAGCCTGCAAAAATCCCTAAATTGAACAAACCATATCTCTGAAAATATTGTGAACCAAGATCTAAAATTTTTCCATGACATTCCTCAAGATTTCTGCTTCACTCTGTAAATATTTCAGCTTTTGAACCTTCATAGAAAAAAATTTATAGCGAAAATTCCACGATTACCTGTTTGGAGTAGTGAAACCCTAGAATCCAAAGCTCTGATACCAAATGTTATGAAACCAGCTCCAAAAATAGAATTAAAGAGAGATCAACGCCTTAGAAATCAGCTAATTCGAGGGGGAAACCTCCAATAAATTACATAAATGAACAATTCTTTGATGATACAAATGACCAAAACCTCCTTCTATATATAGGAGTCCATGGGGCAACAATATAATCCTAGCTGACCTAACAATAATAATGTAAGGGCTTAATAATAACAACATTGGGGTTATAGGGGTACAACAATAACAATAAGGGGGATACACTAATAAAAATAAGGGAATAAACTATTAATATAGGGACCTAATAGATTTTCAGGGTACAATCAAGTGTTAGTTCATCCTAAAGTTATATTAAAGACTACATTTAGAACTAAATGGGGCACTTATGCTTATCAGAAAATGCACTTTGATTTAATCAATGCAAGAGAAATTTTTCAAAGAGAAATGGACATTACTTTTAGAGGATTGATAAATAAAATTTTGGTTGTATTTTTAGATGATATAACCATTTACTCCAAGAAAATAAATCACCACTATCGTGATCTTAAGAAAATCCTTGAACGTTGTTTGAAATATGGAATTTCTTTAAATCCCAAAAATTCATATTCTTCTTTAAGTGGAGGTAAACATTTAGGATTTATTATATCAAAAGAAGGCAGCATTGATCCAGAAAGGAAAAAGCCAATTTATGAACTCTGTCATCCCCATAACAAGAAATACATGTAGTCCTTTTTGTGACAGATAAATTTTGTCAAGAGATTTGTTCCAAATTTTTCACAAATTGTTTTACCATTGCAATTAATGATTAAGAAAAATGCACTCTTTAAATGGGGGCATAATGAAAGAGAATATTTTGATCTAATCAAGAAATCCATCATCAATGCTCCTTCTCTGACTACCCCAGATTTTTCTAATCATTTCATTTTGTATACTTTTGCAACTGAAAAATATTATCTTATTGTGTTAAAAAATATCAATGAACAAAATATTGAAGCACCCGTTTCTTTCTTTAGTTCAAATCTTCAAGGTGTTGAACTAAATTATTCAGAAGTGGAAAAAAAAGAATTTGTTGTTTACAAATATTTAAATCACTTTATACCTTTTCTCCTTAAAACACACACCAAGATAATAGTTCCATTTTTGGCAATAAGGAAACTACTTATTTAAAAGGAACTAGGAGAAAAGAGACAAAATTGGGTAACTGCTAAAATTAACTAAGAGAGAAATAAGACCAGCCAAAATCATCAGAGTGCAATGTCTCTGGAGATTAATATCTGGAGAATCCAACATATCATATGGTGAAGAGTTAGGTAACATTGTACACATTGTTGAGGTAAGCCTGAATGACTCTCAATCACAGTATTCTGATCTTATCTTTTATTTTAAAAATGGATATGCTCCTACAAAACTCAATTACAAAATAAAAAGAGCTTTAAGATTGAAAAATAGTCAATAACATATCATAGACAGTGTTTTATTTAGAAAGAACTATGACCCTGTACTACTAAAATGCCTTGAGAAAAATGAAACACTAAGGGTTTTGCAGGAACTCCATGATGGACCTACAGGTGGACATTTCGGTGGATATACTACCGCGCATAATATCCTTCATGCATGATATTATTGGCCCACTCATTTTAAAGATGTTCATGCATATGTGAGAAAATGCAAAACATGCCAAACTACTGCTGGAAGGCAAAGAAAACCAGTCTTACCCTTGCATCCAGTCAATATTCAACAACCTTTTGAGAAGTGGGGATTGGATATCATAGGTGAGATTGTTCCTAACTTATCCAAAAAACATAAATATATTCTCACTGCAACAGATTAATTTACTAAGTGGGTGGAACATGTTCCACTAAAGGTAGCTAGCTAAGAAGCCATTATGGAATTTATTGATCAGTTCATTATTACCAGGTTTGGATTACCCAATGCACTTATGTTTGATAATGCATCTTATTTTTTGGGAAATAGTATGACTAAATTTGCTATCAAAAGAGTTTTAAGCTTAAATAGTTTTCTAATTACTATCCCCAAGGGAATGGTTTGGCAGAATCAACAAATAAAAGTATCATAAGAATCATAAAAAGGATTATTGATCAGAGCAAGAAAAATTGGCATAAGTCTTTAACATGTGCACTATGGGTAGATAGGATCACTCATAAGGCCTCTATAGGAACTTCTCCATTCAATCTAGTTTATGGGAGAGAAGTTGTAATTCCATCAAAATTAGTGCTTCCTTCATTATCCCTAGTTCAATTTATTAACAAAGTACCTTCTTCTTCCCTACAATTAATAATGTCTCGAATCCTTAAAATGGAAGAGGAAAGAGAAAAATCCAAACTAATTCATGTTCGACACTAGCAAATAGTAAAAAAATCTTTCGATGAAAATTTTGTTTCCCCAAAAACATTCCAAGTTGGAGACCTCTAACTTAAGTGGGACAAGGCACATGAGGAAAAAGGTAAGCATACCAAATTCCAAAGAATGTGACTTGGACCATGTCAAATCATAGAAAAAATTGGCCCATCAACCTTCAGGTTACAAGATCTTCAAGGGAGAAAATATTTTCTCCCTATCAATGGGCTGATTTTGAAAAAAACATTTTCTTAGAAGAAAATTTTCTTCTAGATGTACTATACCTACACTTTTAAATTTCTAGGAAAATAATGTTTGATTACATACTTTTGGTTTGTTCCGAACACCTCTTGTTGGCTCAAGGGGTCCTGACCCAGGTTCAGAGTTTAAGGTTTGCAAACAAACCCCTATACTACTGGCCCTTTCGGTAGTGACCTGCTTTCGTAGGCCAAAGTCTCACCCGAAGCAGTATGGGAGGGTGCTGGAACCAAGTTTCCACACCCTGAGAGAGAGTAGGGAAGTCAAGTTTGTAGCTTCCGAGGTTCGTACCAGACAAATCTATTCACCAAAGGTTCACAGCAGAAACAGTACAAATCGAAACGTAGCCCAATCGATCTATTATCATGTATAGATCTATTCAAGAGCTTCGCATCCACGTGCATCTTGCCAATTATTAGAACAGAGCAAAGTATTTGCAGCTAATAATAATTATAGATCATAAATATCGAATCACAATTACTTTGCAGCCTAAGAAAATAACATAATCACTTTTCGTAGCTTAAATTAGTAACACATAATCATATATAACATAACCAAGTATCACAGATTCACATCAATAGTAATTTCCAATAGATTCAAAGATTCCAACAGTACTTCTGCATTCATTAGTCTTTCAGATCTACTTACAATACCCAAAACCAGCCTATGCACACAGCCTAGATGGGTCCGCACATAGCAGGACTGAGGATCTTTACGCACACAGCTGGAGGAGTCCTTACCCAAAATAACCCTAGACAGATCTACTAGTTCACACATAGCATCAATTCCAATTCTTCTCCGCCTTAAGACTCAAAAAGTTCATATATTTATAACGATTTAGCCTAAGCTTTCTTGTGGTCCACAAACTGTGGTTTGCGGACTCCAGGTCTACCATTTGACCCATTACAATGCTTTTGGAGCTTTGACCCACCCCATGTTGGAAATGTTGTCATTGATGGCAAAGGAGATGGCAAAGGAGGAACACCTGAAACAGCAACAAGGCGAAAAGAAGCAGACAAGAAGCAGAGGCAGCAAAGAGAGCATAAGACAAGTAGAGCATAGAAGGAACAAAGGCATCAGGAGTCAGATGAGGTGCTGCAAACTAGTGAGGACAGTAGAAGAGGGCCATTTAATAGCAGAATTGGAGAGATAGAGTAATGAGGAACAATTATTCAAGTGGGAAGGCTGTGAAGCACTGTTGGGAAGAATACATCACAATTCATTCTGCAGAATTAAATCAAGATGAGGAACAGAACTCTGGTAACGTAGCGGAGTTCGAATTTGATGAAAATAACTATTGAATTGAAGGTGTAGAAGATCAGAGCCTCATGGGATTTTCTACAAGTATAACAGGTGGAGTGGATTCTATATATGCAACAGAGAAAGGAGCACAAAGAAACTAAGGCAACAGATATAGCAGAAAGGAAGAGACAAAGAAGTAGCAGAGGCAGCAAAGAAGCGAACAAAGGAAGCAAAAGAGACATTATATCAGAGGAAGAGGCAGAGGAAAAGTCATTATCACATCAGGTTATCAGAGGCAGAGGCAGAGGCAGAGCCATTATCACAAGCAGAGGCAGAGCAGAAAATTCCAAGAATCGCTACCCCAGCTGGAGGATACATAAACCCAATTCCGAGAATCGCTTACCCCAAGCGGCAAGTATATGTATATATACAAACCTTATTCTGAGAATCATTACCCCAGGTGGAAGGATACACAAACAAATTTCAGGAATCTTAACCCAAGCGGCAAGTATATATATATATATACAAAAAAATTCCGAGAATCGCTACCCCCGCTAGAAGATTCACTAAAGATCGAAGCAGAAGCAAGCTTATATATATGCGCAGTGAGATACATATGATGCACCATATATATATATAAAGGTCCATAGCACATACTTTTATATGTAGCGCAAGATCTAAATAACCAAAGGTTCTATCAAAAAGAAAAGGCTTATGTGGTGGGACCCGTATGAATCGCATAGGAGAAAAAGTTGGCAGTGGGTCATATAAACAAAGACTTGCGATTGCGATTGAAGTTTGGACCCGATGGGCTTATAAACTATGATTAAAAAATGTTTGAGTTCCAGTTCCAACTACATCGGAAAAATGGAGTGAACAGTAATCAATCATCGGACAAAAGCAGAACATTAGAGCATGACAATAAAGGATTACGATTGCGATTGAAGCCTGGACCTGATGGGATTATAAATTATGATTAACAAATGTTTGAGTTCTAGTTCCAATCGCATCGGAAAAATGCAGTGAACAGTGGTCAATCACATCGGACAAAAGCAAAACATCAGAGCATGACAATAAAGGATTGTGATTGCGATGAAGCCCGGACCCAATGGGTTTATGAAACATAATGGATATGTGTCGGAACATGCAACCAAAAAATTGCGATTGCTATGAAGCCTGGATCATATAAACAAAGGTTCAAATCATAAATATATATATTTATAAGTGGAGCGCTTTATGACAACCAAAGTACCACAAGGTGGGACCAAATCACATCGGAGAAAAACAAAGTAGTGGAACATGCAAACAGGAAGTTGTGATTGCGATTAGCAAAGCTGGACGCAATAGTTGTATAAACTCCGTCATATGAAATATAGTTGGGTTTGCACATTGATCGCATCGAAGAAAAACTGGCAGCAGATCACTTGCAACTAAAAGTTGCGATTGCGATTAATCGCATTGCATCAGGTCAATTGCATCGGAGTTAAGCAGGGCACCGGAACATGAAAATAGAATTTTCGATTGTGATTAATCACATTGCATCAGAGTAATCGCAATCGGAGTTATGCAGGGCATCGAAGCATGCGAATGGAAATTGCGATTGCGATCAATCGCAATCGGAAGAAGTCGAGGAGTAGTGTATATCATCGGAAAGCATGGCAAGTGGGCCCAGATATATGATATTCCATTGATTAAATGGAATCAAACCCTTATACTAATTTTTATAACGCTTGATTTGGGGAATATGGATACACGGTGATATTATTTATATATTGTGCTAAAGTCAAAATTTATAGAAAATGAGGTGCATGCTGGGCATTCGCCAAAGTAAATTCATGGGTCTTTACTTTTCGATTGGAGAACATATATATATATAGATATATAGATATATATATATATATATAGATATATATATATATATATATATATATATATATATATATATATATATATATATATATCTATGTTGTGTGGGGCTATCGCATCGGCACGAAGGCTGAGCAGTGGAACATACCAATGAAACTTGTGATTGCGATTAATCGCATCGCAACTATCGCAGAAGACCTAATCGCAATCGGAGATTTGTGAAGGCACTGTTATATATATATATATATATATATAAAGTTGTTGCGATTATATTGAAAAGTGTCGCGTGGTCTGTGGACCTACGAGCCTCGGCTTAAGGTGGAGGGCGATTATTAATATAATACAATTGCGATGTGTGCACTTGTATCGGGCCATAAAACAAAGGCCGTGGTGTATGTATGTTCCGCTTGCGGAACTCACCACATCAACAAGACACTTGCTGTATGAAAAGCGTTGGAATTTGCCCAGATTTAAAGTCAGTAGTTACATATATATACAGAGTCGCATGATTTAAAAAGTGCAGTTACATAAATACAGGAGTTACGCAGCAGCCATAAACAAAAAGGCATACAGAGGAGAGAAAGGGACAAACACAGTCGAAGAAAAGACAAATGCGCAGCAATCCAAAAGGCTGTATGAGTGAGCTAGAGCTCTCATTGTAATTAAATGTAATGTTTTAATTGATTTATATTGTTGTGATGCATTGGAAAGTCTTCAGAAGAGAACAAATATCCCACTGTAATGTTAAATTGATACCTACAGTTATATTTTCTGAATGAGCGGATAAAATAAATGAGAAGGTAGAAGGCAAAGAGACATGGCTGTCCATTTCGAATTCCCAGTAGAATACAAACAGCCATGAAGCTATTTTTTATAAAATAGGGTAATATCCAAAGGGAGAATGTTGACGAAAGAGAGTGAGAGAAGAAGAGAGTGTGCAGCAGAATTGAAGAGAGTTGAAGAAAATAAGAAAACTGCAAGAGGTTAAAGAGAGTGAGTGAAGAGAATGTAGAAATGAAGCAGTGAGGCAGAGAAGAAAGAGGAGCTGAGCAGAGAAGAAGGAGGAGCTAAGCAGAGAAGAAGGAGAAGCTGATAGAGAATCTGAGAAGATGCAGAGATGATATAGGGAAGATATGAGAATAGATGAACAGCAGAGCAGATGGAACAGAACAGAGCTGATATCCAAGGTAAATTAGCAGGTGTTTCTCTTTGAAAGAGTAAGGAAGTTGGAGCTTCCCTATCAAGTTGTAGCTAGATAGATGTCAGTTGTAGCTGACTGAATTAGGAGCCTCCTGTAGGTTGGTGCCTGTAGAAAATAGATGGGAGTTGGTGCTTCCACATCAAGTTGTAGCTTGATAAAATGTCAGTTGTAGCTGACTGAGGTTGGAGCCTCATGTAGGTTGGTGCCTGCAGAAAATTGATGGGAGTTGGAGCTTCCTTGCAAGTTGTAGCTTGCAGAATCGAGGTAGGAGCCTCCTGTAGGTTGGTGCCTACAGAAAATTAGTGGTGAGAGGGAGTTGGAGCTTGCCTTTGCATCACAACAATAATAAGATGTGGTTTTCTCCCTTTATGGGTTTCCACTTATATCTGGTGTCTATGTGCATGATGTTTATGTGTTGATGTGGTTTATCTCATCTGCTTAATACTTGCTGCTCTCATATTAAATCTACTGTTACATTATATTAATACTTGCTGTTCAAATTCTAAGACTACTCACATATTAAGTTCAACATGAAATTAAAGTGTAAATAAGTTTTAATGAAAAAGTTTTAAAATTCCATGAATGTGTTAAACTTATTCACCCCCCCCCCCCCCCTCTCAGTTTAACTAAGGGTTCAAAAATTGGTATCAAAGCCAAGTTCCTTTGGTGTAAGCTTAATAGCTTGAAGGAGATCTGGTTGAGTCATGGACTATCAAAATGCACCTGTGTTAAATACAACAAACTTTCCTGAATGGAGAGATAAGGTTAAAACAGGTTTAATGGCCTATGAACCTGAGGTATGGAAGCTTGTGTGTGATGGTTACTGCAAAGACTCACCCACAGTGAAAGAACAACAGAGGAATGCCAAGGCAAAATGTGTGATATATAACAATCTTCATAACGAGGACCTTGATTTGATAATGGATTTAACCTTTGCAAAAGAAATCTGGGATATATTGCACTTCATGCATGGAGTAAACACTAAGGACTACACTGACAAGAAGGATAAGAGAATTAAGAAGAAGAAAAATTCATGTCAACAGGAAAATATTCAATCAAATGAAGTACCTGCTAGCGTGAATGGAGATAAGAACCATGAAGAAATTATAGCTGAATAAAAATCCAAGCTTGACACTGCTTTGACTGAAATTGAAAAATTGAAAAATGAAAACAAAGACCTTAATACAGTGGTGAAAATATGTGATGAGAGAGAATGTGAAGATAGGAAAGAAATTATTGGCCTGAAGACACAGCTTGAAGAGGCAAAGAAAGTAGAAGATACTCTGCTACAACAAATGAGAGAGAAAAACCTGGAATGTAAAAAAATTGGAAGAAGAAGTAGTGAGCCTGAGAAATAAATTAGAAAAGGCCCAAAGAGACTTATTAATGAATACTCCTCAAATGAAAAGCTCTGAACAACTAGACCAAATTCTAAATGCTCAAAGATCTCCTCTCATAAAGGTTGGGATAGGATATGAAGGAGAAACCAGTAAGTCCAAGGCAGAAGATAACAAGAAAATAATCTTTTTAAAAGCTATACAGGACAGTGAAGCAGCTCAGCAGATTACTACAAAAATAGAAGCCAGCAAGAACAGGACTTGTGAAGAAACAAATAGAATCAAGCAGCAACATGGTAGGACAGAGAATGAGAAGATGAAACATTCAGCTGCTAAAGGGTCATATGCTCCTGAAGATGAAGTGAATACATTTGAAATTTGTCAAAGGAGGTTCTTCCCTCCTATGAAAAATATCACATGTTTCTCTTGTCATAAACCAGGACATAATGCAGCACATTGCAAGAGAAGGCCTATCAACCTCAACCAGCAAAAGATACAGCAAAAGAGAATGCTACCTCAAGCAAGCAAATGGAAAGGAAAATATTTCACCAGGTACACAAATAATTTCCATGGCTATTGTTATGCATGCCATAATTTTGGACATAAACTTGTTGATTGTAAATTGTATTCAAGAAGGGGAACAAACTATTATACATCAGCCCAAATGTACTTTGATAAAATAAGATGTTATATATGCCTCAAGCTTGGCCACAAAGAAAAGGACTGTAAACTGCCATATATTCTAAAGAACTCTAGACAGATGATGGAATCAAAGCAAATCAAACAAAACTATGAATTTATAAGAAGTACAGACATTATGAAGAATTCCAATAAAGTATGGAAGGAAAAGAGAAAGGGGGAGCCTATTATCTCAATAACATAACGAATTCTCCATAGTCTCAGGGGGAGCTTCTCTAGGAAGCAAAGAAAAAATCCATCTAGTGACAAATATGAAGCAACATCTCAGGGGGAGAGCAGTTCATATGTAGTCCCCAAAAAAGTAGTCTAAGAAGAGCTCCATGAAATGAGAACAGCTATGAGATCAGGAAGAAAAAGGAAAATTCCTCTAACAAGAGAAGTAGAGAGGAAGAAGAATATCTAAAGCATTCAATAGCTGAAAAAGTAATGAAAGAAGAAAATATAGCAAGCAACCATGGTGGTAGAGAAGAAACAGTAGCCATGATCATCTAAGTTAAGAAGACATCAGCACATTAAGTGATGATCACAGTGTGCAACATTCTGCTAGTATGAACAATGATTCACCTTAAGAAAGATGAGTAAGAAAAGAGCCTATCATCACTCTATCATTACTTTCTTCATCTATGAAAATGTCCCTTGGAGGAGTACAGTTAAGTGAGTGATCTACCCATGAAGATTCCAAGCAAAGAAATTTAAAATGTCTTCCCGAAGATCATCATGACAGAACAGTTGAATTGGTGTATAAAACAATATATAAAGCAACAATGATTCTGGAACTGTCATAGAAAAGAAAATGCTGTGACTTCCTCTGAATAAAATGACAGAAAAAGGAAAATATTAATGATGCCAAGATCAGACTCAGTATATTGATGATTTTTGTTGAAAACAATGGAGAGCTCAATAATAGAATTTATGAAGGATCTCTTGATTACGGGTAAATATGCAAGATGAAGTAAAATCTCTGCATGGTTTATCAAATTAATATCAATTGGTGTTTAGGTACAAGAAGCATGCTTATCAACAAATTACCAAGCATTATCAGTGGAGCAGCAGTATGATACAAGTCCACAGAATCAAGAACTTGAATGTGCAGTTAGAAGCGGAACTGTGATAGGGTAGAACCCTAGACATGAAATGGAAGGTTGATATATTATATGTCATAGAAGAATTGAAGACAGAATGGCATTGTGTTTCGTCAAGGTCGGAAGGCAGCAACCGGTGTAAAGAATGTGTGTTAAAAGAATAAAAAAAAATTGTGAACAAAGCGTTAAACTTCGCGATGGAACCGTAATAAAAGGCAAAACATTAAAGCTGAGTGAACAAGAAGGCGGGATTCCAATTTTCATCACATCGCTTTCGATGGGAAAGTGCTTTCGACGGGCAAGCGGTATTCAAGAAATCAGAGCGATTCCATAGAGTGGGCGACACGTGGCCCTGAGCGAATTCGCAAAACCGCTTCCACAGCGCGCCATCGTGCATTATTGTCCATCCATCTTCACCGTGCGATATCCGTTGGATCGTCAAGGCCGGTGCAACAGCTTGTCCGCCGTTGGATATGGAAGGTTGTCAGCGTTGGGGTCCATGCGTACATGTGTGTTGATCATTATTAAGGTTTGCGGATACAAAAAAGAGTATTATTATGGTTTGAACCATTGCAAAGATTATTTGTACAAGATTTAAATATTAAGGGAGTAGGCCATGTAATTACGATTGTGAAGTCAGCACCCTATGAAAATATGGGGATTATGATTTGGTCGGATGCATAACAGTATTATTGCTGATACATGTATGATTAGCATTACAATGGATAGACTAGGGGTAGTATCTCTGATATAAAGAGAAAGCACAGTTTCAGGGGGAGAACAGAAACGAGAATATCATTCCAGGGGGAGATCAGCCAACTAGGTAAGGATAAAACAGGTCCTCAAGATCAAAAGGATTAGAAAGCAGATCAAGATGAGTATTAAAAGAGAAGAAAAAATTCATCTACAATATTCCTCAACGTAAATATATTAGCTCACTACATCGTACAAACATTTAATGTATATTCAAGTTCAATAACTGCTAAACATCGCATTTTTCACTTGTTGGTGATGACTATATCCATAGCTGAGTTTTCTAGAAGTTGAATTCCCTATGTCAATCTGTCATCTAGAAAACCCTCATAAAACTTTTTTTTCGCCCTTTTACTTTTCAGTCCGCCCTTGTCAAGATTAAAATCCATTATCACTATTTTTTCTAGTTTCAACCCTACTGGTCTGCCCCTCAGCTCCAAAAGGAAAAATCCAAATCTGTTTCAAAAGTCTCCCCTATGTTAGGAAGTGGCGCTTTAAGGCATTTCACCCTTGGCAACCATCAAAAGGCCAAAAAACCTTCATCTGCTACAGACCAATCATGACCAACCTCCTACTCTGCAAATCAAGTTGATCACAGCTCTAAGTCGCGCCACTTATATCCCTAGGTCTCATCACTGCATAAACCACAGTCTCAAGCTGATTATTAGGTGTTTCAGAGTGTTTTATGGATTCTGAAAAGAACAGGAAATATAACTTCATCTTAGGAGTAAATGCTTGAATCTACAGTTAGAGGAACAACTGCTTCTAAATGTAGCATGAGCCTAAGATATATCTGCAAAACAGAGAGTCACTCATCAAGGTCTTGTAGCTTCTTTCTAGCATGAAAATCACAGTAAGAGAAAGACACCACTGTCACAGCAAACTGGTAAATTGTCATGGCCCAAAACCTCCTTCATTTACAAGCAGAGGGTTAGGGCGCCTCCTTCATCTACAAGCAGAGGGCGCTGGCCAGTATTGACTTTGAGGATTGCAAAATTCCAGGTTTGTTTTTTACTGAACAGTGAAACAGAGATTCTAGGTCTTCTGAGTGTAAGTGATAATCACAGCAGGGATAGAATCTGAGGTATGCAAGTTCAAAGGAAAATAGACTTTGCTCTTGTAAAGGAAGTCATGAGAAGTTTTCAAATCATGTGAATTGTTAAACTTTAGAAAGGCATATCATGAGTAAAAACAATTCTAATCATAGGCAGTTTGCTTTCCCGCAAGACCAAATTGAAGAGATGCTGATAGATCATGTCATCACACAGGCAGAAGAAAAGTTGTTTGTTTTTCAAAGGGTACTGACCTCCATAGTCACAGAGTCTATCTTTCAAATAAATTTTCATAAGTTAACCAAAGCAAATGATGACATCCGCCTTCTCGTAGCAAGACAAAGGAGACAGCGTTGACAATTTGATTAGGTTGCTCAAGCATAGTGGTGTTTGCCAGCGTAGGTGCCGTATTGATGTTTTTTGTTGGTTTCTTACCATCATAATCCAAACAAATCCTTGTCATGCAAAAGATTATCAAATACATCTTCGCATACTTTCGTTGAAAGGCCTCCTCCATTTATGAGCAAGATGGGTCAAAGCATTACATATTGTTGAAAATCGATTGGTCTAAAGTGCATGGAAGGATACAAAGAAAATAAATAGAAGTCATTACACAGGTAAAAGATGGTGTTTATGTTTCAAAATGCATTACCCATAGGAAAATGTCTTTCAAAATATACATCATGATGGACAGGGAACAATATGAATATGTAGGCCATTGATACAAAAAGGGCAGTTCCCTTAGGGGAAGAGGCCACACAGCCACCTCACTGTCACATGCCAATAAGTCTAAAAGGAACTCCTCTTAAGTAAACAGAGAAATATAGTTTGAATGGATGCAACCAAAAGATGGCACTTACAATCCAAAGAGAAGCCTATAAATCACCTGGAAGCAGAAATTATCAAACAAATTGGAAGAAGACAGACCACCTCCTTTTTGACAACATAGCTTTCAAAACTCTTCAAACAGATCTTGAGTGATTTTTCTTTAAAATATCACCAAGAAGGTAAAACAGTGGACAGAGTTGAGCTTTGGAATGGTTCTATTACAAAAAGGTCAATGCACTGGTCAAAGCAAAATGATAACTTTTTCCAAGAGACCTGTTATTCCTGGTTCATAAAAGTGCCCCTTTCAGAATATACATCACAAATGATGGGAGGAATTTCAGGTTTTGTTCCCTAAAGACATACAAGTTTATGAATAGGCAAAGAGGTTATTTTCATGGACTGTCAGTGCTGTGGATAGTTTGAAACAAAACAAGTTTCCATTATTCAATAAACAGAGATATTGTATAATGTGTTGTGAAGCAGAGGAATGTAGTAAAAAGTACCCTTCTTAAAAGACCATAGCAAGCTACGAGAAACTGCAGCAAACTTGGCATCCACAGTAGGTAAAGGTCTGAAGAAGTAAATAAACACCAAGGCTGTCAAAGAAAATTGACAAGGCAAAACCTACCCTTTCGGAAACTAGCGCTCTCGGTGTTTTTCTGACAGTGTTAAAGTGGGGTTACCTTACATCAGGAATAGCACCAGCATCATTAAAAACAGTGGCAGAGATAGTATAAAGGTTATTGAGTTATTTTTCAAAGTTTAAAGTTCGGTCGCCTATGATTCCGAGTTGAAATTACGCCAAGGAGTATTGTGAAGAAGGGTTAAAAGACTGTTTTCACCTTACAAAACCCAACCGAGAAGTTCATATTGCATTTAAAATTATTGACCGTTGGGAGTTTGATATGTCAAGGGAGTAAGGTTGAAAAGGTGCATTCCCACTTTCAAATCAAGCAAAGTCTTTTTTATTACCCTCGGCATCAAGCAAGGAAAGTTCCAGGTGAAATTGTAGAAATTTGCGTCAGTTTACATTGCGCGACGTGCCTACGATTTCGCGCGACGCGCCTGGGGGCGAATTTACAAAGGCATCCCGTGTACGCGCGACGCGCCTGTACACGGCACCCGACTGCCCGACCCGACAACTTTTTCGGCGCGGCACTCCGAGGGATCAGCACGTCGCTCACCTTCTTTGACCCTGTTAAGCCATTCAACGCCTCCAGAGCTGGACTAAACTCGTCAGTGAACCCCTCCATTATATTATCAAGGTATTCCCATATGCATTCTCACTTCTTGGAACCAATTGCTAAGTGACATAAAGTTTAAAAAAAAAACCTGTTTGTTTAGCTATGGTGTGAGATAAATTGTCGAAAATTGACCTGGTTGATATATCAACATATATGTTAAGAAGATGCCCAGCAAGGTGAGGGTCAAAATCAGAATAGTGGCTTGACCTCGTTTCTTCTGCTACATCACCATATCTGTCATTAGGCTATGTGATATTTCGAAGTATAAAACTGTGATAAGATGTTAGTTATGGTATTTGGGGCACCTACAGGAAAAGTTGGTATTGAAGCTAAGAGCAGCTTGTTTCACCTCCATTAGTCAAGGGACCAAGGGTCCTACACCTTCAAAGCAATCAAGGAGTAGAGGTTAAAACTATAAACTACAGAAAGGGCCATTTATTCAAGAGTTTTTCAAACTTAACTATTTTTTTCTTCAGGCTTATTTCGACACAAGTTAACTTTCAGATAAGGCAGATGGTTTTTCTACCAAGAACAATGTTTACATATTAAACAGGAGCTTGGATTGTGTGCTTGGATTGTGGGAAGAAAATGAAAGAATGAGCTTCTACAAACTCTCAATTAAAACCATGGAGTTTGTTTCAATATCGTCACCAAAATCATTGTTCCATAAACAAGAATTCAATCGTATGCCTGCTGACCAGGTTAAATTTATGAGCCCGTTGTTGGCTTAATAGAGTGGACATACATATAAGAGAACAAGAAGCTTAGTAAGAAAAGGTCTCGTCAAGGTAAAATTATAGTTTGAAGCTCCAGAGGAAGGTTGCTCACATTTCTCACAAAGGGACAGCATTCACTATATTTGCCACTTGTTGCCTTTTGATTTTCTAGCTCGTATTGATGAATGGATGTGCTTATAGAGTAAAGGTCTTTTTATGCCAAAGCCAGAGGGTCACATTCATAAGGAACCCTTGATTGTTTTGAAAAGGAAATCTCACATAGCTTCTGCCTAAAAACCTTGTAGTCTTTTAAAGATCTGTCATCTTGGCTCTGAATTATACCAGTGACTGTTTAATTGCATTAAAGAGTTGTTTTCACATATGCAAGTTGGTTGACTATTGGCACACTTAGACAAGGCAGGTTTGGGATAATTGGAAAGTACATTATTGATCCAAGATACAAAGATGTGTTGATTAACTTTCAAAGATCACCAAGCAGGGAAACTTTGACATTGTATACATCCTGCCTCAATACAGTCTGCCTTTCTTTTTCACTGTATTATTTCCTACTGAGAATTTGTTGACTGAGATATTCTCAGGGTGGAAGGTTACTTTCTGAAGAGCAGGTTGTTAATGGTTGAATTTTACCTTGAAGACAGAGATATAGATGTGGTGGTTGATCTCTTAAATTCACAAGTAAAGGGTGATTTTCCTAAACACTGTGCACTGATAATTCACCTAACCTAGGTCTCCTTTTTCTTTCACTGTATGGTCTCTTCTAGAGAAATCTGTTGACAGAGATATTCTAAGGGTGAACAGGCCACTTTCTGAAGGGCAGGTTTTTGATGATTGGATTTTACCTTGGAGACATAGATACAGGTGTGTTGATTGGCCTCTAACAAATTCACAAGGAAAAGTGATTTCTCAACACTGTGCACAGAAAATTTACACAGCAGTATGTATCCTCTTTGCTATATGGTACCCTATTGAGAATTTTGCCTGGCTGAGGTACATTCAAAGGTAGAAGGCTGGTTTTTAAGGAGAGCAGAGGTTGTGTATTCAAAGAAACATTGTTGCAAACCATCCAAATCACATTGTTTATCTATCTAAGCAGCATATTGGCACAGTTTGACTCCAGCAGGGCATTTTTACACACTGTGAAGGCAGTTTACCTCTTCCAAAGCATATTCAGGTCAAAATGCCTCCAAGGCAAGACAACAGGAGCGGGCCACATAAAAGATATGAGCCCATCTCTATAGAAGAGATTAATGCTCATCCATCTGTACTTTTCAACTTCCATGAAGTAGGCTGCCTTGATTTCTACCAGAAGATAGAAGAAGTCAAGAGTTTTTCGCCATTAACACACTTGTGCGCCCTGAGATTCAAGGAAAAACACTTCCAAGTGGCGGATCTTGATTTCAAAATTTCTCCAAGGTATGTCTCCAAGGCCACCAAGATCCCGTATCATGGCGAAAAATGGTTTAAACAAGCTCATCTTGATTTAGAGGATTACAAACCTTTCATCAAGCCTGAACATAGAGAGGTTGTCACTGCTATTTTCCCTTTTTCATATCTCATTGACAGCTATGCTCCGCTTATGAAAGTCATAATGAAATATTTCACTTGTGAAGGGAGGTTTAATCAAATTTATGCCTATCATGTCCGTTTATTGATGCACTTTACTAGAAGCAGGCAACTAAACCTCCCTTACTTTTTGTTCAAGAGCATAGAGAAAATGGCATCCACTGTCCAAAAGAAGGCCCCACCTCAGCAAATCCCTTCTCTTTTTCATCATTCTTTGATCAAGATTATCTTCCTATACCAGCTAGAGAAGAAAGAGGTTTCATGGGATTTATTCATCAGCCATCCAGATTTTGCCACTGTTCCTCCTGCCCATATTTCTCCTACTCAGCCTGTCCATCGCCCAGTACCTTTGTCTAGTAGGCCTACTCCTAGAAGGCTCAGAATGACTACTGGACAGCCTAGTCAACAGGAGGAAGGAGAGGGTAGTAGACAGCAGCAGATTAGAGATGAGGGACAACAACAGTTAGATGATGATGAGGGACAACAGCAGATAGTTGATGAAGGACAACAGGTCCATGATGAGGAACAACAGCTGGTACACATTGAGGGACAGCAGCAGACAGCAGTTGAAGAACAACAGAAGATGCAAGATGAAGAACAACAGGTTAGGCAGGAAGTTGAGTCACCTTTTGAGCCACAAATTGGACAAGACATTGATGAAGAACAACAAGCTAATGTTAGCGAATAGGGGCAGCCAAGTGAACAGCCAGGAGAAGATATCCAGCAGCCAATTCAAAAGGATGTCAAAGGTAAATTAGTTGTTACTCCTCCTCTCAAAGTAACAAAGCTCAGCACAGCAAGGAAAAGAGGGACTAAAGCTGCCACCCTAACAGTGACAAAGATTGTTCCTAGCAAGAGGAAATTGCCCAAAAAGACACCTTCTAGCATGCCAAGGAGGAAAAGCACCAGATTGGCTTTCAAAGGTAAAAGAAAAATTGGAGAAATTACAAAGCATGGAGGTGAATTGGCTGTCATCCCTATCCAAAGCGATGACAGTGACAATGAGGCCCGCCTTCTTGAAAATCTCTTAATCCATAAAGAAGGGAAAATTGAGGCATTAGAGAAAGATCTTCAAAGGGCAAGGAATTTCAACCACTTTTTGGAGATTGAAAACAAACAGATGAATGTGCACACAGCTGTTCATGAGGCACGGGCGATTAAGTATAAGAAAGAGGCAGTCAAGGCGCAAGCAAGAATTGAAGAGCTCATTGGTGAGTTTGATGATGAAGAGGAGGAAGACCAGCCTAGGCAGAAGAGGCCTAGGACCATCGGGCTTAAAAGAGCCTTGGAAAAGCAGAGAGCAGAAGAGCAAGCCCAGCTCCAAGCCTTTCCTCTCACTGCACTCCTTGAGCAGGAAATTGAGGAAAAAAAAGAGGATTGGCTTGAAAGAGCTAACAAACATTTGGAAATGAAGCTTGAGAGGGCGAATAGAGATTTAGAGCTGCAGAGGAAGAGGACACACCACTTCCAAAAGCTGAATTAGTTTGCCCGGCGCAAACTAAAGGCAGCTCAAGAAAAATTGAAGAAGGCAAGGGGGAAGCGCCTAGCACAGAAGGAAGGGAAAAGCATATCAGCCCTTGATATTTTGGCCTCAGCTTTGGAGCATGTTGCTATGGACCCTTGAGGGTCATGCATGCCAATTTTGGGCCTTTTTCGACAACTTTTTGTTTTTTGGCATTTTTTGGGTTTTTGGTCGAAAACTCATAATTGCGCCATTTCAGTTTGATGATTTGTCAAGGGAGGAGGATGATACCGATGGATGCCATAATTCTATGAGCAGGTCCCCAGCGATTTTCAGGGCATTCGGAGATCATTCGCCCCCTCAAATTGGCGAAAAATGCCCTCTTTTTGCACATTCTGCCCGCCATATCAGCAGTCTGCTATTTCCTGGTTTTTTGGACACAGGTACAGTTTTGGGGAACTTCCAGAGATCAGATTGAGGTGATCTCAGTTGTGCCGGAAAGTAGACATAGAGAGCTTTCCAACGGGCCATCATGAGCCTCATTTCGACACCGGGAAGGCTGCCAATTGCCTCCAGCAAGTCAGGGGACCTTTTTCAGACATAAATATGAAGTATTTTTGTAATTTTTGAACCTCAAAAATCTGCTTTTCCCAAATGTGCGTTTAGCTATTTTTACACTTGGGAAATGACGTAAAGTCAATATAATTTCTGTTTTTAGCAGTTTTTTAGATATTTTATGGGATATTTTGTGCCTTGGGCTTTGCAAAGCCTCAAGGACAAGTTTAGATATTTTGACTTGGCCAATGGGATAGCTAGTTGCTCCATGAGGTTTTCCTCCCTCAAGCCTATTTATTCCATGGGTTTCATTGTAAAACAAGAGGCTGAACTTGAGAGAAGAATTAATACATTGGTCATATGAGCTTTGAAGAATACACTTGTGTTATGATTTTTGGACTGCCTCTTGGATGCTTTTGATGAATGATGAAGGATTGGTGATGGATTCCATGACATGGTAGAATGGTATAGTGTTTCTTACTATGTTTTTGTCTTCTAGTTTTCATCCATAATACATGCTTCTTGCTGCTATAGATCAGTAGAGATTGATTTTGAGATATGCCCATGGAGGCACCTCAAAATTCCTGAATCTTCATAGCTTGATGTTTTCTTCTTCCTTAGTTATGCTAAAGAATTCTTAACTGATCTTTAGTAACTAAAGGATAATGTTTGCTAGTTTTATTCACAAGTTCTATGCATATTGAGTAGGATGTATGGTGTGCCCTGCCTACCTATAAGCTGTCCATAGTTCTGTCCATAAAACTTTCTCTTTGACTGATTAGTTGATCATCTTGTTGAACCAAGGAGGCCTAGTCCCGATCTAGCCCTTTGCCTAAAACTATGAAAGCTTGTTTGTCAAAGTGCCCAATGACTTAGAGACTATGTTTAGGCGTTCCGACGTAGTTTATGAGTTGTTAGTTTGTCTTGTGTGTTTTCCCCAAAGTCTGATAGCCATTTCCCGAAGTTAGAGGGTCTTATACCTCTATGTATGGCTGGAATGTTTGATTTCTATGTATTAATTAGCTCATAGTTGCATTTAGCATGATTAATGGCTTGCTATAACATGTTTATGTCTACTATAAACTAGTTACACTTGAAATCCCTTGTCTTTCACAAACTTATTGTCCATTTAATCCATTTTGCCCAGAGATCCCTTCTACCGTGAATCAAATCGGCCCTACAGCAGCCTTACATCATCATCTCATAGCTTCCTTGACCTGTTTGACCCCATAGCCCAATTGATCTGACTTCTTGTTATCCATTTTTTTATGTCTTTGATCAGTTTTATCCCTCACGAACTTAAAAAAACCCCAAAAAACCAAAAACTCACTTCATAACTAGCCTAATATCAGAACACCATAAGTAAACACACCGACATCTTTTACATTTATAGAGAGAGCCCTCTCTGAGTCCAGGAAGGCTAGGTCCTTGGGTTCCAAAGCTTGGTTTGATGTTACATCGTCATTTGGCTCACCAATCAGCCAAATCACGGGAACCTAACATAATGGCGATCACGGTGGGACTTATTGAGTACATGACAGTCTAGCGAACTCTTATAGACTCTTTAGTCCTTCAATCCTAAACTCAGACCATCAGCCTTTAGAATCATTTAGTGTAAACTCTCTGTTTCACCATCTTAGCAAAGTGATGAATCAGGTTTATAACACTCTTACATCCTAGGCTACACGTAAAACTCAGAAAAAACCACAAAAATCTCCTTTAGATTGGTTTTTGACAGTATTGGTGGTGGACCATACATATATACCTCAAAAACAACTAAAAATCCACCTGGCGACTCCACTAACTTCTAGTAGGCCTTACTATTTTATCAAACTATAGGCTACTATCCGATAGACCTATCCCATCGCTCACTAACATAGCGGGAGATGGTAAGACACTGAGTACATAATAGTCCAGCAAACTCTTATAGACTCTTTGGTCCTTGGTGGACCATACAAGCATACCTCAAAACAACTGATAATCCACCTGGCGACTCCACTAACTTCTAGTAAACCTTACTATTTTTCAAAACTCTAGGCTACTATCCGATAGACCTATCCCATCGCTCACTAACATAGCGGGAGATGGTGGGACACTGAGTACATGACAGTTTGGAAAACTCTTATAAACTCTTTGGTCCTTTAGATACCTTAAACAAGCAAGCAGCCCATAGACCCATTTAGAGTAAACTCTTTTTGTCCTCATCACCCTAGCAAAGTGGTGAAACAAGTCTAGGATACTTTAAACCATAGGCTGCACATAAAACTCAGAAAATTCAAAAACATTCCCAGATTAGTTCCTGGTGGTGGACCATAGCTATCTTCACAAAAACAACCCAGTTCCACCTGGCGACTCCACTAGTTCATTTTGACCATCCTTCACCTTAGTAGAACTATAGAGAAACCACTCATCCAAAACATTCACCAATACCATTCTCTTTAAACTCTGGATCTAAAATCTGGCTTCACGAAGAATCAATACCAGAGCTCATCCAGACCCAAATCCCCCTATCATAGTAGATGACCCAGAGAATATTCTGTGGCAAGCTTCCGAAACTGATCATCTAGCTACTGGTAGATCCATCCATAAAACAAGATCAGTACCTAAACATCTCACTATCCTACCAGATTCACCTTTTGAATTAGAGTCATCACAAAATCTTCCCAGAAGCAAATCATATAGTAAGATAAACTTTGACGATCTTGAACCCCTAAACCCACCACAGAGTCCTAGTAGAGAAGCTTCACCTACCACTCCTCCTGACCTCCAGCTTCTCTATCGGTTTGGCTCCTATCATCCCAGATCTGCTCAAAACCAGATCACTAGTCCAAGTTCATCCGCCACACCTGGTCAAACCACCACTGTTCAAACCACCTCATCTCAGCCTACTAGTCCTCATCTTGTACATCATCCATTAGCTCCCGTCATGGCAGCCTGGTACGCACCTTTGGTGTTGCCACCGCCCTTGGCTCCTCTCCCAAATAAATATCAAGACAAAATCCCACACTTTACCGGAGAAGACACCACCACAGCTCAACAGCATGTAAGTAGGATTAGCGATGCTTTTGAATACATGGAAGTACAAGACGAGACTGTCAGAATGAGAATATTCGCACAAAGTCTTGGTGGTGAACCCAAAACATGGTTCAAAAGCTTAACTCCAAACAGCATCCACAATATCCCAGAACTATATCAAGTCTTCAGAAATAGGTGGGAAATCCAAAGAAACCCCATTCAGATCCTGTCATAATATAACAACCTAAAACCGGAAAATGGGGAAAGTGTCCAGGATTACTGCACTAGGTTCAACAGTGTATATAACTCCCTCCCACCTCATTTCAAACCCCCACTTGGTTTAATCTTGGAAAAATTCCCCGAGGGTTTTGATCCAGACATGACATATCATCTGAGAGACAAGGACCCCCCTACCCTAGAGGAAATGCAACAAATAGCCATAAAAACAGAAGCCAACTTAGCAGAAAAAAGAGCTAGGACTAGATTAGAAGGAAAAGTCCCATATAGAGATAAGGTCTCCACTTCATCTCCTTCCCTAGATCCTAGAATAGATGGCCTGATCAAATCCATGACAAAGATGTGGGAAAAAATGAGTGAAAAAGTGCCTCCTAGGGAAAACCAACTAAACCCTCAAAACCAGAAACAAGGCTTTAGAAAAGATCAGTCTCAAAATAAACCAAGAGGAAATGATCAGCAGATCAGACCATCCTTCAATGAGAATTATGTTGATGAAGAGAATAAGGATACTGCACCCATTGATGAAAATCATTGGAAACTCATAGGTTCTAATAACGAGAGTAAGGTTTACCCCACAGCAGAAGAGCAAGAGTTATGCTCCCCAAGTCAGGACGAAACCGACTATGAAGATCTCGAAGATCCTGCCATAGATTTTCAGAATGCCATTATAGAAGCTCATAGGCAGTATAACCTTAGAAGCAGAAAAAATCAAGACCACTCCAAGAAGAGTAGCCCTGACACTGCTAAAACCTCTGACACCATCCTTAAAAAAGCCACGGATAGCAACAAAATTATGGCTAAGAAAATTGACCAAAACAAAGATAAAGCTATTCAAACAAGTCTTAGCTCGGATACTCCTAGTACCTCCACAAAGACTCCCGAGGCGACTATGTCAAACAAGGTCTCAAACCAGAATCAACAAATTAAGAGCATAGAAAAGGTCATGTCCGAAAAAGCTGAAACAAATCTGCCCAAACTACAAACTCCTTTTAGTTTCGAAGGGGAAGTTTCCGAAGTAAAAATTACCATACCCCTTACTGAGCTAATAACTGTAGATAGGTATAGATCTCAAATTTTCAAAGTTTTTGACATAGGGAGCGAGGCAAATACTTTAAATCTAACTGAAAACAAACCCGAGCTCTTATCCGGCCCGAAAATAGAAGGTCAATATCAAGAAGGATCTGTTTCTCCTTCCTATGTAAGCCTGAACATACGGGACAAGATATTACATAATGCCATGTTAGATTCTGGTGCCTCCCATAACCTCATGCCTAAAGAAGCCATGGAAAACCTAATACTAGAAGTAACTCAACCCTAAAAAAACCTGTATTCCTTTGACTCAAGTCAGGTCAAATGTTTAGGCCTAATAAAGAACCTAGAAGAATGCTCTAAAGACACTATCAGCCATTTTGAAATCACAGATTCTGAAATGGAAGAAGAATCAAAACCTTTAGGATCTATACCCTTATGCTTTAAATCATTCCAGACTTTGAAAGAAAATTTGCATCCTAAAGATCTCTCAGCAATTATTCAGGAAAACCCTGCTCAAGTTAACTCTCACCTAAATCAAGCAGAGCTGATTGAAGAGGAATTCAAATCTAAGATAGAAGATAAAGCAAAACCTGCAGGATCTCTACCTTTATGCTGGGAGTCATTTGAGTTCATAAAAGCAAATTGGCCCCCTGAACATCTATCAGAAAAAACTCATGAATTACATGATAACTATCCTCAACATCACAAAGAATTGGTTGAAGATAAAAACAAGCAAGAAATGAAAGAGAACCCACGGGATCTCTCTAAGGACATGAGTGATGATTCATCATCTCTCATAGGTGAAGCCCAAAAAGACATTCATCCTTTAAATCAGATTTCCCAAGAGAAAGAGGATTGTTGTGGAGAGAGGAAAATGCCTCCCTTTTTAACTGAAGAGGAAATAGATCAACTTATAAACATACAGACAGCCTCTGAGTCTTCACATAACCACAAATTTTCTAATCTTTCTCCTATTTATCTTGCATATCATAATTCAAAAAGTAAATTTGTAAATCAATTTGAAGAAAAGAAATCTGATAGTCCAATATGCATGGTTGATGAGATTAATTATAATGATGATTTTCCAAGGTTTGATCAATATTTTGATTATGATGATGATTTCCAAACAGAAGCTAACTTTGCAGAAAACTCAATTTTTGATTTTTGGGAGGAAGCTCAGTTTCATAAATTTGAGAAAAGTAAGCAGCCATTACCGATCATCTATGACACTCATGAGGAGAACCTTGAGAGTTTAGAAGTAAGTGAAGAGTCTCGGACTCTTTGCTCTACTTCACTTCAGCCCGTCAGAGATAACATGCACATGATTGGAAATCAACAGTTTTTCAGCTTTGATGATGAGTTTGAGGAAGATGATGAAATCCTCGAGAAGGTTGTAAATGAGAAGCCTTTTCTTGAAATAGTTGAAGAAATCATTTTGGACATGGAATCTTCCTTAACTCCAGATTTGCAGCCACCAAGTTCCATTGAGTTACAAATTGCAGATGAAGAAGTAGAGGTTAATAAACACATGGGAGTTGTCACACTATCCTTTCAAGATAATTTATTGTCAAAGTGTATCCTTGTTCATCAACCTGATGACCTTCACACAGTTTTCAGTCCACTTAATCAGAACACATCAGCTTGGAAAGAAAACTACACTACAATACATGATGAGTCTGACAGTTCGAGTGATCATGAGGAAGAGTTGTTTTACCAGGGGGGTCCCAAATATAGCCAAGTGGAAGAAAGAGTAGTCTTGAATGAAGCCTATATCTCAAAACCTCTAGATCAGGTATTATTCCAAGATCCATTTGTTGTTTTCCTTGAGAAGTCTGAAAGAGTAGTCTTGAATAAATCCTATGTATCAAATCCTCTAGATCAGGTATTATTCCAAGATCTATTTGTTGTTTTCCTTGAGAAATCTGTAGGGGTAGTGGGTTCTATCATAAACAAGTCGCTACCAAGAATGAGGAAAAACTTAAGCTCTACTGTCCAGAAACAAACCAAATGGGAGTGGCCTTTTCATTATTTTTGCATCATGAAAGAACTAAACCAGAATCACCCATGTGAGCATCTACTTGACTGGTTGCATTGGAAAACAGAGTTCACCAAACAAATGTCTATTGTGTACAGATTAGATTAGGATAGAAAGACAACAATAGAAAATAAGCTTAGCCTGTGAACACCTTTTCATTTGTAGTTTGTTTGAAGAAAAAGTGAAAAAGTAGAAAATACAAAAAACAGTGAAAAGTAGAAAAAGAGGGCAGTTTCTAAAAAGCAGTGGTAAGGCCCCATGTTCCAAAAAAAAATAGTCTTTCAGAAAGCGAGCAAGTCTAAATGCCGCTACTAGTGCTTTCAATGTCTTGTTCAGCTATCTAGCCTAATCATAGCTGAGCATGTTTAAATTTATTTGCTGATAAGTTAGTGAGTGCAAAGATAGTCAACATTGTGTAAGATTGACTTATCACAGAGTTTAGATTAGGGAGAGATTCTGGTTCCACATGCCTAAAACAGAACCAAAGAGAGAAGCGAAGGATGAAAAATACATTGTACATCTTAACCCCGCTTGTCTAGTTTCCCTTTATTGCAAAATAACATTTGTGTGTAGCTTGTCTTTTATGCCGCAAATGCATGACAAATCAGACTGCCTAATCCTGATTTGATCATTTTTGAATTTCATGTTTTAGTGTGCAGCTTGTCTTTATGCCGCAAATGCATAACAAATCAGACTTCCTAATCCTGATTTGATCATTTTTGAATTTCATGTTTTAGATTAGAGAATAAAATCCTGTCAAACTTCTTAATCTTGACAGTCGATCTAGTTTTAGGTAGAAAAATGAAGGATTTCATCAGTTTAATCTGAACTCCCGGCAGATATAAGAGTAGAAATAGATAGTTTCATTTTGCAAAAAGAAAAATATGCATTGTCAAAAGGCTGCTAGTTCAAATGCGCCAAAGAGAAGAAAAAATGTTAGGAATGATAGTGGGGTAGGCAGAAGTATCATTGATGTTAATCATGCTGTCACTTTTCAGAAATAACATCAAAAGAAAGGTAAATTTTGTGCCAATGGATAAGGCACTGGTCTTCATAAGCCAAAGATCTGAATTCTGGACACCTCCTGATGAGGAGCTGCCCTCCCCAAATGGAGCCACTGTTAGCCATCAGTATTTTTACATGTTAGTGATGACTATATCCATAACTGAGTTTTCTAGAAGCTGAATTCCATATGTCAATCTGTCATCTAGAAAACCCTCATAAAAATTTTTTCGCCCTTTTACTTATCAGTCCACCCATGTCAAAGTCAAAATCCATTATCACTATTTTTTCTAGTTTCAGCCCCCTGGTCTGTTCATCAGCTCCAAAAGGAAAAGTCCAAGTCTGTTGCAAAAGTCTCCCCTATGTTAGGAAGTGGCGCTTTAAGGCATCTCACCCTTGGCAACCTTCAAAAGGCCAAAAAAACCTTCATCTGCTACAAAACCCATCATGACCAACCTCCTACTCTGCAAATCAAATTGACAAACACCTCTAAGTCGCGCCACTTATATCCCTAGGTCTCAGCACTGCATGAACCACAGTCTCAAGCTGATTAGTGGGTGTTTCACAGGGTTTTATGGATTCTGCAAAGAACAGGAAATAAAACTTCATCTCAGGAGTAAATGCTTGAATCTACAGTTAGAGGAACAGCTGCTTCTAAATGTAACATGAGCCTGAGATATGTCTGCAAAACAGAAAGTCACTCATCAAGACCTTGCAGTTTTTCCTCCCAATATGAAAATCACAGTAAGAAAGGGACACCACTGTCACAGCAAACTGGTAAACTGACATGGCCCAAAACCTCCTTCATTTACAAGCAGAGGGTTAGGGCGCCTCCTTCATCTACAAGCAGAGGGCGCTGGCCAGTATTGACTTAAAGGATTGCAGAAGCCCAGGTTTTCCTTTTACTGAACAGTGAAACAACAACTCCAGGTTTTCTGACTGAGTGATGATCATAATAGGGATAGAGCCTGAAAAATGAAAGTTCAAAGGAAAACAGAGTTTGGTCTGATAAAGGAGGTCATTTGAAGTTTTCAAATTATGTGAATTGATAAACTTTAGAAAGGCATGTCATTAGCAAAAATTCCAATCATAAGCAGCCTGCTTGTCCACAAGATCAAATTGAAGAGATGCTGACAGATCATGTCATCACCTAGGCAGAAGAAAAGTTGTTTGTTTTTCAAAGGGCGCTGACCTCCATAGTCACAGAGACCGTCTTTCAAATAATTTGTTATGAGATGACCAAAGCAAATGATGACATCTCAGTTTCCCTTAGAGAAGTACTGTGAGACAGTGACAATTTGACTAGGGTTGCTCTGAAGCATAGTGGTGTTTGCTAGCAGAGGTGCCAGTATTGATGTTTTTTAATTTGGTTTCTTACCATCATAATCCAAACAAATCCTTGTCATGCAGCATTATCAAATATATCTTCAGATACTTCGCTCAGTGAAAGGCCTCCTCCATTTATGAGCAGATGGCCAAAGCATTGCATATTGTTGAAAACTGATTGGTCTAAAGTGCAGTGGAAGGATACAAAGAAAATAAATAGAAGTCATTGCACAGGTAAAAGATAGATTTTATGATTCAAAAGTATTGGTTTTCCTATGGAAATGTCTGTCAAATTATATCTATAGTGGACAGGAGACAATATTGATTATATGCAGGTCATTGATACAACAAGGGAAGTTTCCTTAGGGGAAGAGGCCACACAGTCACCTCACTGTCCCATGCCAAGAAGTCTAAAAGGAACTCCTCTTGAGTAAACAGAGAAACATAGTATGACTGGATGCAGCCAAAATATGGCACTTGCAATCAAAGAAGGAGCTCATAAATCGCCTGGAAGCAGAAATTATCAAACAAATTGGAAGAAGACAGACCATCTCCTTTTGAAATGACAAAATGGTTTTCAAAGCTCTTCAACAGACCTTGTGCGGTTTTCTCTTTTCAAATATCACTAAGAAAGTAAAACAGTGGACAAAGTTGAGCTTTGGAATGATTCTATTACAAAAAGGTCAAATGCACTGATCGAATCAAATGATAACTGTGTTTCAAAGAACCCTGCTGTTCCTACTTCACAAGCTTATCCTTTCAGATATACATCACAAGTGATGGAGGAAATTTGAGTTTTGTTCCCAAAAATACATTATAAATAAGTATACCAGTTATGAATAGACAAAGAAGTTGTTTTCATGGACAGTCAGTGTTATGGATAGTTTGAAACAAAACAAGTTTCCAGCATTTCGAATAAACAAGAGATGTTATATAATATGTTGTCAAGCAGAACGAGCAGAGGAATGCGTAAGAAAAAGTGTCCTTCTTAAAAGATCATAGCAAGCTACGAGAAACTGCAGCAAACTTGGCATCCACAGTAGGTAAAGGTCTGAAGAAGTAAATAACACCAAGGCTGTCAAAGCAAATTGACAAGGCAAAACCTACCCTTTCGGAAACTAAGCAGTTCTCAGGTTTTTTCTTGACAGTTTTAAAAGGGGGGTTACTCTACATCATAAATATTACCAGCATTATTGAACACGGTGACAGAGATGGTATAAAGGTTATTGAGTTATGTTTCAAAGTTTGAAGTTCGGTCGCCTATGATTCCGAGTTGAAATTACGCCAAGGAGTATTGTGAAGAAGGGTTAAAAAGACTGTTTTCACCTTACAAAACCCAACCGAGTGTTCATATTACATTTAAAATTATTGACCGTTGGGAGTTTGTTATGTCGAGGGAGTAAGGTTGAAAAGGTGCATTCGCATTTTCAAATCAAGCAAAGTCTTTTTATTACCCTCGGCATCAAGCAAGGAAAGTTCCAGGTGAAATTGTAGAAATTTGCGTCAGTTTACGTTGTGCGACGTGTCTGCCAATTCGCGCGACGCGCCTGGAGGCGATTTTACACACGCTACCCGTGTACGCGCGACGCGCCTGTACAATCGCACGACGCACCTGTACACGGCGCCCGACTGCCCGACCCGACAACTTTTTTCGGTGCGGCACTCCGAGGGATCAGCACGTCGCTCGCCTTCTTTGACCCTGTTAAGTCATTCAATGCCTCCGGAGCTGGACTAAACTTGTCAGTGAGCCCCTCCATTATTTTCTCAAGGTATTCCCATATGCATTCTTACTTCTTGAAACCAATTGCTAAGTGACATAAAGTTTTAAAAAAACCCTGTTTGTTTAGCTATGGTGTGAGACAAATTGTCAAAAATTGACCTAGTTGATATATCAACATATATGTTAAGAAGATTCCAGCAAGGTGAGGGTCAAAATCAGAATAGTGGCTTGACCTCGTTTCTTCTGCTACATCACCATATCTGTCATTAGGCTATGTGATATTTCGAAGTATAAAACTGTGATAAGATGTTAGTTATGGTATTTGGGGCACCTACAGGAAAAGTTGGTATTGAAGCTAAGAGCAGCTTGTTTCACCTCCATTAGTCAAGGAACCAAGGGTCCTACACCTTCAAAGCAATCAAGGAGCAGAGGTTAAAACTATAAACTACAGAAAGGGCCATTTATTCAGGAGTTTTTCAAACTTAACTGTTTTGTTCTTCAGGCTTATTTCGACACAAGTTAACTTTCAGATAAGGCAGATGGTTTTTCTACCAAGAACAATGTTTACATATTAAACAGGAGCTTGGATTGTGGGGAAGAAATGAGCTGCTACAGCCCTTATTAAAACCATGGAGCTTGTTTCAATACTGTCACCATTGTTCCATAAACAGTGAATTCAACTGTATCCTCACACCAGGGTTAAATTTATGAGCCTGTTTTTTGTTTAATAGAGTGACATACATATAAGAGAATAGTGAAGCTTAGTAAGAAAAGGGGTCTTGGTCAAGCATAAAATTATAGTTTGAAGCTCCGGAGGAAGGTTGCTCACATTTCTCACAAAGGGACAGCATTCACTATACTTGCCACTTGTTTCCTTTTGATTTTCCAGCTCGTATTGATGAATGGATGTGCTTTTAGAGTAAAGGTTTTTTTCTGCCAAAGCCAGAGGGTCACATTCATAAGGAACCCTTGATTGTTTTGAAAAAGAAATCTCACATAGCTTCTCCCTAAAAACCTTGTAGTCTTTGAAAGATCTGTCATCTTGGCTTAGAATTATACCAGTGACTGTTTAATTGCATTAAAGAGTTGCTTCCACGTATGCAAGTTGGTTTACTGTTGGCACACTTAGACAAGGCAGGTTTGGGATAATTGGAAAGTACATTATTGATCCAAGATACAAAGATGTGTTGATTAACTTTGAAAGATCACCAAGCAGGGAAACTTTGACATTGTATACATCCTGCCTCAATACAGTCTGCCCTTCTTTTTCACTGTATTATTTCCTACTGAGAATTTGTTGACTGAGATATTCTCAGGGTGGAAGGTCACTTTCTGAAGAGCAGGTTGTTAATGGTTGATTTTTACATTGGAGACAGAGATATAGATGTGGTGGTTGATCTCTTAAATTCACAAGTAAAGGGTGATTTTCCTAAACACTGTGCACTGATAATTCACCTAACCTAGGTCTCCTTTTTCTTTCATTGTATGGTCTCTTCTAGAGAAATCTGTTGACAGAGATATTCTAAGGGTGAACAGGCCACTTTCTGAAGGGCAGGTTTTTGATGATTGGATTTTACCTTGGAGACATAGATACAGGTGTGTTGATTGGCCTCTAACAAATTCACAAGGAAAAGTGATTTCTCAATACTGTGCACAGGAAACTTACACAGCAGTCTGTCTCCTCTTTGCTATATGGTACCCTATTGAGAATTTTGCTTGGCTGAGGTACATTCAAAGGTAGAAGGCTGGTTTTAAGGATAGCATAGGTTGTGTATTCAAAGAAACATTGTTGCAATCCATCCAAATCACATTGTTTATCTGTCCAAGCAGCATATTGACAGAGTTTGACTCCAGCAGGGCATTTTTACACACAGTGAAGGCAGTTTGCCTCTTCCAAAGCATATTCAGGTCAAAATGCCTCCAAGGCAAGACAGCAGGAGCGGTCCACATAAAAGATATGAGCCCATCTCTACAGAAGATATTAATGCTCATCCATCTGTACTTTTCAACTTCCATGAAGTAGGTTGCCTTGATTTCTGCCAGAAGATAGAAGAAGTCAAGATTTTTTCGCCATTAACACACTTGTGCGCCCTGAGATTCAAAGAAAAACACTTCCAAGTGGCGGATCTTGATTTCAAAATTTCTCCAAGGTATGTGTCCAAGGCCACCAAGATCTCGTATCATGGCGAAAAATGGTTTAAACAAGCTCATCTTGATTTAGAGGATTACAAACCTTTCATCAAGCCTGAACATAGAGAGGCTGTCACTGCTATTTTCCCTTTTTCATATCTCCTTGACAGCTATGCTCCGCTTATGAAAGTCATAATGAAATATTTCACTTGTGAAGGGAGGTTTAATCGAATTTATGCCTATCATGTCCGTTTATTGATGCACTTTACTAGAAGCAGGCAACTAAACCTCCCTTACTTTTTGTTCAAGAGCATAGAGAAAATGGCATCCACTGTCCAAAAGAAGGCCCCACCTCAGAAAATCCCTTCTCTTTTTCATCATTATTTGATCAAGATTATCTTCCTATACCAGCTAGAGAAGAAAGAAGTTTCATGGGATTTATTCATCAACCATCCAGATTTTGCCACTGTTCCTCCTGCCCATATTTCTCCTACTCAGCCTGTCCATCGCCCAGTGCCTTTGTCCAGTAGGCCTACTCCTAGGAGGCTCAGAATGACTACTGGACAGCCAAGTCAACAGGAGGAAGGAGAGGGCAGTGAACAACAGCAAGAAGAAAGAGATGAGGGACAGCAGCAGACAGATGATGAAGGTTAGCAGGTCCATGATAAAGAACAGCAAGTTGGGCAGAAAGTTGAGACACCTCTTGAGCCACAAATTGAACAAAGCCTTGATGAAGAACATCAAGCTAATGTTGGCGAACAGGGGCAGCCAAGTGAACAGCCAGAAGAAGATATCCATCAGCCTCAAGAAGGGCAGCAAGTTCAAAAGGATGTCAAAGGTAAATCAGTTGTTACTCCTCCTCTCAAAGTAACAAAGCTCAGCACAACAAGGAAGAGAGGGACTAAAGCTGCCACCCTAACAGTGACAAAGATTGTCCCTAGTAAGAGGAAATTGCCCAAAAAGATACTTTCTAGCATGCCAAGGAGTAAAAGCGCCAGATTGGCTTTCAAAGGTAAAAGCAAAGTTGGGGAAAGTACAAAGCATGGAGGTGAATTAGCTATTATCCCTATCCAAAGCGATGATAGTGACAATGAGGCCCGCCTTCTTGAAAATCTCTTAATCCATAAAGAAGGGCAAATTGAGGCATTAGAGCAAGATCTTCAAAGGGCAAGGAATTTCAATCACTTCTTGGAGATTGAAAACAAACAAATGAATGTGCACACAGCTGTTCATGAGGCACGGGCGATTAAGTATAAGAAAGAGGCAGCTAAGGTGCAAGCAAGAATTGAAGAGCTCATTGGTGAGTTTGATGATGAAGAGGAAGAAGACCAGCCTAGGCGGAAGAGGCCTAGGACCATCGGGCTTAGAAGAGCCTTGGAAAAGTAGAGAGCAGAAGAGCAAGCCCAGCTCCAAGCCTTTCCTCTCACTGCACTCCTTGAGCAGGAAATTGAGGAAAACAAAGAGGCTTGGCTTGAAAGAGCTAACAAACATTTGGAAATGAAGCTTGAGAGGGCGAATAGAGATTTAGAGCTTCAGAGGAAGAGGACACACCACTTCCAAAAGTTGAATCAGTTTGCCCGGCGCAAACTAAAGGCAGCTCAAGAAAAATTGAAGAAGGCAAGGGGGAAGCGCCTAGCACGGAAGGAAGGGAAAAGCATATCAGCCCTTTTTATTTTGGCCTCAGCTTCGGAGCATGTTGCTATGGACCCTTGAGGGTCATGCATGCCAATTTTGGGCCTTTTTCGACAACTTTTTGTTTTTTGGCATTTTTTGATTTTTTGGTCGAAAACTCATAATTCCGCCATTTCAGTTTGAGGATTTTTCAAGGGAGAAGGATGATACCAGTTGATGCCATAATTCTATGAGTAGGTCCCCAACGATTTTCAGAGCATTCGGAGATCATTCGCCCCCTCAAATTGGCGAAAAATGCCCTCTTTTTGCACATTTTGCCCGCCATATCAGCAGTCTGCTATTTCCTGGTTTTTTACACATAGGTACAGTTTTGGAGAACTTCCATGCATCATATTGAGATGATTTCAGTTGCGTCGGAAAGTAGACACATAGATCTTTCCAACGAGCTATCATGAGCCTCGTTTTGACATCGGGAAGGCTGCCAATTGCCTCCAGAAAGTCAGGGGACCATTTTCAGACATAAATATGAAGTATTTTTGTAATTTTTGAACCTCAAAAATCTGCTTTTCCCAAATGTGCGTTTAGCTATTTTTACACTTGGGAAATGATATAAAGTCAATATAATTTCCATTTTTAGCAGTTTTTTAGATATTTTATGGGATATTTTGTGCCTTGGGCTTTGCAAAGCCTCAAGGACAAGTTTAGATATTTTGACTTGGCCAATGGGATAGCTAGTTGCTCCATGAGGTTTTCCTTCCTCAAGCCTATTTATTCCATGGGTTTCATTGTAAAATAGAGGCTGAACTTGAGAGAAGAATTAATACATTGGTCATATGAGCTTTGAAGAACAAACTTGTGTTATGATTTTTGGACTGCCTCTGGATGCTTTTGATGAATGATGAAGGATTGGTGATGGATTCCATGACATGGTAGAATGGTATAGTGTTTCTTACTATGTTTTTGTCTTCTATTTTTCATCCATAATACATGCTTCTTGCTGCTATAGATCAGTAGAGATTGATTTTGAGATATGCCCATGGAGGCACCTCAAAATTCCTGAATCTTCATAGCTTGATGTTTTCTTCTTCCTTAGTTATGCTAAAGAATTCTTAACTGCTCTTTAGTAACTAAAGGATAATGTTTGCTAGTTTTATTCACAAGTTCTATGCATATTGAGTAGGATGTATGGTGTGCCATGCCTACCTATAAGCTATCCATAGTTCTGTCCATAAAGCTTTCTCTTTGACTGATTTGTTGATCATCTTGTTGAACCAAGGAGGCCTAGTCCCGATCTAGCCCTTTGCCTAAAACTATGAAAGCTTGTTTGTCAAAGTGCCCAATGACTTAGAGACTATGTTTAGGCGTTCCGGCGTAGTTTATGAGTTGTAAGTTTGTCTTATGTGTTTTCCCCAAAGTTTGATAGCCATTTCCCAAAGTTAGAGGGTATTATACCTCTATGTATGGCTGGAATGTTTGATTTCTATGTCTTAATTAGCTCATAGTCACATTTAGCATGATTAATGGCTTGCTATAACATGTTTATGTCTGCTATAAACTAGTTACACTTGAAATCCCTTGTCTTTCACCAACTTGTTGTCCATTTAGGCCATTTTGCCCAAAGATCCCTTCTACCGTGAATCAAATCGGCCCTACAGCAGCCTTACATCATCATCTCATAGCTTCCTTGACCTGTTTGACCCCATAGCCCAATTGATCTGACTTCTTGTTATCCATAGTTTATATCTTTGATTAGTTTTATCCCTCACAAACTTAAAAAACCAAAAATCAAAAAACTCATTTCATAACTAGCCTAATATCAGAACACCATAAGTAAACACACCGACATCTTTTACATTTATAGAGAGAGCCCTCTTTGAGTCCAGGATGGCTAGGTCCTTGGGCTCCAAAGCTTGGTTTGATGTTACATCTTCATTTGGCTCACCAATCGGCCAAATCACGGGACCCTAACATAATCCTCAAAGTGTTCTCTCAACAAGTCTTATACACAAGTCTGGAGCAGTAGGGTACAAAGTCAGAAGAAGGTGGTTTAAAGACAAATCAGAGAAAGAAAATGCAAAGACAGAATCTACACTGAGAAATGTGCAACCCTTTGCCATTGATGTCAAAGGGGGAGGAAAAGTAGGTAATAGAAGAAAGGGTCTTCTAAAAGAAGGCAGTCAGAGAAAGGCTTGGAGGAAGCATTGGATTATCGGTGGATGTGTTGCCATCAATGCCAAAGGGGGAGACTATTGGAAATGTTGTCATTGATGGCAAAGGAGATGGAAAAGGAGGAACACCTGAAACAGCAACAAGGCGAAAAGAAGCAGACAAGAAGCAGAGGCAGCAGAGAGAGCATAAGACAAGTAGAGCATAGAAGGAACAAAGGTAGTAGGAGTCAGATGAGGTGCTGCAAAGTAGTGAGGACAGTAGAAGAGGGCCATTTAACAGCAGAACTAGAGAGACAGAGTAATGAGGAACAATTATTCAAGTGGGAAGACTGTGAAGCATTGTTGGGAAGAATACATCACAATTAATTTTGCAGAATTAAATCAAGATGAGGAACAGAACTCTGGTAATGTAGCGGAGTTCAAAGTTGACGAAAAGAACTGTTGAATTTAAGGCGTAGAAGATCGGAGCCTCATGGGATTTGCTACAAGTATAACAGGTGGAGTGGATTCTATATACGCAACAGAGAAATGAGCACAAAGAAAATAAGGCAGCAGATATAGCATAAAGAAAGAGACAAAGAAGTAGCAGAGGCAACAAAGAAGCGAACGAAGGAAGCAAAAGAGACGTTATATCAGAGGCAGAGGCAGAGGCAGAGTCGTTATCACAGTAGGTTATCAGAGGCAGAGGCAGATACAAAGCCGTTATCACAAGCAGAGGTAGAGCAGAAAATTCCGAGAATCACTACCCTAGCTGGAGGATACATAAAACCAATTCCGGGAATCGCTTACCCCAAGCGGCAAGTATATATATATATACAAACCTTATTCTGAGAATCATTACCCTAGGTGGAAGGATACACAAACAAATTCCGGGAATCTTAACCCAAGCGAAAAGTATATATATATATATATATATATATATATATACAAACAAATTCCGAGAATCGCTACCCCCGCTGGAAGATTCACTAAAGATCGAAGCGGAAGCAAGCTTATATATATGCGCAGTGAGATACATATGATGCGCCATATATATATATATAAAGGTCCATAGCACATAGTTTTATATGTAGCGCAAGATCTAAATAACCAAAGGTTCTATCAAAAAGAAAAGGCTTATGTGGTGGGACCCGTATGAATCGCATCGGAGAAAAAGCTGGCAGCGGGTCATATAAACAAAGACTTGCGATTGCGATTGAAGCTCGGACCCGATGGGCTTATAAACTATGATTAACAAGTTTTTGAGTTCCAGTTCCAATCGCATCGGCAAAATGTAGTGAACAGTAGTCAATCGCATCGGACAAAAGCAGAACATCGGAGCATGAAAATAAAGATTGCGATTGCGATTGAAGCCCGGACCCGATGGGCTTATAAACTATTATTAACAAATGTTTGAGTTCTAGTTCCAATCGCATCGGAAAAATGCAGTGAATAGTGGTCAATCGCATCGGACAAAAGCAGAACATCGGAGCATGACAATAAAGGATTGCGATTGCGATGAAGCCCGGACCCAATGGGTTTATGAAACATAATGGATATGTGTCGGAACATGCAACCAAACAATTGTGATTGCGATGAAGCCTGGATCATATAAACAAAGGTTCAAAGCATAAATATACATATTTATAAGTGGAGCGCTTTATGATAACCAAAGTACCACAAGGTGGGACCAAATTGCATTGGAGAAAAACAAAGCAGTGGAACATGAAAACAGGAAGTTGCGATTGCGATTGGCAAAGCCGGACGTGATAGTCGTATAAACTCCGTCATATAAAATATACTCGGGTCCGCACATTGATCGCATCGGAGAAAAACTGGCAGCAGATCACTTGCAACTAAAAGTTGCGATTGCGATTAATCACATCGCATCAAGTCAATCGCATCGGAGTTAAGAAGGGCACCGGAACATGTAAATAGAATTTTCGATTGCGATTAATCGCATCACATCAGAGCAATCGCAATCGGAGTTATGCAGGGCATCGAAACATGCGAATGGAAATTGCGATTGCGATCAATCGCAATCGGAAGAAGTCGAGGAGTAGCGTATATCATCGGAAAGCATGGCAAGTGGGCCTAGATATATGATATTCCATTGATTAAATGGAATCGAACCCTTATACTAATTTTTATAATGCTTGATTTGGGGAATATGGATACACGGTGATATTATTTATATATTGTGAAAAAGTCGAAATTTATAGAAAATGAGGTGTGTGCTGGGAATTCGCCAAAGTAAATTCATGGGTCTTTACTTTTCGATTGGAGAACATATATATATATATATATATATATATATATATATATATATATGTCGTGGGCCTATCGCATCGGCACGAAGGGCCGAGCAAAGGAACATACCAATGAAATCAGATTGCGATTAATCCCACTAACCACTGGTATGACCCACCGCAATCGCAGATTTGTGAAGGCACCGGTATATATATATATATATATATATATATAAAGTTGTTGCGATTATATTGAAAAGTGCCGCGTGGTCTGTGGACCCACGGGCCTTGGCTTAAGGTGGAGGGAAATTATTAATATAATACAATTGCGATGTGTGCAATTGTATCGGGCCATAAAACAAAGGTCGTGGTGTATGTATGTTCCGCTTGCGAAACTCACCACATCAGCAAGACACTTGCTGTATGAAAAGCGTTGGAATTTGCCCAGATTTAAAGTCAGTAGTTACATATATATACAGAGTCGCATGGTTTAAAAAGTGCAGTTACATAAATACAGGAGTTACGCAGCAGCCATAAACAGAAAGGCATACATAGGAGAGAAAGGGACAAACACAGTCGAAGAAAAGACAAATGCGCAGCGATCCAAAAGGATGTATGAGTGAGCTGGAGCTCTCATTGTAATTAAATGTAATGTTTTAATTGATTTATATTGTTGTGATGCATTGGCAAGTCTCCGGAAGAGAACAAATATCCCACTATAATGTTAAATTGATACCTACAGTTATATTTTCTGAATGAGCGGATAAAATAAATGAGAAGGTAGAAGGCAAAGAGTCGTGGCTGTCCATTTCGAATTCCCAGTAGAATAAAAACAGCCATGAAGCTATTTTTTATAAAATAGGGTAATATCCAAAGGGAGAATGTTGACGAAAGAGAGTGAGAGAAGAAGAGAGTGTGCAGCAGAATTGAAGAGAGTTGAAGAAAATAAGAAAACTGCAAGAGGTTAAAGAGAGTGAGTGAAGAGAATGTAGAAATGAAGCAGTGAGGCAGAGAAGAAAGAGGAGCTGAGCAGAGAAGAAGGAGGAGCTAAGCAGAGAAGAAGGAGAAGCTGATAGAGAATCTGAGAAGATGCAGAGATGATATAGGGAAGATATGAGAATAGATGAACAGCAGAGCAGATGGAACAGAACAGAGCTGATATCCAAGGTAAATTAGCAGGTGTTTCTCTTTGAAAGAGTAAGGAAGTTGGAGCTTCCCTATCAAGTTGTAGCTAGATAGATGTCAGTTGTAGCTGACTGAATTAGGAGCCTCCTGTAGGTTGGTGCCTGTAGAAAATAGATGGGAGTTGGTGCTTCCACATCAAGTTGTAGCTTGATAAAATGTCAGTTGTAGCTGACTGAGGTTGGAGCCTCCTGTAGGTTGGTGCCTGCAGAAAATTGATGGGATTTGGAGCTTCCTTGCAAGTTGTAGCTTTCAGAATCGAGGTAGGAACCTCCTGTAGGTTGGTGCCTATAGAAAATAAGTGGTGAGAGGGAGTTGGAGCTTGTCTTTGCATCACAACAATAATAAGATGTGGTTTTCTCCACTTATATCTGGTGTCTCTGTGCATGATTTTTATGTGTTGATGTGGTTTATCTCATATGCTTAATACTTGTTGCTCTCATATTAAATCTACTATTACATTATATTAATACTTGTTGCTCACATTCTAAGACTACTTACATATTAAGTTGAACATGAAATGAAAGTGTAAATATTTTTTAATGAACAAGTTTTAAAATTCCATGAATGTGTTAAATTGATTCACCCCCCCCCCCCCTCTCAGTTTAACTAAGGGTTCAACACCCCAAAACCCCTACATTAGACTAAAATATACCAAAAATATACAAAAATACTCAAAACTATCCCAATTCGCAGCCTTTCGAGGATCCTGTTCCAACAGTCCCCCAACACAATCTTGTGACTCATCTCGAGTCACTATGGTGGTGGGGATTTGATCTACGCTTGAAATGATTTTATCACCTTTGTTAATGGAGGTAGCATGCCTTCACTTTGGGTAGCTGCATTCTATGCAATTTTGACCAAATTTGTTAACAACAGTCCTTCAGTTGTAGCTATGACGCTTTCCAAAGTTTGATTTAGCTGCTTAATAGCAACATCGACATCCTGCGAAAGCTTGAGAGCTTCGTCATCCCACGACTTCAGGCGATCACCAAGGCTATTCTTCTTTTGCTGAAGGTCATCAAAATATACTTGGAGTGCTTGGCTGGTGCACAATTTCTACAAGCCCTGGGCAGTCACCAAAGTGGGCAAGGTGGCTTTGAGCGTCTCGAACTCCTCTTCTTTTTTCTGCAGGTCCGTGGAGAGCACTTCTTCATCGTCAAACCCGATCTCCATTACTTCCTCAGTTATTGGCTCTGAAGGTTCAGCAAGGTTTGTGGCCATCATTCTGGCATGAAATATGAACTCGAGATTACTACTGTCAGAGGGGGCCCTCTACTCAAACATGAACGGGGTGCTAGGGGAACAAAGTTTCTTACAACATAACTTCATCCAGGACAACCAGGCTAAGTACAAAAAATATGGAACTTGTGTCCGATCTATCTTTCCCTTTTTATAGTTTTTGCGATTGACCAATAGTAGGGTATACTTACCATCAGGTAAATGGTAAAAAATCTCTAGAATTCACCTCAATAAATGCCAGCCGGTTTTACTGTTCCAATGGCTAGTTTTCACTCCTCCTGTGTGCTCAGCATACCTACTACACTTGGGTTAAACACCTGCGTTTCCTGCGCATCCTCCCCCAAAAAAAGCTTGTTCCCTAGGTACTTCAAAGCTAGAGATATGTTTGTCTAACATTAGTCATCTAAAAAGAACAGGACATCCTTCATAACCAAGTTTTTCAGAGGGGTTGCGATTAGTGCATACTTCCAAATGAACTTCTTGTAATAACCTACGTGGCTAAGGATTGAACACAGTTGTCTCGTTGTTGCAGAAGTGGCCAAATTTATGAGAATATTGTCTATTGTATCCACATCCCCAATCAAAGCCAAATTAGGGATCGTCTTAATGCTACCTATTCGTAGCTTGAGTGGTCTAGGAATTGTGTGCATCCCTTCCACTTTTGAGACAGAGACAGCTCACGGATCATCCTTGCAGTATTTTAGGGCTAGGCTATGGAAATTGACTATGTCTGGTAGCTACGTTTCCCATGTTGGTACCTCAGGTGCGACATGCGATTCTCCCCATACCACTGTATCAATGCCCTGCAGAGCTATGTTAAGTGCCTTCGTTCCACCTACTAACCTAAATGTCCCCAGAAATTCATCCTTCAATGTCTCCCAGTGGCGGGTGCGTTGATGGAGCTCCGCATCTAAATACCATGTGGTGGAAAGTGGTCCCAAGGCATGAATAAAAAGATGAACCCACTCTTCTTTAGTCTTGTTGCACCATTTCTTCATCCAAGCGAACAAATATTCGCGTGGGTCTCCTGGGCCAAGGTAGGTTTGGAAACGCAAGTGAGCAGGCAGTTCAAGTCATAGGATCATCATATCCTGGCATTATTCCCAGTCCTGGAGTGCCTCCTTATGTGTGTCCCACCACCGCGCAGGTGTTTTACGCATGGTGAGGTTAAGGTTCCCTAGCCTTCGTCCTCTTGGAACCTCAACTTCAAATGCTCGCAAAAATCCCTTAATATCACTAGAACCATAAAAATAGGGCAGTTTTGTTACCACAGAGGAAATTTAGTGGAATTTCTTTGTAACCCGAAGACATCACAGTGCAGAGACATTGTGTAATCGGTTTTTCCAATTCTCGATCTCCCCGTTGGAGTCAGAGCAGCATTCACTGTCCTTTTCCCAGCAGAGTACACCATTCACTATGGGATTGATCTAATCTTCATCTCACGCAGTAAACTTATAAATGTGATCCACATCCTCTTCCTTGTGCTTTGGCTCTGTATATCGTTCACCTTCCGCAGGATCTAATGGTACTATCACCCTTGTGCTGTTATTTTCAAACACCATGCTTCTCTTCTTTAAGTTGATGATGCCTCCCATATCTATGGCCTAGTCTAACCCGAGGAGCGCAGGGTAAGGGTCCGCATATTCTACAATCTGAATTACCTCAAAGTCATCCCAGACCTTGACCCCTGCGATATCTACCACGATCTTTGACAGTCTCCCCAAGGGTATGATCTTTTGCTGATTGGCCATACGCAGATGGATAGTGGACCACTCCAACTTAGGTTCTCCCATTCGTTGCCACATTTTTTTTGGTAGTACATTCGCATCTGACCCCAAGTCCAAAATAACCTGATCCATTTCGTAGTCATCGATTTTCATTTTCAACCGCATCTCCCTACCAGTCCACTTCTTATATCTGTATAGTTTGTGCACATACTTGATTTCTGGGGGTAGGTTAGGCCGTGCTACGTAGCTATCTATTAATGCTTGAAGATTCTCCACAGCCCTTTAGGTTGCGCAGAAGCTTCATACATGCCTGCAAAAAGGGTTTGACCTCCTCATCTGCGTTGAGGTTCGTAGGTGCCTAAGAAGTAGATGCCTCCACCTTAGAAAAGTCTTTGCAAGCTGCAACACATGTTTCTTTTTCATTTTTTAGATCCAAACCTTCCTGTTTGATAACTGCCTGTTGGATCAAAGGTTCAATCACAGCCTTCTCCCCAGGTCCCTCGGTGGTCATTCCACTGCGAGTTATGACATTCACGCTTGGATCTTTGTTTTGCAATTCAGCCTTAACCCTTTGCACATTCTGTGTAGGTGTCGATTGCTTCTCCTACATCTTTGCTATCAAGATTGGACAGTCTTCAATCGCATGGTCCAACTGTCTGCAATACCAGTAGGAATACCTTGTAGGGTTCATATAGTCCCTTGCAAAGTGCCCTGCTTCGCCACAGTTATAATAGATTATTTTCCCTCATCGTCGACCTATGCTTCCACCTCGGCCCCCTCCCCTGCCCCTAATTGGGGAGCCACCTATTCCTAACGGGGACCTGGGTGACGCAGGGTCTGTTTGTACTCTATATAAGTTTCCTCGATCTATCATCAAATCATATGTCCAGCAGTTCTATTCATCATGTCCTACCAACCTGCAAAACTGCACCATTGTTGCTTTACCTCTGGGACATACGCAGCAAGGCAGAAACAATGGTTCATATCGTGTAGCCCTGCAATGCGGCAATCATCGCACCACAGTGCTAGCCCACTTGATCCTGCAGTTTCCCTAGGGTGCAACGAGCTAGGTCCCCCGACTTGCATGTAGTCTTCTAACAGAGGATAGTTATCCTTGGTGTGACCATTCACCCTGCATCGTATGCACCATCTTTCAGGGCTACCTTCTAGCTCCTCATTCCTTTCATAGATTCTGGATCTCCATGTGCATTGCCTCCAGTTGTCCTTGGATCTGTTGGACGCCCAGCTGGGTATCATCCCTGGGCATAGCTTCTAACAACATAGAGACCTCCAAGGCTTTTTCCTGCGATTTGAAAATTTGATGACCCATAGGTATGCGCAGGTGTGGCAGCAACATAGCGATGAACCATTATGTGTGTTGTCTATCATCGTACTGAAATCCTCCTTCTCTGATTACCTTCTTCAGTCATTGATCGGCCTCCCACATATACTTATAAGGCCCTTGCTTGAAATCCTTCAGGTCCACGACTATTTGCGAGTAGGACTTAGGCTTCTTAAAATGTTGTTTCAAGGCATTCTTAATCTCTTCAATGGTTGCATTCGCATGCTGGCCGATGTATCCCATGTACCAGTCCAAGGCTCTTCCTTCAAAGGCGAGGGATAGCTGTGACCTTTTCACCGCATCATTAGCTATGTTCTACGCAGTCCATACAAATCCTGTGACAAACCAGAACTAATCCATGTCTTCATCTCCCACACCCTTAAAGGTAAGTAACTTCATGTGCGCAGCCATGTCGTCTTTCGGTGGTGGCGGAGGTGTAGGTGAATTATTACCCCTATGCTGGTTTGAAAGTGGTGTGGCTGGAGGACTCTGCGCAGCTGCTTCTCTTACCGGACAATAGATAGATCTATATCCTTCTTAGTTGGTCCAATAGTATTTTCCACTTCACGTTGTACTTCCATCCAGATCAGAGGTCATTCACTCGGCGTGGCTACACAAAGTACTATTTTCGCACAGTAATATTTTGATCAGTAATGGTAAGGTTTTCGGAGACTTACCAAAAAAACCCTTGCAAAACCATCGCTCTGCTTCAGAATAGGATACAAATTGATCGATGGCAAACTCTGTCACAAACCCTCCTGGCACACTGTCTACCCAGTGATCCACCATGTGAGTGATGGTGTTATCAGTATTTTCTAACTGCTAGATCAATTCTACGGTCCACTGTGTGACCCGCTCGTCTTTCCAATACTTCTGGAATTTGACCATCCTTGCGATCCACTCCTGGAGCTCGATCACAATTGTTACAAAGAATATCTCGTAGATCTCCGTGAAAATATACTTGTTCTTCCACTCTTCGGTGGTCAACTTCTTACTGTGGTTTTCTTTTATTGCGAATTCCTGAACTTATTTTTCAAACCATTCATCGATTTCTTTTCTTTCAGGTTTCCAATACGGCCTTGGAATTACCCGATCTCTCTCAAAATGCTCCTGGTCCCAGCAATGGAACCATTTTTTGGCTCAAGGGGTCCTGACCCAGGTTCAGAGTTTAAGTTTTGCCAACGAACCCCTATACTACTAGCCCTTTCGGCAGTGACCTGCTTTCGCAAGCCAAAGTCTCACTCAAAGAAATATGGGAGGGCGTTGGAACCAGGTTTCCGCACCCTGAGAGAGAGTAGGTAAGTCAAGTTCGCAGCCTCCGAGGTTCATACCGGATAGATATATTCACCGAAGGTTTGCAGCAGAAACAGTACAACTCGCAACTCAGCCCAATTGAGCTATTGTCATGTATATATCTATTCAGAAGCTTCACATCCACATATTGAATGAATACTATACAACTCTAAAATCTCTTTCCATCAAAATTGTAAATTTTATAAACCTGAAATTTGTAAAGTCTTTTTACTTTAGAATCAATTAGAAAAAGTTTCATCTTTACAAGGTAAATTCTCATTGTTACTAAGCATATTTAACTCTAAATTGTCATATAAAAATATTATGGAGACAATGATTCTCTCCATCGATTGAAAATTATTTTTTAGAGTGTAATTAAAAATATATAAAAAAGTTAAAAGGATAAGAGGTCTCATCACGAGCCTGCTTACCATGATCATAGGGAAGTAATAAATTGACATTACCACTACTGCATATCAAACTGGGATAATGGCTCATGATTATTAAAATCATAAGATAAGGGGTCTCATCATGATCCATCTTGTTCAATCCAATTATAATTGGTGAATTGCATTGTCACTTCTGGTCATCAAGCCAGGACAATGACTTTTTAAGAAAAAGAAAAAATAAGCTATATGATTAAGGATTTATCTAAAATAATTATAATAATAAATGGACGGGATACTAAACCATTGATGGTTAAAAGGTAACTTTGTTGAGGCTATGAATTCCTACTAGTAGCAGTGGCTCTACCTATGACAAAAGGAGAAAATAAAAAGGATAAGTTACAAAGAGACACTTACTTTATATTTTAAACTATATAATGATTGATATAGAGGAATGAAGATATTTATTTTGAAAGGTTTCTAAAAGATTAAAAATAAAGATGAGTTATTTATATTCAGAGTAATTTTATTCATTTAAATATTTTGAAAACAATTTTTGTTTCCTTAAATATTTTTACTTATTTAAAGATCCTAAGAAATTATTTTTCATAGATAACTGGTTCTTCCAGTGAATCGCCAATTGTTGTGTCATTAAAAAAACCTCCATTATTTTAGCATTAGTTACCTTAGAAAATAATGGGGACCATTTTTATAAAATTTTAGAGTTAAACAAACAAGACCCTTAGAGTGATTCATTATATAGAAATAGGAATAAAAAAGGGATAAAAACTTGAATTTTGGCATTAAAAGAACTCAAGTGGAGAAAGATCGCATTATCATAATCGCAATACCGCAATGAAGCACATATGATTCCTAAAAAGTCACTTAAAACATATTGCGATGCAATAAGTATAAATAAAAGTGTTTTTATAAAGGGAAAATGAATTTTTCCAAGCGAATTCTATAAGAGAAAGCTTACGGGACCCACTTCCGCCACATAGGCCATCGCAAATCACATTTCTCATTTCACAACTCTACCCTGACAGTCTTATTCTAACCCTCCAGGTTTTCTCGATGCGATATACTCCATTGCATCACATTTCCGCAAGAAAAATCATTCTCCCCCCCTCACCATATTCATCGATGCGATATAGTCTATGGAAAATTGTAAATCACACATCGCAACACAAAAACTTTGCACTCCATCTATTTTCGCTGCTATTGCGATTGCGATATTGCAATTAGAAAAACTAGGACAATTGGTATTAAATGAAGATTTAGACATGAGAAATACTATGACGTGACAGATCTGGTTTTAAATGCTGAAATGATTATATGGGAACATCAACCCATATCAACCATTAATGTCATAACATAACGGTTTTGTTGCCCCTACCTCCATAATGATTTGACTATAAGAAGCATTGAATCGATATCTTAGTAGCCTTCCAAGTCTCATTAGTTTAATCGTTTCTATTACTATGGTACTTGTGCATTTGTAAAATCAAAGTTCTCTGTTTTTGCTTATCATTTCTCATTTATTCGTAGGCAAGCCCAAATAATAAGAATTATTTGGAGATGTCTAAAGCTCTTAAGAAAGCTAAGAAGCATATGGCCCCTATAAACCCTGCACCCGCTACAACTGAGAGAACAAAAGTGCTTCCTCTCTTTACAAACACTACATGTGTACCAGAAAGCAAATCCTCCTCATGGGAATCTATGTACAAGTTGTTTGAGGATGACAAACCTCACAAAGTTCAAAGGAAATTTATTGTCAATGCTTATGATTCCACAGAAGCTACTACTGAAGAAGCAATTAATTCTTTCCTCCATCAAATTTTTTCATGACCTAAAATATTACCATACTCTGATATGGTAAGATGGATCATTGATAACCTCAACATTAGGGATAGGAATTTTATGACTAGTAGAGGAACGATGATTGGTTCCTTCAAAGTCAAAGACTTGAAGCTGATGTACCACATCCTAGACCCTAAAAAGGTCTATGAAAAGGAATTTATTACCCAGTTCACCAGTGAGAACAAGCTCAAATCAAATCCAATAAAGTAGTGGTGAAGCAACCCCAATAAGCACAAGAACGATGACAAGGGTATATATTCTGCGGGATTCTGAGCAGTTGTCTGGTATGTTCTTTGCCATGATGTCTAGGCTTTTGAGTCGGCTGATCCTGTATTTTTCGGTGGGAATGGGTTCCTCTGCGGAATCGGTTACAACTCTCATGTTTATAGTTAGGAAACATTCTATCTAATAATATTTCTACTCAAATTTTGGAATATAGGAAAAATCGCTTCATTTCCTCCAAAATTCCCCCCCCCCCCCCCTTTTATATGAGTGCATATATCATGGATGTTGTGTTTTTTACTTCAAATTTTACAGCCATGGGCTGGAAATGGACTACCCAGGACCTTGTACCCATTCATAGCTCGACCACACGTTCTACACTTGTATGTTCCTCATAAGCTTCTCGCAAGATAAGTAGCATATCAAACTGTTGGCAATGGACTAACCAGGTTTCTAAAGGAGACTAAGAAAGCATCATGGCCTTCCTTTCCAATTAATTGTGGTTTTTATGGTCCGGAAAATTACAACCATGTAGTTCTAGAGATCGGTCAAATTGAATGTTTGAAATTGTTTACAATTTCAAACAGAAAATATGACCCAATTAAAGTTGCCAATAATTTTACTACCCAAGTGAAAATTAGGCCTTTTTTTCATGAATAATATGAGTTCAATGACTTATTTGAGTTTAAAGATAATTATTCTGTAGTTCAGAAGTTGGCAGCCCTCCACCTCCATCCACAAAATTACCAAAGTTCAAACAATACAAGAACAAGATATTGGAATCAATTCCATTAAAAATGTTGGAAGTATCCCAACCCCTAGCTCAGAAGGAAAAAGAGAATGAACCAAAAACTAAGGACACTGAATTCCTTGACAAAACTAACCAAGACAAATATGTCGAGGTTCAAACTATGGATATATATTTTCCTAGTAATCTCAGTGAAGTTTGGAAGGAGTTTAACATGAAATTCCATCAAGACCAAGGAGCCATAATTACTGATCAACAACAAATTGTGCATACGCCTCAAATGAAAAGTCGGGACTCATTCACTACTGATCCCTCTGAAAAATTATTAAGAAGAGAGAGAGTGGAATTCATCCCAGCCTTCCCCACTACTAAAATTTCACTTAACATTGAGGAAATCCCTCCTTTGGACATTTTCTATAGTCCTAAACACAAAGCAGTTATGAGTAGACAGAATAAAAGAAGGAGATCAGAGCATTCTCAACCCCTTGTCCAAGGATATATCTCAAAATATTTTTTTTGGAAGGACTCACAGGCAGATCCTTCACAGGATCTAACACACCTAACTTAGCTTGCAGGATCTTATGCCTTTGCAACTATTGACAAAGCTTCTGAATTTCAACAGTTGATGAAATAAAAGGATGAAAGAATCATCCAACTGTTAGCCTCTTTCTCATAAAAAATTATAAATAAAAAGTTAATTAAATTAATTAAATATTGAAAATTATGATTTTATGCCTAATTTTCTAGATTATGTTAGTTCCTCTTGATTAGGAGTTAGTATAGGCCTACCTAACTTAGCTCCTATATTAGTGTGTGTGGTTGAGATATTTTCTCAACCAAGTTGTCCAAGATAGATGCACTATCTTGAGACAACTTCCTCATACATTTATTTGTATTATAACATTATTTGAATAATGAAGAATATGTGAGGAATGTTGTAAGGCTCTCAAGCCTTTTTTGCCAATTCTATGTCTCAAGTATTTTTTTTATGTGTTTTATGAGTTGATTTTATTTCTAACATGTGGTATCAGAGCAACTATAGTTCTTAGGGCCTGATTTTTTATGATTTAGAATGTTATTTTTGAGTTATGGGGTTTCAATTGAGAGTTGTGTGGGTGACTTGCCTATGTGCCTATGCATATGGATAGATTTTTTGCGTAAGCAATCTACCTTCGTGAGAAATATGCCTATGACTGCATCTAGATATTTCTCATGAACGGTTTTTGGATTAGAGGACTCTGTGTCATGTGTTCCTGTGCACCCTAAACCTTTTGGATCAAACAATTGTGCTTCGTTCATGATGAATGGTTATTAAGTAGAACCCTTAGTGGATTTGTTGTGGATATCTTGAAGAAGCACCCACTTTTGGATCGAAAGACATCAGATTTATAAATAATGTATGGGTAAATTCCAGTGAAACCTACTATATTTAAGTGGGGTTGAGGTGCCATAACTTGTAACTGATCAATACATCCCATCGATTTTGAGGCCCTTGGAATGTGCTTAGCTCTCCTCATTGGTGGAATTCGAAGGAAGTGACATTCTTGAACACTGAGCAGTGGAAATGTTTTTCTGTGGAGCAATAAGGAGTGACCATCCCAGTAGCACAGATCTGCATCCCATCATTTTTATATTCTCCATATAAACCTGTGAAATTTATTGTTGTAAAGGAGGAAACATTTCATATTATTTGATTGCATATCACAATGAAATCATTTGTTGCAATTCGATGCTCGGTAAGATTAAGTTTTTTTTTTTTTTTTTAATCACCATATACTCAAACTATGTGAAAGCTATGTTGATGATGGAAATGTTATGAAAACCATTCCATGTAATTAAATCCTCACTGTAAGTGGGTACGAATGGCTGCAACAAAATTTTAACAGTCTACCTAATGGCCCTCACTTTTCTAGTTGTTGCCAAAGTGCCAGGGCAGATCGGATGGTTGCACTGAGAACAATTGAAAGGGAAAGATCAACAACTGTTTGATGAGGGGAATTGGTATGGTGATTGAATTTGACCTTTGCATTCATTGTTGTTTCTTGTTGTGCATATGTGTGTCAGGTCTCTTGAGCCTTGCCGACACATTGTGGTTGTTGTTGTTGTGTTTTTAATGGGCGGGCAAGTGACTATGAGCATAGGGGAAGAAGGATAGGTTTTGCAGCAGTATCAAGCCAAACTTCTTCTACCTTGCAATTAGTGTAGTCGGTTGATCGATCGATTCTGTGAAAAATAGAGATCTTGAAAGGTAGTGAAATGGAAACAATAATCTCGAGTTAACCATATGATCAGAGACAAGTTGAATGGTATGCATAAATTTTTGTTTTTCATGCATTAAAATGTGAAACGTTGAAGGTGGAGTGGAAAGCTTAAGTGGAGTAATTTTTAATATTTTTTATGCCTTGAAGAGAATGTGTGTCCAAGACGTGAGTTTCTCACCTCTTTTTTCATAGTATTTGACTTTCATTTTTTTTTAAATCTTATGCATAAGAAAGAATGGGTGGTGCAAATCTGTAATTATTATAATAATTTTTTGTAATAAGAGAGGAGTGGAAAAGAGAATTAATGCATTTTCCATATGTTTTGGGTTCAAGAAATTGTAAAGAGGGTTTTTGGAGAGATAAGGAGTATTTGTAATTTTTTGGAGTGATAAATGTGAAAAATTTTGTATTTAATTTTGGGAGACATAAGTGATCATAAAATTTTTGGATGAGATAAAAAGTGCATTAAATTTTTAATTTTCGAGAGATTAAGTCAGTCCATCCAGTTTTTGAATACAATGCGCTCTCACAATATATGCTTGAGAAGCTTCAATGCAGATGTTATAAATATGGAATATTGATGTACCTTGAAACTTAATAAAGTCATTATTTTTTTTGGTACTTGTGTCCTAGATTCGCCCGACATTGAATAAGGGGATCTTAGGTACACCATGTGTAGTGAATGCATGTGCATGACTTGTGTCTAGTTTTTTTTTTTTTTTGACACTCTCTTTGTAATATGGCACACAAAAATTTTCACAATTGCATGCACATAAGCAAGCTTAAGTACACAAGTCATCAAGCCCATGTAATCAATCTTAAGTACACAAGCATAAACGATCACATGCATTTGTGCAACACATCATCAAGTTGATAAAGAGGTATTCTACAACCATATTCCACATCCTGCAATCAAAATAATCAAATTAAGGATGCCACAAAATCAAGAATTCCAAGGCAAGACGACATCAACAACACTTTTTTCACTTGCAGATAAACATTCTTGTAATTGAGTTGAATTATCAGGGTGCATTCTCGGTTGAAACCGACACCCCAATTCGAATTGATAAGGTGGTCAACGTAAGACAATTAAGTCAAGTAAGTCTTCAACTGAGACATATTATTTGAACTTGCCATTTGTCTTTTGGGTGCATTTTCAATATTGTTCAACACCCTTTTCCAATAAGCACAATCAACTCAGTACTAAGTTCACAACATCAAGTGAGCCAACGTGAAGTAAATTGAAGAAAAAATCAAAGCAAGCAAATGAGTTCAACTCTAATGAAAGTAAATGTAATATTCAAATAACACTCAGGAAAATTGAAATCTACAGAAAGAGAGCGGAGTTCCGGTGAGTATGAAACAAGTAAAATAAGTTTCACCAACCAAGACATCAAGAAAATTCCAAAGCAAGCAAGAATGTCATTCAAATCAAGCAAGAAAATTCAATCCAACAAGTTCAACTCAAGTGAGACAGTTCAAGACAAGTGATCCTAAATTCAAGCGAGCGAGTTCAAATGGTGAAACACCTCCAGCTGTTTCAAGTTCTTCACAATTTGATGCTATCAAGTGTTGAAGACATGGTGCAAATCAACAAAGAAACTATTGTTGATATTTCAAGGCATCTACAATGTACAAATGAAACGATTGAGTTCCTTCAACTGGAGTCACAACTAAAAAGAAATGAGTTGCAAGAGAAGAGTGATGCTTCTGAGTCTTTGGACCATACAGATAAAGATGATAACCCATTCATCCAAACAACTTCAAGTATCGAAGTTTTTCAAGTTAAAATTTATTCCAAACCAATCATCAAGCCATGGGAAGAAATTCAAAGTAATAGAAATCGAAGAGGATTAGGATATGTCAAACATGATGACAACTTACATATCCAATATTATTCAAAGCCCATCAAATTCGTCAGTGCAGGATATCTTGATCAAATTACATCAACGAGACATGAGGAAGTTGCAGACAAATTGAAATGCACGCAAAACGAAGTTGCAGTCAAACCAAAATGGTCACATTGTCAAAGAACAAGTCATATGGAAGATCATTGTTTTGATCTCCATCCTTGTTGCCATTGTGGTGAGCATAATCATTCATCAGAGAAATGTTGCAACCAAAACCAACCGGCCAGATTGAAGATCAATTATGAATGGATTGATCCTTGGGAATGGTCGTCCATAGTCAAAATATTGTATAAGTTTTACAGCCGAATTCAATCACACTTATTGCAGCCAACATTCAAAAGAAGGTGGTACTCATGCAAGTTAACGAGGGAGTACACCAGTGAAACTCTACTACACCTGAAGGGGGGATTTCAAGAATAATTTGTAGGGGATTGTCTCTCCTTTCAGCTGACAAAGGGGGGAAAATGATAGTGAAATTTAAGGTGGTTTTCAAACTAAAAGTTTCGACCACATCAGCAAAAGCAGCTAGTGGTAATCTCCAATAGCCGGTGGGCATTCAAACATCTAAGAAGCTGGTGGGATTCAAAAACATCAACAAAAGAAATAGTGATTTGTTTTTGATAGCATCAACATCATCAGCCAGTGGGCTATCATCATCAACAAATTCGCCAGTGGGCGTCTTCAAAATTTTTTCAGTGGACAAGAAAATTTGGCAGTGGGCATTCTCAGATTTGTTCAGTGGACAAAGGATGTTGATTGAAAACAAAGGACAGATGGATCCTTTTGTAGCTTGGCATGTGATTAAGTTTTCAAGCGAAATTCATAGATGAATTAGACATGCAGCTAACTCATGGTCTCTTTAGATTGCAGTTTTTTCAGCATCCAACTTTGGCGGTTTTTCAGGCATTGTTTTTGAGGATCAACAATTTCAGCATGATAACTTGGAATGTGATTCCTCGTTCTTATTTTGGATTTATCATTGAGGGGGGTAATGTTAGCCTCTCTCTCATAAACAATTATAAATCCAAAGTTAATTAAATTAATTAAATATTGAAAATTAGGATTTTATGCATAATTTTATAGATTATGTTAGTTCCTCTTGATTAGGAGTTAGTTTAGGCCTACCTAACTTAGCTCCTAGATTGGTGTGTGTAGTTGAGGTATTTTATCAACAAATTTGTATCAATATAGTGTGTAAGGATCCATCTGTCCTTTGTTTGCAATCAACATCCTTTTTCCACTGACAAAATTTTGAGGACGCCCACTGGCAAATTTTTTGATGATGATAGTCCAATGGCTGATGATGTTGATGATGTCAAAAACAACTCACAGTTTCTTTGTTTATTTTTTTGAATCCCACCAGCTTCTTGGATGTTTGAATTCCCAATGGCTACTAAATATGCCCACTGGATGCTTTTGCTGATGTCGTCGAAGCTTTTATTCTGAAAACCAACTTCAATTTCATTATCACCAACTAGAAATTGAGTTATAGATAGAGAAATAAAATATAAATCAACAGCTACAAATGCAGGTCACGCAGCTCCAAGAGAACATGGACCAATTGAAAATTCAAAACCAAAATGAAATTATTTCAAAGGATACTCAGATCCATCAATTGTAGTTTTTTGCAAAGAAATTAAAGGATAATCCAAATATTGATGAATTCATAAAAGAGGCCTTAGAACTAAATACTTTATTGGCACAACAGAAAGTCGTTTTTTTCTTCAGAAATTATCAAATATTCTTTAGTTGTGTGAACAGAGTGATTCACCAATGAATAACATTTCAGACCCGAGGATTAGTTTTGATGATATCGATGATAATATTTCCCAGTATGTCACATGGCAGGATTCTACTGATGGTAGAAATTCCAACCTGCCCAGGATTGAAGACTCAAAAAAGGAAACATTGTTTACAAATTGGGACATATAGTTGAAACATGTAGAAAGACCAATTTTCAAAGCAAAGGATGTGGTTACTAACATTGTGGAAACTATTATTCAAAATCTCATCACTGCAAACCTTATTGACAGATGTCCTCCCGGTGCATTTCCTATTGTGAAATACTTGATAATACACTAGAAAGAAGCTTCAAGGGTAAAAGAAGAAAACATTAGAAAGCTCGAAAAAATGAATTGGGATAAGTATTGGAGAAAATTAGTAAAGCCTCAAAACTAGTGGCTAATGTTGTGTTGTCTTACAGATACATCCTCGTACATGCCTCCTCCATTTTCTGATGTTGTTTTCACTAGATAGTTGCGCATTAGGCTAGGCCAACTGTTGAGCTAATTTATGTACCTAAACTAACACAATTATTTATTATCAATCCGGGTTGTTTATGCTTTGAGGCAAGATCACTATATGTGAAGATCAGATATAATCAACCTTGAAAGATAAGCTATTCAAAAGCTGAAAGTAATACATTCTATAACTCTAACTCAATTAGTTTAAAAAGAGGAATAATATTGAAATGGTTCTTGACTCAAGAAATCCGCTTTCACCTCAATTACCACTTAATGAATCAGAGATTAAAACCAAGAAATTAAGATGGATAAATTATTAATGAAAGAAGCTCTTAACTTAAGAGACATGTAAAGTATTCCATTATAATTCATTTATCTTAATATCAAAAATCTCAACAAGAAATACTTGCACACAAACAAAAGAAAACAATCTTAATTCATCATTTTCATAGAAGGGATGCTCAACTTGATACATTTGTTTTTCCAACTTGATAAAGTGATGAATAAGCTATAAACTAATGACATCAATCATTATGCATGAACCATGAAGCAATCTGAAATAAAGCTTTGAAAAACCAGTTCTACAATCATCAAATTACAAGGAAATAAAACTAGTTAACAAGAAAGTGTACTTAGCTTGGAATGGGGGCCCTTCCACCCTTGCCTTGCACACTTGATAAATTATCTCAGAAGCTTAACTTCAGTCACACATCCATAACATTGAAAAACAAAATGATAACAGCACAAGTCTTCAAATTAACTTCTCAATCCAAAATTGTCACAATATAAAAGTATATAAGTCAATAATAATCCTAATACATAAGCCATCAAAGCTTTGGCTTTAAATAAGAAGTCTCATGAACAAACTGATCTATTTTTACTCAAACAAACCCATCTACTTCTCATCCACCTATCTAAGTCGAATTCATCATTCTTATCCCAAGAAATATGGTCAATCCCATAGAATCTCAAAACTGCCCTATTTCTATGGGATTTCTGAATGACTAGTCATGATTGACTAGAACTAAATGGGCCTAATAAAGCTTGTTTTGTTCGAACTAAGCATAGGTGGTTTAGTCCTAGTTGCCAAGCTGTCCATCCATGCATTCAATTCGTGCCCAAGTGTCCTGCAACCACATCAACCATATAGCTATTACGGGAATTTCTGAATCAGCCAATTTTGTACTAAAAATCAAACTTTCATAAAAACTTTAGAATTTGAAAAATTAAAATTAAATACCTGAATCAATATCAAATATATGTCAAAATGGAATAAATGAATGGAAAATGGATGGAAAATAGATGGATTAGTATGTTTATTTGAGCAAAATAAGACCAAAACTAAGGCCCAACATCTCTCCCTTGCTTATCATCAAGCATGTCCCCATGCTTGCCTGTTCCTCTTTGACCTTCTTCTTTCTGAAGTAGATGTTGTACCTGTCGATGCTTCCTGTTGTGCTGCCCTTGCCAAACAATCCAAACCTGTGTCATGTCTTTCTTTGAACAAAGCTGCTTTAACCTTCTGCTTTTCATACTTGGCCTGCCACATGTTTTTTTCCTTCAACCATTTAAATGCTTGTTTAGAAATTAGATCATTATTCCTTTTCAATCTCCCCAACTCTTCTTTCAATTTTTCATTTGTTTTGACCAATTTAGCATTTTCTTTCCTGTTTTCTTTGTTCTCCTCTTTTAATTGTTTTTCCACAATTTTACTAATTTCTAATTGATCAGTTAAATCCCTGATTTTTCCATCATTGATTTCTTTTTCAAAATCCTGAGTTGTTTTCATTAATGATGTTGCTGCTTCATCATCATAGGAAGAATCCCTATCAAATTATTCTTGTGGAATATTATTTTCTTCTTGTGGTCTTGGAAAATATGTTTCTTCTTCCCTGTCTAAATTAATGGGACTTTTATTTGTAAATCTTTTGGGAATAGACATCACAGATATTTCATTATCCATGGCCATGTTATTTTGCTGTTTGGCTCTTGTTCTAGGATATAAGGGTGAATTCATCACTCCTTTACTTTCCTGCTCTGTTTTCTCTTGCACCTCTGTAATCTGTTCAGTAAAATGATTTTTAACCATGAATTCTCTCCACACTATGCACTGCAATCTTACTTGATATTCAACTAGGATTTTAATCAATCCTTGATGATACATTTGTCCTGCCTTAAGCCTGTTTTCATGTCTTGCTGTTTCAATCATTCTTAAGAGGCTTTTATATAGGAAATAAGGTAAATTAATCCTATCTTCCCCCTTAATGTGCTGTAGAAGTTTAACATGATATAAATGGGCAACACTATATCCTCGGTCACAAGTCAAAAATTTTTGGATAATCAAGACCAATTCTCCCCATGGCTCATTAAACCATTCCTGGGTATACCTTTTGTCCTATCAAATGTTCCCTTCCGGTTTTTCTCAAGGAAGAAAGTCCATGCTTTCTCCTTGAAGTGTAGCCCTTTGTAATACTTCTCCCCTAGCATTGGCAAATCTAAGGCTTTGGACAAGTATTCTTGGGTTACTGGAACAATGATTTCTCCTACTCGAGTCTGGTCTTGATTGAAATTCTTTATAAAATCTTTGGTTATCTCCTCAGAATGGCCATTAAATTTCTGTAAGAAGCCTATCATTCCTGCCTGATAGAGTTTTTCTATAGTCTCTTTTCCCCAGCTTTCTATTTGAAATTTTGGCTCTACCCTGTTTGCCATTGTTTCTTCCTCTTCTGACTCAACTCAACTCTGCACTTTTAACCTCTGATATATTCCCTTGCAATAGCACTCTCTGAATTCCCTGTTGAATACAAGCAACACCTGTATACTTCTGTTAATACACTGGTCTCTGTTTTTTAAATTAAATACACACGCAGCATCATAAATCATACAAACATGATTTACTGTGTATATATAAAATAAAAAGAATTAAAGAGTGCTCTCGGCCTAATCGAAATTTTCACAATGTTTTTGGCTTAAGAAAAGGTGTTTGCAAAAATTATTGCTTGCAGGCTTAGCATAAAAATGCAAAAATATGCAAAAAGCTCTCGGCCTCAACACGGCTTCAGCAAACCCGACTCCCTTTTGCAACCACAATTCAATGTGACAATCAGTCATTCGATCCCTCGTCAAAACAAAAACAAAACGCAGTGGCAGCAAATGTTTTATGGCGTTTTTGTTGTTTTCATGATAACTGTTTGTGAAAATATTGGTGCGCATAGTTCACTCAGAAGAACACGGTTTAGTGCGCAAACAACCACCGCCATACTACTTCAATCACAGCATTCCATTAAAACGTGTTACTCATGCAATGAGTTTCCCTCAAAATGCTGCGCATCAAAATCTATCAACAGTCCTTAAGTGCTGTCAATCTGGAGATAATCACGGGTTTGTATTTACCTGACTGTCAACGAGCGCGTGGAGTGTAACCGGGCGCTCCAAATCCCTATTGTTTCGGTTAACTGAGCTGGTGTCAAAGCACAGGATCTAAAAGTTAATGTCAAACAATATTCCATAATCGCTGAGTGTAAATGAACTTCACTGTTACCTGACTCAATCCTGAAAATCTGTTATCTCTGATCGTTGAACCCGGAGTGATTTCCTTTCTTAAATCCGCCTTCTTGCTTTTCCGGAGCGATTTTCACTATTTCGCTGCTTCAAACGCCTTCTCTTCTCTCCGGATTGATGTTTTGTTTCAGAACACCTTCCTTCTGAGCTCTGGCAATGAGGAATGAGGTTGAAACGGTCATGAATTGACCGATTTCATGGTTGTACCGTGCCTATTGGTGTTATGATGCGCGGTTGGTATGGCTGTCCTCTTTGACCAGTCGCCCGACTGTGTCATGAGGATGCCACCGCCTTGTGCTATATTTAAATGATATACACGTACTACCACCACCGGCGTATGCTATGTTTGAATGATATGGCTGTGTTATCACCACCGTGCACGCTATGTTTAAATAATATGCCTGTATTGTCACCACCGTGCACGTTGATTTCCATTGTCGTGTGCTATGATATGCACGTTTCATTACCACCAACGCGTTTTACTTTGAATGATATACCCGTATCATTTCCACCTTCTGCATGAACTTATTACTTCCGCCGTGTGTCCATACGTGCAATGATACTCCTGCGTTGTATATGCAATTATCATTATACCATACCCTGTCAAGCCTGTCAACCAGATCATAACCATCGTGCTCGTCCTTCATTTTGTATGCGCCATATACCTTTGCTTATCTTTATACCATATGCGCGTTAATTATATACCATTAACCTTATCTCTTGTGCGTATTAACCTTATATCCTTTGCGCTGAATTCTTATATAGATGATTTTAACGCATTCCTTTTACACTTATGGTATATAGTTTTCATATAGCGCATTATTTGTTTTGCTTTTTATGCACATTTTTATGATTTTAAAATGACCATATTAGGTCATGTTTAAAATCATCACCATACTAATGCTTGATTTGTGTATGCAGGTGGAAAAAGTTGTCCTAGCTTGGTCTTTTGCTCAAAAAGAAAAATACTTAGGATTATAGGGAATATGTATAAGAAATGTATATGAATGAAATGGAATATGTATAGGGGTATTATGAAGATAGGATATGTATAGGAAATAATGAATATAGGATATGTATAGGGAATAATGAATATAGGATATGTATAGGGAATATTGAATATCCTCAGGTACTAACTTTAACTTAACAAAAACTAAAAATTCCTAAGAAAAATTTGAATTTCAAGCACAAAATGACTATACATATACTTCACTGGATGATGTTTGTACAGGTGGAATGAAGTCAGATGTTGTAGATGAATCAAAAAGTGAATTTTATTGCTGCTCCTTGTTCTTCATGCTCTGGTTCTTGAATTGAAAAATCAGGTCCCTTTGTAATGATTCTTTGTTTCAGGTCCCTCTGCATTGCTTACATAATATGCACATGTTGTTTTGACATTGGCAGGTCTCTCAGGTCCCTCTGTATTGATTTCTTCTTTCAGGTCCCTCTGTTGACAATACAAGTTTCTTCTATACTTCAGCTTTCCAGCTAAAGATCTAATACAAGTCTCCCCCTTGCTTAAGATATGACTTGTCCTCAAGTCAATTGTTGATGGAGAGTACCTGTATTGAAATTATGTAAGAATAGTAGAACAAGAAAAGGAATTCATAGAGTCCAAGTTGCCTTGATTTTCCCCTATGAATTCGTGTTTGCATAGTGCCAGTTGCCTGGTTTTCACTAGCAAACAAATTATTATTTTTTATGTTTTTTTTTTTTTTTTTTTTTATATTTTTTTATGTTTTTTTTTTATTATTTTTATATTTTTTTTTATTCAACTACAGGACTGGAAGATGGCTGAGCTTGGTGTACCATGACTTCCAGTTCTGTATCTTCTGTCAGTTGTTTCATAAATGCTTCTTTACTGATAGGCCTATTATAAACTTTGAGCCTATGTCCATTCACTATAAAGGAGGTGGAATCCTGGTCAATTGTCTTGATTTTGACTGCTCCATTGTCGAAGATTTCATCAATTTCATATGGGCCTAGCCAGTGTGTTGTGAACTTTGCTTTGAAATCTTTGAACTTGGAATCAAAAAGTAATGCCCAATCTCCCTTACGAAATGTCTTTGTTTTGATATATCTGTCGTGCCACTTCATTCTCTGTTGTTGCACCAATGTAGTATGTTCTATGGCTTGTTGACGATGCTCATCCAACTGATTCAGTTCCATGATCCGCTGCTGTTGTGCTTCTGTCAGGTCTAGTCCTAATTCAGCTGCTAGTCTGTATGTTTGTATTTGAAATTCTATAGGCAATAAGGCCTCTTTTCCATATACTAACTGGTATGGACTAAAACCAGTTGTATTCTTCCATGTAATTCTATACGCCCATAGTGCATCTTGTAATTTTTCAGACCAATATTTTTTGTTCAGCTGTACTGTTTTTGTCATGATATTCTCTAGGACTTTATTTGTTGATTCAACCTGCCCATTTGCTTGAGGATGATATGGTGTAGATGTTCTGTGTTTGATCTTGTACTTCTCTGTTAGATCTCGTACCAGTTTTGATGTAAATTGTGTTCCTTGATCTGTTACAATTTGTCTAGGTACTCCATATCTGACAAAGATTTCTTTAAAAAGAAATTTGACCATTGTATCTTCTGTTGCTCTATTCACTGCTTTAGCCTCTGCCCACTTGGTTACATAATCTGTACATACTAAGATGTACTTCTTTCCATTTGATGATGGATTGATGGGTCCAACAAAGTCAAGTGCCCATTGCTCAAATGGTTCTATGAGGACTTGTGGCTTCAGCGGCATCTCATCTCTTGTGATTGGTCTCCCTGTTCTTTGGCAACTGTCACATTGCTTGACATATTTCTTAGAGTCTTTGAAGATGGATGGCCAGTAGTAGCCCAGTTGCAGCACCTTATATGCTGTTCGTTTATCTGCAAAATGGCCACCACATGGTTCATCGTGACATGCCCTTAAAATATCTAATATTTCATCTTCTCGCACACATTTTCTAATTATCAAATCTGGACCAGTATAAAATAAATCACCATTTACCCAACTATACCTAGAACTCTCTCTAACAATTTTGTGTCTTTGCTTTTTAGTGAATTTGGTTGGTAACTTTACAGAAGATAAATAGTTTGCCATGTCTGCAAACCATGGTGTTCTTACTGTAATAGCAAACAGATGTTCGTCAGGAAAGTTATCTGCAACCGGATTTGGATCATTGGGTGTATGTATACGGGACAGAAAATCAGCCACTTGATTTTCCTTACCTGGCCGGTCTTGTATTGTGATATTAAATTCTTGCAGTAACAGTAACCATCTTGTTATTCTTCCATTGGTTATAGGTTTATTCATCAAGTATTTGATTGCTGAATGATCTGTATGAATGAAAACTTGATATCCTGTTATATAATGTCTGAATTTGTTTATTGCATGTATAACGGCTAACATTTCTTTCTCGGTGACTGTATAGTTCAACTCTGCAGGTGTTAGATTCTTGCTTATAAAGTATATTGCATAATTGAACAAGTTCTCTTTCTGTCCAAGGGAGGCACCTATTGCGGTATCAGATGCATCAGTTGATATATGAAATGGCAAAGACCAATTTGGTCCACGGAGAATGGGTGCAACTGATAATTTTTCTTTCAGATTTTGAAATGCATTTTGACAGTTATTTGTCCAGTGAAATTCAATATCTTTTGCTAATAATTTAAACAGAGGTTGGGCTATTTTACTGAAGTTCTCAATGAATCGTCTATAATAGCCTGCATAGCCTAAGAAACTTCTTACCTCTTTCTGAGTTGTAGGAGGCATTAAGTTTACTAGGACTTGGATTTTTGCTAGATCCACTTTAATTCCTGAAGCAGAAATATGGTGTCCCAGAACTATTCCTTCTGTCAACATTATATAGCATTTCTCATTGCTTAATGACAAATTTGTTTCAATGCATCGTTTCAGCACTTTCTCAAGATTATTTAGGCAATCATTATATGTGTTTCCATAAACAGTAAAGTCATCCATATAAACCTCTACACATTCATGGATTAGATCAGCAAAAATTGCAAGCACTGCTCGTTGAAAAGTTGCAGGTGCATTACATAAACCAAATGGCAAAACATTATATGCATAGGTTCCCCATGGGCAAGTGAATGTTGTCTTGTCTTGGTCTTGTGTTGCTATTCTAATCTGGTTGTACCCGCTAAACCCATCTAAGAAAGAAAAGAATTTCTTTCCAGCCAATGAGTCTAACACTTGATCAATAAATGGCAGAGGAAAATGATCCTTGAGTGTTGCTTTGTTTAGTTCTCGATAATCCACACATACCCTCCACTTTCCATTTTTCTTTGGAACAATAACCAGTGGAGAAACCCATTGACTATCTGAAATAGGATAGATGAATCCAACATTTAACAATTTTTGCAGTTCATCTTTCACTATTTCTTTCATCATGGGATTCATTCTTCTTTGAGGTTGTCTTACAGGTTTAATTTGTTCATCTGTATAGATATGGTGGACACATGTGTTAGGATGGATTCCTTGCATGTCAGTATAATCCCAGGCAAAAGCTTTTGAATATTTCTGTAATAATGCAATTACCTCTTGCTCTTGTTCTGATTGTAACTCATTTCCAATGTTTAAATGTTTTCCAGGACTTACCTCAATTGTTTTGATTGTTGGATTGGAGATTGTGTTTACAGGAAAGATGTCTATAAAAGAATTCCGCAAAGTTTGAACAGTACAGGTTTCCTGAAAACATTGATTCAAAAGGTTATTTGCAGCTTCATATTGCACTTCTCTAAGCTGCTCTGAAATACTTGGTTCTGAAATGAAAAGATCCATTAAGTCTTCATTCTCTTCTTCTTCTCTTAAATCAAGGAATTTATTTATACTTAAAACTGATTTAGTTTGCTGTTTTTCTTGAGCTTCAAGTACTGATTCTAAAGAAGTTGACTGTGTAGGTGAATAAAGAGCAATATGTTTCCTTTCTTCTCCATGTGAAATAATCATGCTTCCTGATCTGCATCCTATAAAGGCATCAGCGATAGCTAACCATGGTCTGCCTAAGATTAGAGGATGTCCTCCCAAATTTGTTTTTGGTTGCAGAATAAGGAAGTCAACAGGATACTCCCATGAATCCAAAGAGACTATAATATCTTCCAATATTCCTTCAGGAACAACTTTAGATCTGTCTGCCAATTCTAAGATTGTAGAGGTTGATCTAATGTTGTTTAAATGCAAAGTTTTCATTGTCTCTATTGTCATTACATTTATAGCTGCTCCCAAGTCTATTAATGTGTTTGGTACTGAGAAATTATTTATTGATATAGTAACCATAGGGATACCAGGATCAATATATTTTTCTATTTTAGTTTCTGTAGACATGAGGCTTGCTAGTTTACCAATGACTTGGATTGTAGTAGGATCCTTCTTCTTTTTCTGTGATTTCTTAATGCACAATTCCTTTATTGTTTTAGCATATATTGGTATTTCTTTAATTGCCTTCAACAAAGGAAATTTTACATAAGCATTTTTTAACTCATCTAAAATATCAAATTCAGGAAGGGTTATTTCTTTTTGTTGTTCCACTAACCTTTCAGGATAAGGTGGTGTTTGAGTTGTAATGTTTGTTCCTTTCTGAATTTGTATCTTAGTTTGTGATGTTTCAGGTGATTCTCCTTGTTCGGTTGGTTCTTCTATAATTGGAGGAGAATTCTTTTTAAGCATTTTTCCAGACCTTAGATGGACTTCATTAAGAGGAAGAATTGAATATGTGGGAAAACATGTTGCTTCCTCTACAGTGTATGTAGCTTTTTCCACCTTATTATTTGGATTTGCAATTGGTTGGGCTGGTAATTGAGTTGGTCTGGGTTGATTTGTGGGAAGCTGTAACTGTTGTGGTTGGGTCAACAACGGTGGAGGATTCTGCTGCGGATATGGGATGGATTGTGGATATGCAGAATGTTGTTGTTGAAATGGTATGGATTGAGGATATTGTGGATATGTAAATGGTTGTTGATATTGTTGCTGGTATTGTTGAGGTGGCTGGTTTCCATAACCATATCCTCTCCAACCTTGTGCAGGTTGTTGTGGATATTGTTGTGGAGGCCAAGCTTGCCATGGCATTGGAGGGGTCCAAGGATTTTGAGGTGGATAAAGGTAATTTTGTTGAGGGAATTGTTGCTGATTTTGTTGAGGCATCCTAAGTTGCCATGGTCTTCGTGGTGCTACATAATAAAAACCTTCCATTCCTGGCACTTCTTCCATTGAATTCATTTGTAATTCTTTCAATTTTAGACAATTTTCTGTGGAATGCTTTTCTGTACAAAGACCACAAACCTGAACACTCTTAACATTATCCAAAGGACATTCTCTTAATGGATGTTTGTTTCTACATTTGGGACAAAAGATTGCTAAAGCTTGGTCTTGTTCTTCTTTCCTCTTATTTGCCTTTAGCACATCTACTTGTGTCCCTAATGTACTCAAAAGATCTGTTTTGAAATTTTCCAATAAACTTCCTATTTCAGCTCTTGTTATCCCTCCTACAGCTGACTTTGCTGCTTTTGAACTTACTTCTCTTCTTCCTATTTTTGCTCTTCCTCTAGAATATTTTTGACATAAGTCAACAATTTCTTCGAATGGTAGGTTTGAGATATCTCCTTTACCCATCACATTCAAGATGTCAAGATATTCATCCCTTATACCCTTGAGAAAGATTGTTCGAATGGTTTCTTGATTTAGAGAGTGTTGTTTAGATTTCTGTAGATTATACAAAAATCTTTCCAAATATTCTTCTAAACTTTCATCTTCTTGTTGTGTCATTCTAAAAATATCTTCCTTTGAATCTTTAGATCTGCAATAAGCTTGATATTTTTTAAGGAAGACTGATCTCATATCATCCCAAGAAGCTATTGTATGTTCTCCTAAACCCATAAACCATTTCAAGGCTGCTGCTTTTAATGTTGCAGGAAAAAGATGAAGTTTATGAATGTCATCAGTATATCCATATGTTCTACATAGAATATCAAATTCAAACATAAATGAATCAGGATCTTCTGTTGACATTCCATAAAAATTTGGCAATACAGAAGGTGGAATATTTTTCATTTTCACTTCTTCTCCTAATATTGCACTTGTGTCTATTATTGGAAAGCCAAAGGTAGTTTCATCTTCTTGTCTTTTCTGATCGTTTTCTATTTTTCTATCATTTTCTTGTTTTGCATCCTCCTCTCTCTTTCTTCTCCATTCTGCTTGTTGTCTTTCATATTGAGCTCGTTGTTCAGGAGTGAGAATAACAGATCCATGTCCTTCTTCTGCCATTGGTTGATTTGTTTCAATTTTAAGTGGAGTTTCAGGTGGGTCGAAGATAGGAGGATTTATGGATGGAAATAAAGATTGTTTTCCTTTTATAATTTCTTTTTGTTTTCCAGAAGTTGAATACTGTTTTTGCTTTGCTTCCCAAGCTAACAAAGTTTGTCTCTCAATCAAAGTTAATCTTTGTCCACTTCTTTGTTTTTGTGCCAATTCCTCAATGATTGGATTACCAGTAACTGGGGTGTTTGATGATCCTATCTCTATTTGTGGGGGGTTTTTAATAAATCTACCATGAGGATCTCTATGTCTAGGCATAAAGAAACATAACTAAAAAGTGTAACTACTGTTTTTGTGTTTTTTATTTTTATTTTTTCTCTCTATTGACTATGCCGATATTTTCCTCCCCGGCAACGGCGCCAAAATGTTGAGCTAATTTATGTACCTAAACTAACACAATTATTTATTATCAATCCGGGTTGTTTATGCTTTGAGGCAAGATCACTATATGTGAAGATCAGATATAATCAACCTTGAAAGATAAGCTATTCAAAAACTGAAAGTAATACATTCTACAACTCTAACTCAATTAGTTTAAAAAGAGGGATAATATTGAAATGGTTCTTGACTCAAGAAATCCGCTTTCACCTCAATTACCACTTAATGAATTAGAGATTAAAACCAAGAACTTAAGATGGATAAATTATTAATGAAAGAAGCTCTTAACTTAAGAGACATGTAAAGTATTCCATTATAATTCATTCATCTTAATATCAAAAATCTCAACAAGAAACTACTTGCACACAAACAAAAGAAACCAATTTTAATTCATCATTTTAATAGAAGGGATGCTCAACTTGATACATCTGTTTTTCCAACTTGATAAAGTGATGAATAAGCTATAAACTAATGACATCAATCATTATGCATGAACCATGAAGCAATCTGAAATAAATCTTTGAAAAACCAGTTCTACAATCATCAAATTACAAGGAAATAAAACTAGTTAACAAGAAAGTGTACTTAGCTTGGAATGGGGGCCCTTCCACCCTTGCCTTGCACACTTGATAAATGATCTCAGAAGCTTAACTTCAGTCACACATCCATAACATTGAACAGAAAAATGATAACAACACAAGTCTTCAAATCAAATTAACTCCTCAATCCAAAATTGTCACAATATAAAAGTATATAAGTCAATAATAATCCTAATACATAAGCCATGCAGCTTTGGCTTTAAAAATAAGAAGTCTCATGAGAACAAACTGATCTGTTTTTACTCAAACAAACCATCTACTTCTCATCCACCTATCTAAGTCGAATTCATTATTCTTATCCCAAGAAATATGGTCAATCCCATAGAATCTCAAAAACGCCCTATTTCTATGGGATTTACGATAGTGTGATTGACTAGAACTAAATGGGCCTAATAAAGCTTGTTTTGTTCGAATTAAAACATGGTGGCTTAGTCCTAGTTACCCAAACACATCCATCCATGCATTTAATTCGTGCCCAAGTGTCTGCCAACCACATCAACCATATAGCTATTCACAAAATTCTGAATCGACCAATTTTGCTAAAAATCAAACTTTTCTATAAAACTTTAGAATTTGAAAAATTAAAATTAAATACCTGAATCAATATCAAATATATGTCAAAATGGAATAAATGAATGGAAAATGGATGGAAAATAGATGGATTAGTATGTTTCTTTGAGCAAAATAAGACCAAAACTAAGGCCCAACACCAACCTCTAGAGGTTAAGCCCGTGCTTAACATCCTTCAGCTAAAGGAAAAAATTGCTAAGGATGTAGAAATTATACAACAAGAATGTATATCATGGATGAAATCCAATCTAAAAATGTACTAAAGTTAAATACTGAATCACTTCTACAAATCAATTGCAGAATTAAAAACACAATTGCCAATCACATGAAGCAAAGAAGAATCAATCAAACCACAACACAGATAATTTTCCAGGGAAAGCTTGCTGCTCAAAACACCACTATCTTCTATTATATTTTTAGCATGGATACATGAAACAATTACGTACAACTCTTCTAACAAGAGCCCTCCTGTACTTAGCTAATTGTCTCACACTATCTCAGATAAAACTAACCAATACTTAGCCAATTTACTACCTCCATACAGCATTCCTGCCTTGCGCAATTTGTGTGGAATGAAATCCATTTTCCATGGGAATTTTTTCCTTCTTAAACTGCACAAGGATCATGGGAAATCCAATGGGTGTTTGGTTTCATGGGTGCAACCCAATAATCCTACAACTAGTAGTCAACTTCCCTTTCACCTAAATCTCAACTGGGCCTCCACTGGAACTCACATGCATGCAACTAATAATAGTAAATCCTCAGTTTTATGTGAGATCACTGATTGTGAATTAATTAATATTTAATTCACTTAATCTCTCACTAGTGTATCAAACAGTTACAACTAGCACAACTCAGTTAAATTGATTACAATCTGCATTAACTAATGCACCACTGCACTTCGAACTCTGTTACAACTAAAATTACTCTGCATGCCTCACCAACTACCCTCAACTCAAAATTCATGATTTAACTGAGTTTATCACACTTAGTTAACTATTACAAGTTCTTTTGAGAGTAGATTACATTTTATTGTCCATCTTAATTAAGGGATAACTAAAATAGACATGCACCAAATTTATCCCACAACAGTGTAGGTGCTTTAAGACCTGTGGTCACACACTAGTGTAGGTGTTGCTTGGACCTCTTGGTCCCACACTGGCATGGGTGCTGAAATTTCTTGTTGAACTTCAACACTCCCTCTCAAAAAGAAAGGGATTATCCTTCACCCCGATCTTTGCTCTATGGTATTCAAATTTTCTCCTGGAGAGCGCCTTCGTCGGAATATTTGCATCCTAATCTTTCGTTGGAATGTACTGAAGTAACATTATTTTCCTCTGAACACAGTCCCTGAGATGGTGGTTCCAGATATCTATGTGCTTGGACCTATCATGAAACACATGATTAATCAAGATTTTAATGCAACTCTGATTATCACAGTATATCACTATCGGATCCATCTGAGAACCAAACAAACCAAAAAAGATATTTATCATCTAGATAGCCTCACATGCAGCTTGAATTGCTTCCATGTATCCTGCTTTCACTGAACCAAGTTCCATAGATCGTTGCTTCCTGTTGTACAAAGAAAATATTATCGGTCCTATGCTGAAGATCCCTCCTGATGTGCACTTTCTGTCTGATGGATTGCCTTCCCAATCTGCATCTGTGAAGCCTTGAAGCTTCAATCCCTTTGTCCTTCTGTACCATAATCCATACTCTGATGTGCCCCTTGGGTATCTCAAGACATGTGTTGAGATTCAACAAGATGATGAGCTTAGTGAAAAGAGTCTCCTTCACTAAGTTGGCCTGTGTGTTATTTTTGGCACAGGTCTATTTTTAGACATAGTGATCATATTTTAGAAGTTGCAGGATGCTGTTTTTGGATGGTTGGTCAAGTTGGAAAAATAGATGAAATTTTATTTTTACAATATTGAGCGAAGTCTATTTATAGATCGTCGATCTCAAAATATAAGTGTCGATTATTATTAGCTCTCAATAATAATCCAACAATAAACAACAACTTATTCTCTTGGAGCACTTAGTTTCGGTGCACAGATTTGGAAAATCAGTGGGCTGAAGGAATTACGTAATTCCTAGGGTTTACTGGTGGTTCATGCATGGAGGACTCATTTAGAACTGAAGTGGAAAAGTTATGATAGAGTTGGAAGAGTAGTTCATGGAGTTGTATTCAGTTTAACTCAGTTAAAGTGAGTTAGAATCAGTTGAGCTAGTTGTATCTAGTCTAACTGAATGATACACTAGTGAGAGTGGAGTGAATTAATTGGTTAATTAATTAAAAAATAATAACTCATTAATCAATTAAACAAATACAACAGTTAACTACAGTTCATGTCAGCTCCAGTGGTGACCTAGTGAAGAGATAGGTGAAAGGGAAATATGGACTATCTGTTGTGACTATAGTGATGCATTGATTGCATCACACACACATTGGAGTTGCCAATGAGGATTGCGTAGTCAAGGCAAGGGTAATTAAAATTCATCCTGAGCTATTCTTCAATAGGGGTTGCGCAGTGGAGGCAGGCTAGCAGGTGGCAAGAAATCGGTGCATGGATTTGCAGATTTCTTCTGATAAATGTGTTATGATTGATTGTACTGAGAGATTAATGTACTAAGCTTTGTATGAGATTGTTACATGATCTCCATGATATATAATATATTATAGTTGGGTTTTTCACCTTCAGGCTTTCCCGTTAAACAACTATGTTATGTGCGATTGTTTTTATTACTTCATGTGTTTGCAATTGAATGTTTAATTTCCGCCAAAGATTAACAGTGGAAGGATTCTATATTTAGAAAGAAGTTAAATATTGTTAGATCAGGAGAATATAGATATATACATGCATCTTGTATATAATTTCTACATGGTATCAGAGCAGTGTTAATTCTTGAAGATTGCAATTGTGAAGAATTGTTGAGTTTGTGCTGGTGGAAAATTCGAATTTTCTACAGGAAATTCTTGGTGCAGAAGTTGAGTATACATTGAAATTTCTTTCAATGGGTTGCGGTTTGAGTATGCCCTTGATGGGAGCTCAAATTACATAGCCTAGAAGGATAGGATGGAGGCAGTACTGGAGGATAATGGACTAAAGGAGTTCATCGATAGCGATGCTCCTAAGCTGGGATCTAGCGATGCTGCATTACTTGACGCATGGAAAAAGAAGATAGCAAAGACAAGAATAATTTTGTTGGAAGGTGTGAAGGACCATATTGTGTCCAGCATTCATGGGAAGCCACTCCATTATTGATGTGGAAGGCTTTGACATATTTTTTCCAAATCAGCAGCGACCAGAAGAATTTGGCACTAAAAGACAAGCTCAGAAAAATAAAAATGGAGAAGGCCGACAGTATTCAAAAATATATCACGAAGTTTTTCCACTATATGGATGAGCTGGGAAGTGTGGGGATTACTGTTGATGATGAATATTTGGTGAGCTTTCCTCTCCTTGGGCTTCCGAAGAGTTGGCATAGCTACGAAGACTCTGTCAATGGGCGGGAGAAACTGCCAGGATGGGAGCAACTTTGGTCGGATCTTGTGCAGGAGGAGATAAGGCGGGGTACCAAGGATGGCTCTTCATCGAATAAAGAAGATGAAGAGAATTGCACTTTGGCTGCCAAAGCAAGGAAGGGAAGGGGAATAAATTTCCTTCAAAATCCGATGCTAAAGGCAAGAAGCAAGATTTGTCCAAAGTGAAGTGTTTTCACTGTCACGAACATGGGCATTTCGCCATTAACTTCCCACAGAAGAAGAAGAACAAGAAGGTTGTTGGAGCTATAGCTAGAGAGGCCTTAGCCTCACAATTTGAACTTGATTTCTCTTTGATTGTATGCTTGGTTTCAAGCTATATGGGATCGGTGTGGTATCTTGATAGTGGTGCGTCTTTCCATGTGACGGGAGACAAGGACTTGTTTAGTGACTTGGAGGAGAAGGACCTCGATATGCATATAGAGATGGGCGACAATGGTCGATACAGTGCAACCAGCATTGGGACGATTACCTTTGAGAGGGAGTCCGGTAATCCATTCTTGTTGAAGGATGTTATGCATGTTCCAGGTCTGAAGAAGAACTTGGTCTCGGTCGCAATGTTGGAAGACAAAGGTTATGATGTTGTCTTCAAAGAGGGAAAATCCTTCCTTCAACATAGAACAACAGGTCAAACCAAGAGGATATGGATTTGAGTTAAGAATCTCTACAAGCAGGAGGTAGATGGTTGCACTACAATGGTGGGCAAAGTAGAAGAAGTGGTGAGCCGAGATAAGGGTGAATTATGGCACTGGATATTGGTCCATCATCACCATGGCACTTTGAAGATTTTACAATATATTTCTATTGGAATTCCCAAGGGTACTCTTGCACTGTCAGATCAGTGCAAGGGATGTACTATGGGTAAGTTTGTGAAGACCACCTTTCATGAGAAGCAGAACCATGCTTCGGTGATCCTGGAGAGAATTCACACAGACGTGTATGGACCTTTCTCGGTTGCTTCAACAGCAAAACATAGGTATTATGTTATATTTGTTGATGACTATTCTCGTAGATGTTGGATATTCTTCATGCAAAAGAAGACCGAAACATTCTCAAAGTTCTGTGAGTTTAAAGCATTGGTGGAGAAGGATTCGGGGAAGCAAGTGAAAGCTCTACGAAGCGATAATGGTGGTGAATACATCTTGGGTGAATTCAAAGACTTCTGTAGAAAAGAAGGAATTTGAAGAGAACTCATAGCACCTCGTAACCCACAGCAGAATGGGTTCGTGGAGAGGAAGAATAGAACGATCGTGGGTGCTGCATGAGAGATGCTACATGACCAGGGCCTACCAATGCACTTGTGGGTGGAAGCATGCAACACTACGGTTTATGTGACAATTGCTATCATAGAGTACTTGGCATGAGTACACTTGAAGAAGCTTTTACTGGTAAGAAGCCTGATATTTCTCATTTGAATATTTTTGGCTCATCTATTTACATTCATGTGACAAAGGACACCAGGAAGAAGCTTGAGCCGACTGCAAAAGTTGGGATATCTGTGAGGTATACAGAAACACCCCATAATTATCGTGTGTATTTTCCAGACAGTCGGATGACTATGGTATGACGGGATATAAAATTCAATGAGGTGAAATCCATGAAGTTATTGCTTGAGAGGGAGCTACACTTGCATGTAGAGGAGGAACTTCTTATTCCCAAAGATGAGCCTCTAGATGTGGATCAACCACATGAGGAGATTCATGGAGTGGAGGTGTCCACTCATGCAAAACCAAACATCAGACAAGGCAGATAAACGAACCACAAAAGCTGAGAGACTGAAGCTTGATGCAGCACAGAATGTAGGAGTTCCTACATCACAGCGCAGACAGAGACAGTCACCTGGTCGATTTACTGGATACATGTCTCTGATGGGCAAGTGTATCGTGATAGAGCCATCTTCTTTTGAAGAAGCAGTGCAGGAGCCCACATGGGTAGATTCCATGGTGGAGGAGTATGACTCCATTGTCAGAAATAGTGCTTGGGAGATTGTTCCAAGGCCAGTGGGAAAATCAGTTGTAGGATCAAGATGGATCTACAAGGTAAAGTAAGTTGTTGATGGGAGCGTCGAGAAGTATAAGGCAAGATATGTTTCCTGAGGCTTCTCATAGATCGAGGGGATTGATTATGAAGAAACCTTTGCACTTGCCGCACGGTATTCTTCCATAAGGACCATCCTTGCTCTCTTAGTTCATATGGGTTGGCACATTCATCAGATGGATGTGAAGGCTACGTTCCTTAATGGGATCATTGAGGAAGAGGTGTAAATTGAGTAGCCTGAAGGACTTGAGATCTTTAGAAGTGATTAGCATGTGTGCAGGCTCAAAAGAGCGCTGTATGGGCTGAAGCAAGCACCATGTGCTTGGTACACATGGATCGACAGCTATTACATTGGACTTGGCTTCACCAAGAGTGAGGCGGATGCAAACCTGTACCAAATTGTGGTGGAGGGTAAGATTTTAATCATTGTTATATATTTTGATGGTTTAATACTAACGGGTGATGAGTAGTTGATACACTCATGCAAGGCAGATCTTGCAAAAGGAGTTTGAGATGAAGGATTTAGGCCTCCTTCATTATTTACTTCAATTGGAAATATGGTAGCGGGAAGGTGAACTGTTTGTGTCTCAAGGCAAGTATGCTCGGGAGATACTTGAGAAGTTTCACATGCAATGCTGCAATCCTATCGACACTCCTCTTCCAGGAAATTGGAGGAAATAGGATGCTACATCGGCAGAAGTAGTGGATGCCACTGTTTATCGACAATTGGTGGGTTTGCTCATGTATTTAGTTAATACAAGACCACACATATGATATGCGGTGAACTAGCTTTCACAAGTGATGGTTAATACTACCAAGCTCTTTTGGAAGGCAGGCAAGCATGTCTTGAGATATCTCAAGGGCACATCTGAGTATGGTTTATGGTACAAACAAACGGATGAGGTGAAGTTGCATGGCTTCACGGATGCAGATTGGGCAGGAAGCCCAACAGACAGAAAGATCACATCAAGAGGGATTTTCAGTATCATATCTATGGCAGTTTCTTGGTACAGCAAGAAAAAAAGATTCGTGGCACTCAGTTCAGATGAAGCAGAATACATGGTAGCAAGTCAAGTTGCATGTGAGGCTATCTAGAGGAGGAAGATCCTGGTTGGTTTTTTTGGTTCACATTTAGATCCTACAGTGATACATTTTGATAATTAGAATTGCATTAAACTCTTAGTTAATCATGTGTTTCATTATAGATCTAAACATATTGATATCCGATATCATCATATCAGAGATTGTGTGTAGTGGAAGATCATTTTGCTTCAATACATTCCTACGGAAGATCAGGATGCAAATATTCTACCGAAGGCGCTCACCAGGAGAAAATTTGAATACCGTAGAGGCAGGATCGGGGTGAAGGATAATCCCTATCTTGTTGAGAGGGAGTGTTGAGATTCAACAAGATGATGAGCTTAGTGAAAAGAGTCGCCTTCACTAAGCCCGCAGGCTATTTTTGGCACAAGTCTGTTTTTAGACTATGCCTATTTTTACATGGTGATCATATTTCAGAAGTTGCAGGATGCTATTTGTGGATGGTTGGTCAAGTTCGAAAAATAGATGAAATTCTATTTTTATAATTCTTCGATCTAAAAATAGAAGTGTCAATAATTATTTTCTCTTAATAATAATATGATAATAAACATCAACTTATTCTCTTAGAGCACTTAGTTTCAGTGCATGGATTTGGAAAATCAGTGGGCTGAAGGAATTACGCAATTCCTAGGGTTTACTAGTGGTTCATGCATGGAGGACTCAGTTAGAACTGAAGTGGCAAAGTTATGACAGAGTTGGAAGAGTAGTTCATGGAGTTGTATTCATTTTAACTTAGTTAAAGTGAGTTAGACTCAGTTGAGATAGTTGTATCTAGTCTGACTGAATGATACACTAGTGAGAGTGGAGTGAATTAATTAGTTAATTAATTCACAAATAATAACTCATTAATCAACTGAAAAAATACATTAGTTAACTACAGTGCATGTCAGTTCTAGTGGAGACCCAGTGGAGATATAGGTGAAAGGGCAAGATGGACTATCTGTTGTGACTATAGTGATGCATTGATTGCACCACACACACATTGGAGTTGCCAATGAGGATTGTGTAGTCAAAGTAAGGGTAATTCGAATTCATCCTAAGCTATTCTTTTGTAGGGATTGCATAGTGGAGGTGGGCTAGCAGGTGGCAATAAATTGGTGCATGGATTTGCAGATTTCGTCTGATTAGTGTGTGATGATTGATTGTACTGAGAGCTTGATGTACTAAGCTTTGTATGAGATTGTTACATGATCTCCATGATAAATAATATATGATAGTTGGGGTTTTCAGCGTCAAGATTTCCCGTTAAACAACTGTGTTATGTGCGATTGTTTTTATTACTTCATGTGTCTGCAATTGAATGTTTAATTTCTGCAAAAGATTAACAGTGGAAGGATTCTTTATTTAGAAAGAATTTAAATATTGTTAGATCAGGAGAATTTGGATATACACATTCATCTTTTATATAATTTCTACAACATGCTTCCCCCCCCCCCCCTTCCAAAAGTTCTTGGTAAGCTTAACCATAGCTTGACTCAGCTGGTTAACTACGTAGCAAATGTCTGGTCTGGTGTTCACTAGATACATTAGTGAACCAACTAACTATCTGTAGACAATAGCATCCACTACCTCTCCAGAAGTAGCATCCTCTTTCCTCCAATTCCCTGGAAGAGGAGTGTCCATGGGTTTGCAACTCTCCATGTTAAACTTACCCAATATCTCTTTGGCGTACTTTCCTTGAGAAACAAAAATTTCACCATCCCGCTGCCATATTTCCAAACCATGGAAACAATGAAGTTTTCCCATGTCCTTCATTTCGAACTCCCTTGCAAGATCCTCCTTGCATGAGTGTATCAGCTGCTCATCAAAAGTAAAAATTAGATCATCAACATAAAGAACAATAATCAATAGCTTACCCTCAACCACAATCTGGTACAAGTTTGCATCAGCTTCACTTTTGGTGAATCCCGGACCAGTGAAATAGCTATCAATCCGAGTGTACCAAGCATAAGGTGCTTGCTTAAGCCCATACAGTGCTCTCTTGAGTCGACACACATGCGACTCACTGTTGAAGATCTTGAAACCTTCTGGCTTCTCAATGTACACTTATTCCTCAATGACTCCATTGAGAAACACAGTTTTCACATCCATATGATGAATGCGCCAACCCATCAATGCTAAGAGTGTGAGGATGGATCTAATGGAAGAGTACCTTACAATAGGTGCAAAAGTCTCATCATAATCGATCCCCTCGATATATGAGAATCCTCGGGCCACAAATCTGGCCTTGTATTTCTCCACACTCCCATTAGCAGTTTTCTTTACCTTGTAGATCCATCTAGATCCAACCACTTTGCCAACCGGTCTTGGGACAATCTTCCATGCACTGTTCTTGACAATAGATTCATACTCCTCCACCATTGCATCAACCCAAATTGGTTGCTGCACTACCTCTTGAAAGGAATATGGTTCAGTCACAATACATTTTCTCATAAGATCCATGTATCTAGTAAACCTATATGGAGATTGTCTATGTCTGCGTTGTGAAGCAGGGGCTCCTCCATTCTCTGCAGCATCAAGTCTCAATCTATCAACTTCCATGGTGCACCTTCTACAATTTCTGATGGATGGCTCTGAATGAGTTTTTTCTGCCACTCCATGATCCTCCACATGTGGCTACTTTACATCTTGAGGCTCATCCTTGGGAACCAATATTTCCTCCTCTACATGCAAATCAAGCTCCCTCTCAAGGGACAATCGCATGGATTTATCCTCATCAAATTTTATATCTCGTCGCACAACAATCATTTTTTTGTTTGGAAAATACACATGGGAGTTGTGGGAAGTTTCAGTGTACCCAAATAAATCCCAATCTCAGCTGTTGGTTCTAGCTTCTTCCTGGTGTCTTTGGTCACATGCATATAAACAGATGAGCCAAAAATATTAAAATGTGAAACATCAATTTTCTTACTAGTGAAAGCCTCTTCTGGTGTACTCATGCCAAGTATCCTATGAGGACAACTATTTTTCACAAATACCACAATGTTGAATGCTTCCTCCCACAGATGCATCGATAGGCCTTGATCATGTAACATCTCTCTTCTTGCACCCATAATCATTTTGTTCTTTCTTTCAGTGACCCCATTCTGTTGTGGGTTATGAGGCGTTATCAGTTCTCTTTGAATTCCTTCTTTGCTACAGAAGTTCTTGAATTCGTTATAGATGTACTCACCCCCATTATTGCTCCTAAGATCCTTCACTTACTTCCCCGTGTCTTTCTCCACCAGTGCTTTCAACTCAAGAAACTTTGAGAATGTCTGACCTTTCTTCTGCATGAATTAGATCCAGCGCTTTTGAGAAAATTCATTAACAAATATCACATATTACTTATGTTTTGTTTTCGAAGCAATAAAGAATGGTCCACACACGTCTGTGTGAGCTCTCTCAAGGATCCCCGAGGCTCGGTTCTCCTTGTCATGAAAGGCATCCTTTACATATTTTCCCATAGTACATCCCTTGCATGTGTCTGACTATGCAAGTGTGCCCTTGGGAAGACCCATAGAAATCTATTGCATGACTTTCAAGGCTCTGTGGTGAATATGGCCCAATCTCCTATGCCATAACTCACCCTCATCCCGGCTCACCACTTTTTCCACCTTGCCCATCAATGTTTTGCATCCATATACATCTATTTTGTAGAGATTGTTAACTTGAATCCCTATATTCTTGGCTTTTCATGTTTTTTTGTGTCACAAGAAATCTTTTCCTTCACTGAAAACAACATCATAGCCTCTATCCTCCAACATTGTAACTGATACTAAATTTTTCTTCAAACTTGGTACATGCATTAAATATTTTAATTGAAAGGGTTTACCTGACTGTCTTTAGAAGGTAATGGTACCAATCTCGATAGCACTGTACTGCCCGTCATCACCCATTTCAATATGCATCTGGAGATCCTTCTCCTCCAAGCTACTAAAAAGTTCCTTGTCTCCTGTCATGTGAAAGGAAGCACCACTATCCAAATACCACATAGATCCCAATGGATTTGACACCATGCATGCAATCAATGAGAATTCAAGATAAAATTATGAGGCCAAAGCCTCACCATCTGCAGATCCTCCAACCTTCTTGTTCTTCTTCTTTTGTGGACAATTAGTAGCACAATTCCCATGCTCGTGACAGTGAAAACACTTCAACCTGGACATATCCTACTTCTTGCCATATTTGGACTCGAATTTGGAATGGAATTTCTTCCCCTTCCCTTTATTTTTCTTGGCATCCAAAGCACAATCTTATTCATCTTCATTCCTAGAAGAAGATCCATCTCTAGTATTCTGTTTAAACTCCTCCTGAACCAAATCCGACCATAGTCGTTCCCAATATGGCAGCTTTTCCCTTCCATTGACAGAGTCTTGATAACTGTGCCAACTCTTAGGAAGTCCTAAGAGAGCTAAACTCACAAAATCATAATCAGTGATAGTTATGCCAATGCTTCTCAGTTCATCCTGACATTGGACAAACTTTGTTAAATATTTTGGCATGGAGTTGCCTTTCTCCATATTGATCTTCCTGAGTTTATCTTTCAGTGCCAACCTCCTATGGTCATTGTTTCTCTTAAATAGATCTTTCAAATACTTCCAAATTGAATATGGTGTGGCTTTCCCATGGAGGCTTGAAACAGTGTGGTCTCCTACTCCCTCCAGTAGGATCCTCTTCTCCTTTTGTAATATTCCAAAATTTTCCTTCAATAAATTGGAATATTAAATTTTGTTAATTTCACTTATAAGTTGAATAATTGGGTGAGGAGGCCCAAACACAATAAAAACATGGATGAAATACCTCTTAGTATGAAAGGGGATCAGAAATGGAACTAGATTTCACACCCTCATGTGTGAATAGGATCATTTGCAAGTGGACAAGGTCAAGTTTGACGAGGTCAACAGCGCTGGGATAGGAGGTGGAGAACACTTAGAGAAACAACGCAGTATGAATGGGAAAAGGTTTCTTTGGTGAAGGAAACCATAATGAGTGGGGCCCATGGTGAGAGGGATCTCACATGTTTAAAAGGAGGGCAAGGCAGCCATTGTTTCTGATGTTGAAGATTATTGATTTCATTGTCTATTCAGACTTTGTGCATTCTCCTACTCTTCGGCAAAGTTGCAGTGTTGCTTAGCATAATGCATTCTTGTTTAGGAATTCCTTATCCTTTCAAGAGAGGCCTCTTGAGGGATTTTCTCTTCATTTTCTCCACATTCAGGCTTGCGTCCAAGCATCCTCCTTCTGCCACAGAGTTATTCCTGAAGCAGGATAATTCTGTGTTGCAGGGTGTTGCAGTGGAGGTTCTACAACACCACTCCATCAACTATTTCTCAGAGGAGGGAGTCTCCTTTCCTTTGGAGGATCAGTGGAGGAGAATTGAGTTCATTCCCATCATCTTTGTCATCAGGCCAATCACTGTTCATCACCTACAATGCATTCCCTCTCATTGACTGTGTTATTTTCATAGAGCATCTGCAATGAGGGTTGCATTATTTGTTTCAAGGGTTAGATCTTCTGTGTTAGGATCAACCTTTCACTTGGAAGATCCATTGGATGAGGTCTATTCAGCTGGTGCATCAACTTCAGCCTTCTTCATTCATTTCCAGTTTCTGAGTTCCAACTGCTACCCAACAACTCTGGCATTTCCGTAGAATTTCCATTTTGTAATTGTTTCAGCCAATCCTTTCAACGATTGTGTATTGTTGTTTCCAGGGGTTGAGATCTTTCTCCCCCTATTTAATTTGAGTTGTATATTGTCATATTTATGTATTTACACTATTTTGCAGCATTCCTCCTTTATAGACTGTGCAGTCATAGCCATGGATTTTCATATGTAGCAGTACTTCTTCATTTCCTTATACATGTATTGTGGAGGCTCACATTGCCTTGCTTGAGTGAATGTTTCCTCAAGGAATTGTACTCTCTTTACTGCTATAGAAACATTTTTTTTCTATTCAGATCTTCATGAGTTCATGGTTGTAAAATAACGTTGTTATTCCAACTCTTGTGCATTCATTGTTGCAACCCCTTCATCGGGCACTTCCTGAAGACAACTAGGTGTGGGAGACCTGTTTAACCCACCTAGAGGGATTTATTTTGAGCCACCTCTTGTATTTCAATCTTAGATGCATTGATCTAAGGGATCTAGGTCTTGGTTTCAAATCCTATAGCAGCCATTACAGAAGATCATAATGATGAAGAAGATGAGATTACTCTCATCAGTGTTTAGATCCAGAAAGGACCTCTCCAAGGAGGTCAAGAAGATGGAAGAAGAAGTGGAAGGACCATGCACTTCCTATTCTCATCATGAAGAAGATAAGCATGGAGGACACTTGGATCATCAGATTCTAAGTGATTACCTTGTTGAGTACAAATCTCAACCTAGAGCCTTTAAGGAGACTCTAGATTTTCCACATTTCATCCAGTTGAAGGAAGAGAAGAGACCCTACAGTAGAAGAGAAATCAAAGTAAATATATTTATGTTGTCTACCTTTGATGGGTTATCTACAGCCATAACTTGGGTGAGGAAGTTGGAAGAATTTTTCTTGCTACATCCTGTAGTGGAGGAAGAAGCTGTTGAGATCTCAATGCTGCACTTGGAGGGTGGAGCCTATGTTTGGTGGTTCAGCCACTTGAGCCATGCACATTGGAGGAAGGAAATCTTGCAGCCCTACAAGAGATTCCAAAATCTCATCAAGGTATGAAGGAATTTCCACTATACATTGTTGTAGAAAACTCTTTTGATAGTTGTGGAAATTTATTTTTACATGACCAAGGGCCAAATCACACTGCTAACCTAGAGCAACAAGATTTCACTGCACTGTGCAACATGGAAACATTCAAGGAGGAAATAGACCATCATCCTCATGAGCCATTGTTGGATTTCATGTCACACCTTAGGTTGGGGTTTGAAGACTTGAAGGGAAGGATGGAAGATGGTAGACATCTTGAAGTGAGAAACCCTTTCTCCTTTCTAGATGACCCTTTCTAAATGATCTCCTCTCAGCTCAAAGAGAAACTTCTACTTTCAACAGATCCAAGACCTCATTGGTTTTGGAGGATTATTTTTGAGAGGGAGGTCTCATGGAGAGATCTCATTATTGGTGCACTTCAACACATCATGGAGTGCAAGGATTTTCTTCCTTTCTCACAAGAGAAGATAGAAGATGGAGGACATCTTAAGATGGATAACACCTCTCATGCTTGTGTTGGACATTCCTTGAGCCATACACATCATCATGGGAGGTTTTTTCCTACCACCTATTTGGGTCCTTATAGGATCAAATTGATCCTTGAGAATATTTCATTTCAAAATCCCATGAACTGCAAAGATAGGAGTCTGATTTTGGAGGATGAAACAAACCATGACACTCATATGAAAACTCATGAAACCATCCTTAAGCTGGAGTATGAGATAGCCATAGCATCCTTGGAGAGATTAACAGTGATGTCAAACAATGATGGAGAGGAGATGTTACCTTCATCGTATTTGGATCCTTATGGATTCAACATAGTCATGGGTGAGAGATCTTCTCTAAGAGGTCTCCAAAGAGCTGCATTTCAAACTTTCATGAAAGGCAAAGAGAAATATTTGGTTTGGGAGCATGGTAACCCTCATGAGAGGAGTACCAAGATGAAGAGAAGGAGAAGACATCCACAATTGATTGAGTGGATGTGGTTGATAAGCAAGGAGCTGGGAGGCTACTTGCAAATATATGACATTGGGCAGCAGGAAGCTTGGCTACACTGGCTCCTCTTGAAGGATTTTGGCCATCGCTTGGCATGTCCTCTTCTTGGGAGGATGGGGATGGAGGAGAGGTGGCAGGATACTTGCATCTTTGAGCAGCAGAGAGTATGGATGCATGGTGTTGGTATGATATTCATATCATTCATTTTTTTTTCATCACATGATTTGGATGATGGAAGTATGGGGAGGCAGCAAAATATTTTGTTGCTTTGCTTGTTCTTGGGAGAGAAAGTGCAGATTTTCTCTCACACTTTGCATAATGTTGCAGGAGGAGGAGATGGAATTATCTCTTTGGACATATATGATGAAGAGGTAGTTCCACCCTGGGAGGAACTTCTTATGTGTAGCAGCATTACTAGAGGAGTCTTTGACAAGGAGCATGTCAAAGAATAGAGCTTTGTATTGATAGGAGCCTATTTGCATAAGCTCACAGCACTATCACTTTGGAGCAGGGACTTGTGGATGCAGTGTCCCTAGGATCACTTCACATTTTATGCACTTGGTGAACAAGGAGGAGGTGATGATGATAGAGTAGTGGATAGAGACATCTATCACTATGACATATTCTTCTCGACTTGGATTTCCAAGCATATGGACCATTCTTCTTCATAGCATGCCAAAACACTATGGAGGACTCACTCATTGATCCATGTGTTAGCCACCTATAAATTCTGTCATACTCAATGGTGGCTAAGCTTGTCTTTTAAACCTTCAAGAGATAGTTCCCTTTGAAAACTTATCATCTTTTGAATTTTTATGATGATTATTACCCTTTGAGTTAATCTTCACTGTTGTTTCACTATTAGCCCTAAAGTACCTGCTGTTTACCAAAGAAAACTGATTAAGAAACTCCATTTTCCCTCATTTTACCTCTCCATTTCACTCTCTAATTTAATCCATAAAAAGACCTTCATTTGACTTCTAAATCATTTCAAAAACCCCTTTAAGCCTTATACCTCTCTTTTATCCAGCCTAAAAATATTTTTCTCATCTATCGGAACCTTGTTTTGGCCTAAAAACAGTCTTTTGCACTCCTAAGGCATTAAGCCCCCAAGAGCTTATATTCTTCAGCCCTCTTCCTCATATGTCCTTAGCTCCGCAATCGGGCACTTAGAACATAAAACCCCATGCAAAAAACCCCTTCCCCTTCTATTTTCCATTCCCGACATATGATTTTAAAACAAATCTGGACCGTTGATCTCTGCAAATCAACGGCCATCAAAACTCCATTCTTCCACCCATCCATCCTGCCTTGCCTTTTCCTCCATCCATATATTCGCTCCTTCTTTCAATCTTAACCGTCCATCAAAGAGATCTAACGATCGGGACTTAACCTGATACCACCAATAAACCCATCCACAACATGACAAAATCTACGTCACCGTAGACCCCACTCCATTCTCTGCCCTGCATCTTTCCCCCATCACGTTCTATCCGCACCATCGGATCTGCAGCCTGTGATCTGACGGCTAGTGATTGATATCGCGTAATTTTTGGCCTCACCCTGCAGTGAGCCACTTCCGCACGATGAAAGCGCTTTTCATTTTCCACGTGTCGAGCGATGAATGGAATCGCGTTCCAAAAGTTAATACCGCTTCCCCCTCAAATGTTGCGCGAAAACCACTGATGGTTTTCTCGAAATTGCTTCTTCCCAATTCACGCCATATTTTAAATTTGAAACCCTGTTTCTATGTTTACCATAGAAACCCGTCCTCCGCTGCAAATTTTTCCATCCTCACTGCTCCGAAACACTTCCACAAACCTCCAAAGTAGTTTAAACCAATAAATCACAGGATTTAAATAAAATTGTGTGTTTTTATGTAGGTTTAATGAAGATTAAGGTTAAAACCCTCCCACAGATGATTACAATTTTATGGGCCAAGGATGACGATCCTCACGGCCTTTGATACAAATTAAAGGGTTTTAAAGTGATAATTACATGTTTTTAGAAGATCAATAAGTCATGATTATCAGTTTCCTGAACAAAAACTCCAACAAACCCTCTGCGCTCCTGCAAATAGCAAAACACAGTGAACATCAGGTAATTAAAGACTATCATCACTAAACACAAAGGATCAGAGCAAAGACAGAATATTAAGGATGTTAATCAAAGTTTAAAGGATCAAGGCATGAACTCTGGAATCAAAGGCCTAATCCACAAATGAAGACAGATTTAGAAGACCTCGAATGCCACATCAGAGGGGCTAATTGAATCCCCAGCTACCAAAATTGACACCTGCAGCCTCTCTGTCTCAAAGGAATACCCGGATCAAATCCCAGTCGGTAACATCAAGACTAAAGACAGCTAACAGTTATTACAAACAAAATAACATATTTTAAATTGTCAGTAAAGTTATTGTAAAGATAAGAAAGTGCCTTAAAGTCAATCTTTTTACCCACTAAGCCTAAAAAGTAGAAACAGAGTAAATAAGACTGAGTTGTAATTCAATGCTTTCCTGCCTTATGCCTTGCATGGTTTTCAAGGCTAGGAGTTGCATTTAGTATAGAATTAATGATAATCAACCCTAGAACTCTTCCACCTCCTCATTTATTCTATAAATACTTTTGAAGAAGAAGAGAATTTGTTGGTTGGTTGGTCACTAAGTGTAACACTGAAACTCTCTGAAATAATACATAGTCTGTTTGAAGTTGAGGAAGAAATTGAAGTCTTGGAAGCTTGATGATGTTGTGACATGATTGTTCATGAGAATTCTCTATCATTGGATCCCTGAGCCTGGCTATTGGTGATGTATTCTGAACTGTCTGTTGTTTTTCCCATTTTCACTATGTTTCATAAATTCTTACTACAGTAGGATGAAAAGTTTAGGCTAAGAAATGACTCCTGGAAGCACCTTAGACCTGTTTATCCTTCACTATTTTATGTTTTCTTCTGATAAGGCATTTTAGAGTCTTTAATCATTATCTTGAACCCTTATGCTTGTTTATTTCTCAAATAGTTTAAATAGTTGGTTCCATCATGATTTATGGTTTTCCCTGCTTGTCTGCTGCCACTTGAAAACTATTTTTGAAGTCTCCCTTTGAAGTACCATTGTTTACAGTTAGCCAAGGAGGTCTGTTTTTATCATACCCTTTGTCCCTGCTTGAAAAATTGTTTTAAAGGTCTTTATAGTTGTAATCATGGATGTGTTAGGTGTTCCCTCTTCTATGACTGCAATTATTAGTGAATCTTTCATGTTTTCTAAGTCCTTTGAAATAAAATATTTGAGGAAATAGGATGTACTCCCGAATCTTAGATTTCATTTTGAAAGTTGTCTTGAATTCATTATTTGCTTAAAGTGTGTTTTGTAGAATTCATGGTTAGCCCTGTCTATCAAATACCTCTTTATTGTTCAAGTTATGTTTTTAAGTTCCCCTTGTTGAGAATTGAACTTCTCTTTTCAAAATAATTAATGTCCATCTCATTCATAAAAACTAAAGGATCCTGTGGCCAAGTTATATTTTCCCTTTGATATCCCATATCCATTGATGAGTTTGTCATAAACCTCTTCTTAACTCCATTTCCCAATGAATTTTACACTTCTTCTTTCTATCTATACTACCTAGACCTTTCATGTTCTACTATGCCAATTCAACCAAAAAAACACCTGTACTTAATAAATAGTCTAAAATAAATACTTAGAAGCAAACAAGACATATCTTTGCAAACAATTTGAGAGATCCCTCTTTGAGAACAGGAGGACTAGATCCTAGAACTCTAAAGATTGGTTTTGATGTTTCCTTGTCTTTTGGTTAGCCAATCTATCAAAACATAGGACTCCAACATAATGGCGATCACGGTGGGACCTATTGAATCTATGATAGCTTAGCAAACTATTATAAACTCTTTAATCCTACAAATATCTAAGAAAATTAGTCAGTAAGCCATATAGTAGACTCTGTTTGTTTGAGCACCTTAGCTAAGTGTTAAAATCAGACATAGGACATTCTCATAACCATAGAAATATACAAAATCCAAAAATATTTCAGATTGGCTTCATAATAAACATGGTGGTGGAACCATAAAACATTTTACCTTCACAAAAACTAAAAAGTTTCCACCTGGCGACTCCATTGGCCCCAGTAGGCTTATTACTCATCTAGATCTCCAGATCTCTTTAGGACTGTGTTTACCAGCCTTGAGGAAGTTTAGAAGCCTAGTTATCCTATTATAGAAATCACTGTGAGAGGAAAAATTTTGAAAAACAGTCCTAAAAAACTTTAGCCTCTCTCATTTTTGAAAAAACAGTCTGGTTTCACATAGGATCAACACTAGATCTCATCCAGACCCTAATCCTCCTACAATAGTTGACAATCCAAAGAATATTTTGTGGCAGACTTCTAAGTCTGGAAAATTAGCTGCTAATAGGAGCCTCTTAGGAACAAAATCTATCCCCGAAAACCTTGTTGTCTTAGAGGATTTACACTTTGAATTACATCATACAAAGAACATATTCAGAGCCAGATCTCAAAGTGATTTAAACCAAGCTGATTTTGAAATTGCAGGTTTGCAACAAAGCTTTAGTAGATAAGCCTCACCTTCTACTCCTCCTGATTCCCAGCTTCTTCACAACTTTAGCCTCTTTTGTAACAAATCTGCTCAAAACCAGTTTGCTGGCCCAAGTGTTTCTTCCACTCCAATCCATACCACCACTGTCCAAAAAACTCCATTCAAACCCACTTTCCCTCTTGTCAATCCACCCCTGGTAAATCCAATTTTTCCTCCAGCCATGGCAGCATGGTATGCCCCGTTAGTGTTACCACAACCTATGGTTCCTTTACCAAATGATTACCAATCCAAAATTCCTCATTTCACTCGAAATGAACCTACCACTACCCAACAACACGTAGATAAAATGAATGATGCCTTTGATTACATGGAGATATAAGAAGAGACCATTAAGATGAGAATCTTTGCCCAAAGTTTAGGAGGAGAAGTAAAAAAATAGTTTAAAATCTTAACTCCTAACAGCATCAATGATCTCCCTTATTTGCATCAAACATTCATAAACAGATGGGAAATAAAAAATAACCCTCTCCAAATATTAGAAGAGTATAACAATCTTAAAATAAATCAATGGGAGAGCGTTCATGACTACTCCACTAGGTTTAACAGTGTTTAAAACGCTCTTCCATCTCACATGAAACCTCCCCAAGGCTTGGCCTTAGTAAAATGTCCTGAAGGCTTTGATGCTGAAATGGCCTATCAACTGAGGGAGAGAGACTACTTAACTCTAGAAGACATGCAGAAGGGGGTTGTAAGTGTAGAAGCAAACTTGATTGAGAAAAGAGCTAGGGTAAGATCAAAGAAGAGGGTAACTTATAAAGAGGACACTACACCCTCACCCTCATCTTCTGATGCCAAAATTGTACACCTAGTGAAGGTAATGGAAAGAATGCTTGAAAAGATCAACTTGAATGATAGAGTGCCACCAGGAGAAAATCAAAACAACCCCCAAAACAGAAATAGAAATCATAATTTTAGAAGAGAAAATAATCAATATAGGCAAAGAAATAATGACCAAAAAATTAGACCTCCCTTCTAGAAGAACTATGTAGATCAAGAGGAAGAAAGGGAGATTGAAAGGTTGGGAGAAAATCATGTAAACTTGACTGGATCAGACAATGGGGATGTTGTTTTCCTCACGGAAGAAGAACAAGGTTTCTTCTCCTAAGAACAAAATGAAGATACATATGAGGATTCTGATGATTATAGATTGGGTTTGGAAAATGCAATCATGGAGGTACATAAACAGTATGATCTAAGAAGAAAAGGGAACCTAGATAATTCAAATGATGAAAACATTAGCACTGTTGTTAGGAAAAATACAGATAATCAACCTAAGAAAGCAGTAGAGAAAACAAAAATTTTGGCTAAGAAAACAGATTTAAACAAAGAGAAAAGCAGCCAGCCAAATGTTGAACAAAGTTGCCCTAGAACCTCTGCTAATGGCCCTAGCAAACCTGTCCCTAATAATAGTCCAAATAAATTTCAGCAGATTAGAATTGTTGAAAGGAATTCAATTGAAAAAACAGATGTAAATATGACAAAAACAATAGTTCCTTTCAGCCTTGAGGGAGATATTGCAAAAATAAAAATTAATATACCCCTAGCTGAGCTAGTAACCCAAGAAGTGTACAAAAACCAAGTTTTGAAAGCTTTAAATTTAGGAAGTGATACTGATACATTAAACTTGACAGATGACAAACCAGAGTTGTTGTTTGGTCCTAAAGTTGAAGGAAAATATCAAGAAGGGGTTGTCCCTCCCTTCTATATCAGTCTAAATATACATGATAGAATATTACACAATGCCATGTTAGACTCTGGAGCTTCACATAACCTCATGCCCAAAGTAGTAATGGAAAGCTTAGGCTTAGAAATTACTAAACCATACAAGGATCTATTTTCCTTTGATTCAAGAAGAGTCAAATGCTTTGGTTTAATCAAATATTTATGTGTAAACTTATCTCAGATCCCTGCCAAGAGTCTAGTTATCATGGGGAGCTAAACTTCAGGGGAGCCTTCAAATGGACATGTCCTATGCCACCATCCTAGTTTTCAGCCAGAATAGAAGATTATACAGGGAATCCCACATGAAATACATGGTGAGCAACATAGATAAACCAAACAACTCTCCAATATATTCCATTCAATCAATTTTAGATTCCTTTATCTTGTACAATGAAGACCAAATCACTCAACAAGAAAAGGAAAACAAAGAGGAAATCAGTTTACCAGAACAATCAAAACTTCCCTCAAATCAAATACAAAACATTAGCAATCAACAGCAACAAGAAAATGAAAATGAGGCAGAAATACTTTGGACAATAAACTTTGATGGGTCTTGTAATAAAACAAGTGCAGGGGTAGGTGTATGGATTCAAAATACAAATCAGGTTTATTCATATAAACTAGATTTTCCATGCACCAACAATATTGTTGAATATGAAGCCCTTCTCCTTGGCTTACAGTTGCTTAAACAATTAGAAGCCTAGAAAATATCAATCCTAGGAGATTCTGAACTTATCATAAGACAAATCAAAGGAGAATATTTAGCTAAAAACCCAAGACTTAGAGAATATCGAAATGCTTCCCTTGATTTATTAAAAACCTTTGAAAAATATGAACTTATTTTCATACCAAGAGCACAAAATTATCTAGCAAATGAACTTGCCTTCACTGCCAGCAATTTCAAAATACCTCAGATAAATGAACATCTTAACAGAAAGGTCAAAAACAGGTCTGTTGTGCCTGACAATGAGGATCACTGGCAAGTGTTTGACACTGACAAACACATAGATGATTTCCTAAAATCAGAAAATAATTTTTCCATACCAACATTAGAAACCAGCCATGAAGAAAACTATTTGGATAATGAACAAATCCCAGAAACAGAAATGACATATTCTACTGATATAAGTCACTGTGAAAATATTTTTGAAGCAAAATTAATTGACAATGTAGACCAGAAATACTTGGAAGTTTTACAATGCAAGAATGATACAATTCTAAGAGGTCTCACACCTTTAGAACACCTTTTTTACTTTAACGATGTAGCCAAAGAACCAAGAATGGAACCTATGGAAACATATGTAGAAGAACATAACATAGGCAGCCTAGTAGACCCTAAGATGATCAAACTGTCCAACACTCTCCCAGTTCATATAAAATTGAAATACATAGAGCTGTTCAAAGAATTTAAAGATGTGTTTGCTTAGGGATACAAAGATCTGAAATCTTATGACACTAGCATCATCCAACACAAAATTCCTCTTAAGAAAAATCAGAAACCTTTCAAACAAAAACTAAAATGGATAAACCCTGTTTTACTGCCTTTAGTTAAAAAATAAATTGAAAAGATGTATGATGCTAGGATTATAGTATCCCTTAGATATTCAAAATGGGTGTCAAACCTAGTTTCTGTTAGGAAGAAGATAGGGGAAATCAGGTTCTGCATTGACTTTAGAAATCTAAATAGAGCCTCCCTGAAAGACAATTACCCCTTGCCCAAGATGGACCATATACTTCAAAGGGTAGTTGGATCAAAAATAATATCACTGTTGGATGGGTTCTCAGGTTACAATGAGGTGTTAGTGCTCCCAAGTGATCAACACAAAACTGCTTTTACTACACCTTGGGGAACCTTTATGTATGTCAAAATTCCATTTGGTTTGATGAATGTAGGGGAAACCATCCAAAGGGCCATGGACATAGCCTTCTCAGAAGACATTGGCTATTTTATAATCATTTACCATGATGACATAACTGCTTTCTCTAAAACTGATGAAGAACATTTGATTCATTTAAGAAATGTTTTTGAGAAATGTAGGAAATTTGGCTTATCTTTGAATCCCAAGAAGACACTCTTTGGTCTCCAAGAAGGCAAGCTTCTTGGCCACATAATTTCAGAAGAAGGAATCAAAGTAGACCCCAAAAGGATTGATGGCATATTGAAAATAATCCATCCAAGAAGCCTCAAAGAATTACAATATTTCATTGGGAAGATTAATTTTTTAAGGAGATTTATCCAGGGATAATTTTAGGGGTGAATTTTAGCCCAAAGGCGAATTTTAAGGGGTTTTAAATTTTGAAGGGGCGAATTTTTTATAAAAAACCCATTTTATATAGTTTTATATAATTAGCCCTATATTTATTTTAAAAATAATTAATTATTCCATGTTAGTCCAAAAAAATAAATGCAGATAAACATTAAAAATATGAATTCGCCCCCCAATTTTCAGGTTTGGAGCGGATTTGAATTGCCTTCGCCACGATTTACTGGGTAAGACAGGCATTGGATTTACATTCGCCCGATTTTTTACTGGTTGGGGCTTTGGGGATTTACTGGTTGGGATTTCAATGCATGGGTATTGACTCCTCTGCAACCTGGCGTAGGTGGCCCGTTTCATCTCCTTCAACATTGTGCAGTGTGATTCGGCCTTTCGATTTAGGTTTCTATTTCTCCCTTCTCTGCTTTAGTGCAGATGTCTTCGCATATGTCTTCACGAAGCTCTCTTCTGTTTCTATCATTTTAGTTCGACTGCGCGATTTTTTTCTGCACTTAACTGCGATTATTTCAATTTTTTCGAGGGGTATTTTCGGGGTTTCGAGAGTTTCAACCGGTGACAATGTGGGAGTGCATTTCGTTCCACATTGGCCAGGCCGGTATTCAGATCGGCAATGCCTATTGGGAGCTGGTTTTTTGGGTTCTTTAAGGTCGATTTGGCATATGAATGAGGAGGCTACAACCCATCTTCAAGCTTGGAGGAGTTGTGGACCAGATCCTTGTGTCCTCTGCCCATTCATCTCATTTTCAGGTATGTTAACAGTAAATGTTAAATGCTAACAATAAGCCCCAATGGGAACGGCATTGTATTTTGATTTTCCACAACTAATGCAGGCTCAAAGGATAACATTTGAATTGCAAGGAGACATTACAGCTTTCTATGATGATACAACAGAACAAGATCCTTGGCGTGCACATTATGGGTCCAAACGCTGGTGAGATAATTCATGAAGCTGTTATTGCTTTACAATATGGTGCATCTAGTGAAGATATTGCTAGAACCTGTCATGGACACCCAACACTCAGTGAAGCTGTTAAAGAAGCTGCCATGGCAACATTTGACAAGCCTATCCACTTTTAGTGTGGTGGATATTTTTTTCTGAAACCAGTTATCATAGATTTATTTTTCATTTGGATATGTAATTTTCCTACTTAAAAATTGGACAACATCCACAAGAAGTTTTCATGAGATGGTTTCACAATTCTGATTCATTTCATAGTTCTGAAACAAACTTTTGACAAGTATGAGGAAATGAGTTGTCTTATGCAATTGAATAAAGACCATATTTCAAATTACACGAGAATTTGAAAATGCTGTAAACCTGTTGATGATTTTTTGAGATAAATTAACAGTGTGACATACGTTGTGGAAAGCAACAACCATGTTAAGCTTAACTCTGCAGGTGATTGAAGCATATGTTTTGTGAATTCTAGTTTCAACTTGTTGGGATTCAGTTTTATATTCTTTGCATATGTTAATTCTTTACCAATTGAAATTTTGACTGATGGTTGCCAGATATGGTTTGTTAGCCACTACATCAAAACACAGCTTCTGGAACCTCTAGTAGTGAAATGAGTTGATGTAGAATTTAACTATTGCACCTTAAATTACTTATATGCCTTGTGCTCAATCCATGGGTATCCATGGGGTCGTTTAGAGGTACTAAACCTGGAGCCAGGAAAAATGCTTCCTTAGAAAGTGAATCCACCAGTGTTAAATTCCCTGAAAATGTGAATGATGGAGGTTTTAATAAACTGTTAAGAGACTTGATTGAGTTTAATTGCTAGTGTCTGAAAGTGATATTCACAGAATAGACTGCTCACTTTACATCCATTTAATGGCCAATGTAGAATCCCCATTCTCCATAGAGCTGTAATTGTGAAATTCCCTTTGATAATGCTAGTTTCATGAGCACATGAAGAGCCAAAAGCTCAGTATTATTGTTCGTGCCTCTTCCCATGTTTGCTTTGAGCTGAATATAATGCTGGTCCTACAAGAATAAAACTCCTCCAATACCGAGTCATTGTCAGCCTCCTGACGGGCTCCATTGAAGAAGGCCCAAGGGAGGATCTGGCGAACTACTAGTTCCCCAACCACTCTAGACTTTGAAGCCTTTTATTTTGATATGAAAAATTGAGAGATGGCACGTATCTCTGGCAAAACCTGGAAAGTTTGTATAGTCCTATCTTCAGACAAGCATCCATTGCACACCAACTATATGCCCCACACAGTAATACAAGGGCTAACTCTGAAATTATTTAAGTCCTGCCTTTGAAACCATAACTTAAGACCTTACTCAACTGTTCCTCATTGCCAAACATCATTTGTCCCAATCCACTGATTTACCTCTTTCAAAATTTGTAGAGAGAAAGGACACAGAAATGAGATACATTTTCCTCCTCTTTCCTGTATAAGATACATATATCAAGGCTACGCTTGTTCTTTTTCTGAAGCAGGTCCCAAGTAGGGACTGTATCCATTAGTTAAAACCACACAAACACTTGTGTCTTCTTTGGGGACTGTACCTTCCAAACCTTGGACCACGTCCAGATTCTCTCCTCCTTTTCGGTAGATAGTAATGCTTCATAGCATAATTTAGCTGATAAGGTGCCTGCTCTGGTTCCTACTACACATGATCTCATCCTGTTCCTCTTTCAATCTGATGTGCCCGTTCCTTAGTTCTGAGATGAAATTAGTCCATACTTCAACAAGTTCATGATCTAAATCTAGTTTTTCTACAGTCAACCAATCCTGCTGCCAGATGTCTGTATGCTCTTAATCAGCTCGTTGATTGAAAGTGAAAAGCCCTCATCTCTGTAATGCTGAATCAGATCACGAGGAAGAAAAATTGTATTATGACATCCCATTATTGTATTGACTCATATTTTGGCCATAGAGCCAAGTCTGACCTTCCATGCTATGTGATTTCCAATGATCAGAACTGATTTTCAATTTCCAGCAACACCTTTTTGACTTCAATCATATTTTTCACGAAGTGATATTGAACATCAATATGCTTTGGCTTCAAATGATGAGTTGGGTTCATTCCCAGGAAGATTTCACTCTATCTATCACAATTTGTCCTTACAGCTTGTATTAACTCAATACCTAAACACAATCTCTATAACCATATTGCTTCCTTGTTGCAAGAATTATTGCCATGTATTCAACTTCTCTAGTTGAGAGTGCCACTACAGATTGTCCTTTGCTCATCCTATTGATTTCTCCTCCAAATATGTTAAATACATAACCACATGTTAATCTTATGCGATCCATATCTCCAGCATAGTTTGCATCAGCAAACACTAAAAAAACCACCCCAAAATCGTTTTTTGGGGGTGCTGCCCCCGAACCCCTTGAACAGGAAGGGCTACTTCCCCCCCATGTGACTCCCCTCTTGCACATCATACATTATGCAATATGTGGGGATAATTGTGTAAAGAATATAACACCTATCCAACACACACCTGCTTAAATATGACTTGGGGGATTGGGTATGTTACACAGTGATATCAGAGTTGTGGTTCAAACACTAGGCTTGGAGCCCCAAAGATACACCACATAAATGCATTTGGAGTGAGATAGAGAGCTCACTAGTTATGTTTTGTATCAGTAGCATTGCCTAGATTCCACTCGGGTCAAAGGGTCATGTTGCTTGGATTGGACCTGTTGTGTAAATGAAAAAATGTTCTCTTGAGAAAACAGAGTCATGCATGGAAAAATTGTGCTTTGAGGAAGGTTGTTTCAAGAAGTATGGACCTCTGGGAAAGTTGTTCTGGTAAACAGCAAGGTATAAGTAAATAGGAAAAATGCAGTGGATGAAATTGTATACATGTAGATATGTGTATTTTGGACACCTGGTTGGGATGGCAAGGCATTTTTCCTTGAGGTAAGCTGATGAGGAAGTTTATACCTAAAAAGAAATGGTCTTGTTCATGTTGGATGAATTATATGAGGATAGAATCATGATTCAATCGAACTGAGGAGCAAGCATGAGGTGTTATGATTTGCGTAGAGATGGTACTACCTGGATTGCTCCAGGGGAAGCCATGTGGAACATAGTGCTCATAAAAGAAAGTGTCCAAGGGAAAGCTATAATGGTAGAGATAGAGACACAATGTTGGAAATATATCCTTGAGGATTGTTGAATAAGTAGGAAGGTGGATCCCCACAAATCAGATTTTTCTTGAAGTTTTAAGTCACAGATCATGTATAATATTGATGCACATGGGTTTGTATGTGCATGGAAGGGTATGCAAGGCATACCTAAAGGTATCATAAGTAACTTGTATGATGGAGGGCATGGATGCCTTGCAATAATATGAATGTTGATGCAAGTGGCACGAGGTAAGCCTGCTACTAGTATGATAGAGTAGTGGAATATTGATCTTGTTGAAGATTTTATGCCCGAGGAAGATGTTTTTCTCCTTCAATTAATTATTCTAAGTACTCACTTAATTATTGTAAGTACTCACTTGTAAATTGAGTGAGGTTGATGTGTATATCAGATTTCCTCATGGAAGAGAAGTTAATGGTGAATGTGTTTGTGTGGTTGTTTTAACAATTTGTTCAATTAGATTAATCTATACTGTGGAGATTCTGAATTTCCCAACTCAAAACGCATACCACAAAAACCTTCAAACTATTATAGATTAATCTAGTTTTGAGAACTTATTTTTACTAGTTGGAATACTAACAAAAATGTGACTTGCAGTTGGAACAAAATTTCAACTTCAAGCCATTATATGTCAATGCATATATTGCCAAGGAAACCAATTATATTGGAATAAATTCTTTCAAAAAAACTTATGATGGTGTGTTGTTTTTGACACACAAATTGCAGTCACCTTTTCCCTCCACCACCTTATCCCAAAGAGGTGAGGCATCCAAAGAAAAAAAGTCTAAAGAGTTTTATTTTATGATTCTGTTTTCAGTTAAATAGTTTTTTAATGCAGGGATTGATTCTGCACAGATCAGGAAATTCAGCCATGTAAGCATATTAAGATGCCAATATTGCTTTATGTTTCATTCATATTTTCAACAACAATGAGATTTTAGGGAGTTGAAATAAACAGATCTGATCATTTTTTTTTTACCCGAGGAAAATCTGGGCAGATCGACTCGAAGGGATCACATCCCGCTGGCCAAACTAATCAGAGCCTAATCCGGAGGGCGTCGAGGAGAATTGACCCTGTGACCTCCCAATGGCAAAGTGCTTTAGAAATGGGACCTCGACCAATTGAGCTAACCGTCGGGGTTTAAACAGAAGATCTGATCATGATCAGACTATTATCATTAATTTTTCTGCAGATGTTGTGCTAATTTCATTTACAAATTAAAATATATTCAACCTTCCCTTAACAAAGATGGTTATTATATGTCCAGGTGCAAATTATGGAACCTGATTTGAACAAGAGGCGAGGCTTATTTCTTAGCATTGAATGTGTTAATACTATCAATGAAGGCCTTATGATTCACCGTGAATCACATGGATGCTCAAAGCCATTTCAATCAAGATATTTGGATTTTTTGAAGAGGAGATTTTCTTCCTCAATGATACGCATCAAGAATGGACGCATGCAAAATGCAACCAAGCAATTGCCAACTCCAGGACTGGGAAGGACATATTATCCCAAAATTCATACACTTTTCTCCACAGAGTGCTCTGCATACTTTGATTGGCAGACTGTAGGATTTTTTCATAGTTTCCATCTGAGTGGGCAGTCGGGTCAGGTTACACGCTTACTTAGTTGTACAGGTGATAAACTAAAGACATACACAGGACATGATCTGGCACCTACACATTATGTTCCTTCAATGAGTCATCATCCCTTGACAGGTGATTGGTAAGACTTATGCCTTTGGCCTTTAGATCTCTGTTATTTTTAAAGTAGCACAACCACTGGAATGAGCTCTTAAGGCTTTTTATTGAGCGGCCTTCATGTTGCCTTATTGAAGGGACATAAGGCTTTTTCTTATATCAATCTGCTTGGTGATTTTGATATTTTGTATTGTTGGATTATGCTCAAACTAGTATAACTGGTTTTGAGCATGAAAGGAAAAAATAGTAATTGGACTCGATATATGGATTTTTGAAATCCTTGGTGTAGAATTAAGAGGTTTTTGGACCATTGTGGTAATATCATTTAGGCAGGAAAACAGAAAATTGGGAGAAAATTCTAATTACAAGGACTCTTGCTATTGGTTGCAAAGTTAATTATTGTTATTATTCATGTATTTGTGTTGTATCAAGCTTCTCAGTCATGATTGTTGAACCAGGTACCCTGCAATCAATAAACCTGCAGCTGTATACCACTAGCTTAATCATGCATCAATAGATGCAAAATTCGTAATCATCTTAGATGCAGATATGATAATGAGAGGCCCCATTACACCTTGGGAATTTCGTGCAGAGCGTGGACATCCCGTTTCAGCTAATTATGAGTAATTACCTTAAATTTTCTATTAATTTATATTATGCACACAACATGGATGAGCATGCTTTCTAATTAGTGGTCAGTCATTATATAGTGCAATACCCGTAAGTTAGTTCATATGGTTTGAGTTTCGTTTGTGTTAGTGATAATTTGGTACACCGATATGTGTCAATGCCATGCTATGGATCCCATTTATCTCCTTGGCAATGAGCTTGCATGCTTTCAAACTAGGGATCAGTCATTCTATAGTATAATAATGTGACTATTGATAAATTTCTCAAGGTTTGAGTTTTGTTTTGTTTGAGTGATTGATTGATACATGGATGTATGTTAATGCCATGCTAGGTACCTCATTGGCTGTGATAATGAGCTTGCACACATTCACACAAGGCATCTAGAATCTTGTGACAAACTTGGTGGTGTTATTATTATGCACATCGATGATCTTCGAACTCTTGCACCATTCTAGCTTCATAAAAATGAAGAAGTTAGAGCTGATAGAGCACATTGGGCAACTGAAATCACTGGAGATATTTATGGACAAGGTTGGATTAGTGAAATGTATGGGTATTCTTTTGGTGCATCTTAGGTATGTAAACTTATGTTGAAGTTGGTTGATGTCAAAAATATTCTTTTACATTATGGTCTATCATTTACTGTTGGAAATTGGTCCTTTGATAAGGCAAAACATCATGATGATGACATTGTCTATGACTGCAATCGCCTTTTCCCTCCACCACCTTATCCCAAAGAGGTGAGGCATCCAAATAAAGAATTTTAAAGAAGTTTTATTTTATGATTGTTTTAGTTAAATATTTTTTAATGCGGGGATTGATTCTGCACACGGGAAATTCACTTATAGTATAATAATGTGACTAATGATAACTTTCTCAAGGTTTGAGTTTTATTTTCTTGAGTGATTGATTGATACACGGATGTATGTTAATGCCATGCTAGGTACCTCATTGGCTGTGATGATGAGCTTGCACAAATTCACACAAGGCATCTAGAAGCTTGTGACAAACTTGGTGGTGTTATTATTATGCACATCGATGATCTTCGAACTCTTGCACCATTCTGGCTTCATAAAAATGAAGAAGTTAGCGCTGACAGAGCACATTGGGCAACTGAAATCACTGGAGATATTTATGGACAAGGTTGGACTAGTGAAATGTATGGGTATTCTTTTGGTGCAGCTCAGGTATGTAAACTTGTGTTGAAGTCGGTTGATGTCAAACATATTCTTTTACATTATGGTCTATCATTTACTGTTGGAAATTGGTCCTTTAATAAGGCAGAACATCACAATGATGACATTATCTATGACTGCAATTTCCTTTTCCCTCCACCACCTTATCCCAAAGAGGTGAGGCATCCAAATAAAAAAAGTCTAAAGAGTTTTATTTTATGATTCTGTTTTCAGTTAAATAGTTTTTTAATGCAGGGATTGATTCTGCACAGATCAGGAAATTCATATAGTATAATAATGTGACTATTGATAACTTTCTCAAGGTTTGAGTTTTGTTTTGCTTGAGTGATTGATTGATATACGGATGTATGTTAATGCCATGCTAGGTACCTCATTGGCTGTGATAATGAGCTTGCACAAATTCACACAAGGCATCTAGAAGCTTGTGACAAACTTGGTGGTGTTATTATTATGCACATCGATGATCTTCGAACTCTTGCACCATTCTGGCATCATAAAAATGAAGAAGTTAGAGCTGACAGAGCACATTGGGCAACTGAAATAACTGGAGATATTTATGGACAAGGTTGGATTAGTGAAATGTATGGGTATTCTTTTGGTGCAGCTCAGGTATGTAAACTTGTGTTGAAGTCGGTTGATGTCAAAAATATTCTTTTACATTATGGTCTATCATTTACTGTTGGAAATTGGTCCTTTGATAAGGCAGAACATAACGATGATGACATTGTCTATGAATGCAATCGCCTTTTCCCTCCACCACCTTATCCCAAAGAGGTGAGGCATCTAAATAAAAAAAGTCTAAAGAGTTTTATTTTATGATTCTGTTTTCAGTTAAATAGTTTTTTAATGCAGGGATTGATTCTGCACAGATCAGGAAATTCATATAGTATAATAATGTGACTATTGATAACTTTCTCAAGGTTTGAGTTTTGTTTTGCTTGAGTGATTGATTGATACATGGATGTATGTTAATGCCATGCTAGGTACCTCATTGGCTGTGATAATGAGCTTGCACAAATTCACACAAGGCATCTAGAAGCTTGTGACAACCTTGGTGGTGTTATTATTATGCACATCGATGATCTTCGAACTCTTGCACCATTCTGGCTTCATAAAAATGAAGAAGTTAGAGCTGACAGAGCACATTGGGCAACTGAAATCACTGGAGATATTTATGGACAAGGTTGGGTTAGTGAAATGTATGGGTATTCTTTTGGTGCAACTCAGGTATGTAAACTTGTGTTGAAGTCGGTTGATGTCAAAAATATTCTTTTACATTATGGTCTATCATTTACTGTTGGAAATTGGTCCTTTGATAAGGCAGAACATCATGATGATGACAGTGTCTATGACTGAAATCGCCTTTTCCCTCTACCACCTTATCCCAAAGAGGTGAGGCATCCAAATAAAAAAAGTCTAAAGAGTTTTATTTTGTGATTCTCTTTTGAGTTAAATAGTTTTTTAATGCAGGGATTGATTCTGCACAGATCAGGAAATTCAGCGATGTAAACATCTTAAGATGCCAATAATTCTTTATGTTTCATTCATATTTTCAACAACAACGAGATTTTAAGGAGTTGAAATAAACAGATCTGATCATTTTTTTTTACCTGAGGAAAATCTGGGTAGATCCACCCGAGGGGATCACATCCCACTGGCCAAACTAATCAGAGCCTAACCCCGAGGGCGTCGATGATAATTGACCCTGTGACCTCCCAATGGCGAAGTGCTTTAGCAATGGGACCTCGATCAATTGAGCTAACCGTCGGGGCTTAAACAGAAGATCTGATCATGATCAGAATATTATCATTATTTTTTGTGCAGATGTTGTGCTAATTTCATTTACAAATTAAAATATATTCAACCATCCCTTAACAAAGATGGTTATTATATGTCCAGGTGCAAATTATGGAACCTGATTTGAACAAGAGGCGAGGCTTATTTCATCACATTGAATGCGTTAATACTATCAATGAAGGCCTTATGATTCACCATGAATCACATGGATGCTCAAAGCCATTTCGATCAAGATATTTGGATTTTTAGAAGAGGACATTTTCTTCCTCAATGATACGCATCAAGAATGGACGCATGCAAAATGCAACCAAGCAATTTCCAACTCCAGGACTGGGAAGGACATATTATCTTAAAATTCATACACTTTTCTCCCCAGAGTGCTCTGCATACTTTGATTGGCAGAGTGTAGGATTTGTTCATAATTTTACCCCCACTGGGGGTAAAATTATGCATCAAAAATATCTCAAAGCTTAGTCAATGGAACAGTGGATCAACATAGGACCTAAGCTTGGTGTGGTTAGTAGATTAATCATTAAGGGCACTCTTAAAGTAATGATAGTTTGATCATGGTCAATTACACATTAGACATGGACAATAATACAGTTGTTTTGACTTTTGATTATTTTACGCGTTTATGCTTTATTTCACTTTAGTGTATTTCTCGGTCTATCCCACATTCATAAAGTGGATTGACTCAACTAGCATGTAGTCATTGATAAGGAGGCTTTCTCTGGCATGGCTGAGATCACTTTTTGAACTTGATACATTTTGTTAGCACCCATTTTCCTTCTCATGTTACAATGGTCTTGATTCCCATAGCAATGAGCATAAATTGCTTGATTTTTTCTGCATGTTCCAATTTTTATGGACTGTCTCGTAACATGCTTGAAGGATAGCTTTTTCTTGTCAGGCGTCAATTGTATTATATCTGTGAATCAACAAATGAAAACAGAGTAGTGGGCTTATAGTATTTAAATTTTAGATATCCCCTACGCATAATGGCATTCATGCTTAAGATTTAAAACTACTTATTCTTAACCCATCTGATTCGAATGGGTATTCTATGTACCTTGTCTTCATTTAAATTTTAAATTACTTGTTCACTTGGTTTAAAGGGAGCTACCCCTACTTTATTTATGGGAGCATGTTTTGTTTAACTTTTTGGATAGCTTGAAAGTTTGAAGTAAGGCTGAAGGTCCTACATGACAGAGTGCACAACATGGGAGAGGAGAATGGGAAAACTTATATCATTCTTTTCCTTGTTTCACAGGTTCTATTACATTCTGATTTTTGACAGGAGCTAACAATGGGCTTATTCAAGTACATGAAATTGTGTTAATGTCTAGCCTTAATATCTTTGAAAATTTTAGTGGTTTGTTTGTTGCTTGTTTAGAGGATTTTGTTGAGTTTGAAATTAGTCTCTTGAATGCTTATGGTTCTCATATCATGCATATATCGATAGATCGATAGATCTAGTTCTATTATTATAATCATTATTGTTTTCTTTATATATTTGGTGGTTTGAGGAAAGATATTTTATTTCCTTTCACTTTGTGGCATGATTTCGACATCTTCGCCTTTTAGAATATAGTAAAATATTTTTCTTATTATAGATTTTTCTTGGAAAAGAATTATTGAGAGTTAGGTGCAAATGCACAATGTTGTGTAGCATTAATGTGATAAATATGGGATAGTGCAAAGCATAGTTTTGAAGATTAGTCTAAGTTGACTCGTACCTAATCAACTTAGTCAAGTTGATTGTTGGTTGAACGGCTAATTGTTGGTTCAATGGACAGAAGGTCTTGCAGGCACAAATACCAAAGGAAAAAATGGAGCCCATCATGGGGTACTCTTTGTAATTCTCCACCACTGCTACCTTCCATGCTTCCTCAAACTCCTCTCCAACCTCAATATCAGTGCTAGTAGTAGCATGAGCAACAACACTACGCTTAGCAGAACTAGAAGAACGTGTTTTCCAAACTACACGAGAACTACTTCCCTCACGAGTCACCATGTGCCATGCTTGGTCTCGGTGGTTCTCTTCCTTCTACTCTTGGTTCAATTACCATATCTTCATTGGAACCAACACTCCGAACTCCACTAGACAACGATTCACCATTTTGTAGTAGTGATTCGCCATTTGTACTGGTGATTTGCCATGATTTTACAGGATAATATAATCTCATGAGAGATTCGCCAAAAAATTATATATACATATTATATTATTAATAAAATCGCCTTCCATTTTTCCTATGTATCATGGGGATTTGCCTATTTTATATATATATAAATTTAGGGGGGTTCTTAAAATTATCCCTGTCTAACCCCAAGTGCGCCGCTACCCAATGGACCGATCTATCGGCACTCTGTTCTGGAGAACAATGAAATCAAGAGGCAAATTCATGAGCTACTACAAAAAGGTCACATCTGACCAAGTTCATCGTTGTTGGTACAGAAGAAGGATGGGACATGGAGACTCTGTATTGAATATCAGGCGCTGAACAAGATCACTATCTAGAATAGGTACCGGATCCTGTGGATTGATGACCTTCTGGACCAAATCAAAGGGGTGAAATATTTCAACAAGATCGATTTGAAGTCTGGTTATCACCAGGTACCAATCGAACCCTCCGATGTGTGGAATATTTCCTTCAAGGCCAAGGAAGGCCTTTTCGAATGGCTGGTCATGCCTTTCGAGTTGACGAATGCCCCCACAACCTTCATGAGGATGAAGGATGACATCTTGTGGCCATTCACCAACTCATTTGTAATGGTGTACTTGGATGACATTTTGATCTTCAGCCAGACTTGGGAACATCACCTCCACCACATCTGACAAGTCCTCCAAACACTACATCAACAAAAGTTGTGTGCCAATTTGGAGAAGTGCACTTTTGGCATGACCTAGGTTCAATATTTGGGATACATTATTGATGAAAGGGGGGTTCATGTGGATACAACCAAGATCCAAGTTATTCAGGATTGGCTAGCCCCAACCACTATAATAGAGCTTCGCAACTTTCTATGTCTTGCTAATTTCTACCATAGGTTTATGTTGGGATTCTCTCATATCACTTATCCCTTGAGTCAAGTCACCAAGGGAGGAGCGAGAGAAAAATTATTTTGGTCGGAATCTCAACAGAAGTCGTTTAAAGAATTGAAAAATCGCCTTTGTTCTGCCCCAGTGCTCACATTACCAGACTTGAAACAACCATAAGAGATAGAGACAGATGCCTCTGACTATGCTATTGGGGTAGTTCTTACTCAATAGGGACATCAAGTGGCATATCACAGTGACACACTGTCTGACACAGTTCGCAAGTATCCCACTTATGACAAAGAAATGTATTCCATTGTGCAAGGTTTTCGATAATGGAAGAATTACATTTTGGGGAAGGAAAAAATCATCCACACAGACCACCGGCCCCTACATTTCATACAGACACAAGGGAAGTTGTAGAATGATCACCATCAGAAGTGGTCCACATATCTGCAATATTTTCATTTGAACATCAAGTACAAGAAGGGTAGCACCAATCATGTTGCAGACTGCCTCAGCGGACCACCGATCATGGCGCTCACCACCATTCTCAACTCTTGTGGGCACGAGACTTTTGATTGGCCTCTTCTTTACGATAGTGACCCAGAATTCGACCACACATACAAGGCACTCTTGGGGGGTACGCAAGTTCCAAATTTTCACCTCCAAGATGCACTTTTGTGTCACCTGGGATGCCTTTGTGTTCCTTCAAGTGAGTGTGCCAATATGATATGGGAAGAAAACTACAGTCGAGTCGCTAGGAATTTCGGGGTCAAGAAAACAGTAGCAGTAATGTAGAAGTATTTCTATTGGTCGAACCTTCGAAAGGATGTCGAGAAGCACATCAGATCCTTCACTTCTTGTGCCATTGCCAAACCGACCATCAAGAAGCAAGGCCTATATACTCCACTACCTACCCCTAGTAGACCTTGGGAATCCATATCCATGGATTACATGTCGGGCTTGCCTTCTACTAAGCATGGAAATGACTGTGTTTTCATAATCATCGATAGATTCTCGAAGATGGCCAGTATGGCAGCCTGCAAGAAGACTATCACAGCAGAAGCCACTGCTAAGCTCTTCTTTGAACGAGTGTGGGTACATTTTGGGATCTCAAAATCTATCATATCAGATCAGGATAGCAGGTTCCTCAGCACATTTTGGTCCAACCTATGGTCAATGCTAGACACCAAGCTCACCAATTCCATAGCTTTCCATCCCCAAACAAATGGCCAGAAAGAGGTCGTCAACAGAATGATTGTACACATTCTGTGCATGTAAAATTCAAAGCACCCACGCACATGGGATGAGAGCCTCTCCTATGTACAACATAGTTATAACCAAGCTCTCCACAGCTCAATCAGCCACAGCCCCTTTCAGGTGGGCTTGGGATTCTAGCCACTATGTCTTAGTGACGTAGCCATGTCATTTTCGGCTACTCAGGCCGATTCGTCTCATGTCCAGTCTGAAGTTGACAAAGAAAATAGCTTCATCGAGCGCATTCAGCACATCCGCCAATAGGTTCATGACATATTAGATAGAGCCAATGATAAGTACAAGCAACACCATGATCAAAATTGGGTGCCACACGATTTCCAGATGGGCGACAAAGTGTGGCTACATTTGCAGAAGGAGCACCTCACTAAACCCCACCGCAAGCTTCGCCCACTTTGATATGGGTCGTACACCATCACCAAGGTTGTAGGGAACAATGCCTTCGAGCTCAATATTCCACCATTCCTTGCTCTGCACCTAGTATTCAATGTGGACCGCCTTTGTGCTTACTTCCCACCTCTACTAGACACCTCTAACATTGAAAAACAACTCACACCAACAGAGTTAAACCCAAACTACATGGAATAGGCCACCACAGATTGTATCATGGACATGCAAATCAAGAACACTCGCTAACAAAAGATCCAACTGTATCGGGTTGTCAAAGCTAGCCAACTCCTGCACCAGGGAAAGTGGTTCACCAGGGACCAAGTTTAGCAGAAGTTTCCTCATCTCATGGAGGAACTTAACTCAATGGGGACAATTGCTTCCTAAGGGGGGAGGAATGATCCAGGTGGATATGGTGGTCACCCACCAATTCCACTTGGGGCCCCACCATTTTCTCTTTCATTTTTTCAGTTTCGGCACAACTTACTATTTTTAGCAGTTTTTCGGGTCTTGAAATTCCGGAGCCATTTTGAGGCCCTAAATGACGTTTTTTGGGAAAACCGGGAGCAACATCTGTCCATGGATTGATGTTTCTTACTAAAAACTTTTAGCCCTCAGATAGATATTTCTAACGAGGTATGGTTCACGTCAAACAGAGATTGTATGCCAAAGTTACGTCCCTAGGAAGTTGAAACACCAATTTACCCAAACGAGGCACATAGTTTTGGCACTTCATCTCCTAGGGTTAGGGCTTTGGATGTTTAGGGTTTTCCATTATTTATAAATAATAAATAGGCCCTCGAGCCTCATTGTAACTCAGTTCAGAGGTCTATAGCTGCCACATCTCTTCTCAGAGATAGCTACCAGTGCCCTAGCTAGTTTATTTCTATTTTGTTTGTAAGAAAATTTTAGTTCTTTGATATTAATGAAATGAAGTTTTATTTCCATTGCATCTTTGTAGTTATGGTTATAAGTTTATTCTATTGCGTTCCCGCATAAATCCAGATCATTGGAATCTGAAGAGAAGAGGTTATTTTACTCTCATCTACTGTACAAATTAGTATATCAGTATTTTGGGGTCCAAAAGCTTCCTAATGGGGAGGTGTGATCAGGAGATCATGTCCAAGTTATGAAAATTAATAAAAAATGAAAGTGTTTAGAATTGGTTTCAATCTAAACAACTGGAAATATCTCATCATTGTGATTATAGTGCCATGAATAGTTCTCAAAATCGAGGTCGTATGCAGAAGTTATTGAGGTTTGAAATTACCCAGTAAACTCCAAAAAAGGATTGTTTGACTTTGTTTGACTTTAGACAATTTATCAAAAATATATATATATTATGGTTTAAAGTCATTTTTTATTGTATGGTGGGAGCCAACAGAAGGGCGCCACGTGGCCTACCTGTAGGCTGCCACCTATCCCCAAGCTCAATGGCAAAAAGGTTAAAATATTTTTGTTGAAGCCCGACACCATGGGTAGGCTACACGAAGGTGTTAAGCAGGTAAATCCTCTCTGTGGATAGAGACGATCCCTCTAGCCCTAGAGTGGGTCTAGAAACAAAGGTACATGCTAAAGTGTTGCTTCCTAATTATTGAATGAACAAAGGACATGGTAGATTGACCTACCTGGAATCCAACATTGTCATTGTTGTTGTACTGGTGGTGGTCTCTTGCTCCTGCCTTGGCAAATAACAATCCTTCCACCATTATGCTTGGATACCTGCACATAGAACAAGAAACAAGAACAACATATGACATAATGGTTTCACTCATAGCTACTAGCCAGTAAAATAGGGCTAAGCATGTTGCATTAAGCATCTAACATAATACAAAATGGGAACTAACCAATAGTCATGTATATAAATGAATAGAAGGAAGAGTTACAACGAATGCTTTGACATCGCAGTCTCCTCCAGTGGGGTTCAGCCGAAGCGCGTCTCATATGATCATCAGGGAATTTAGACAGGATGAAGGCATGGACTCAAGCTCTCTCAAAAGTCATGTACTCAAGCTACCTCAACGTAATTCCTTCTTATTCTATCTTCTCTAGTAATTCAGCTATAATATGTTTAATTCTCCAAGTTCAGCTAGCTTGTTCTAAGAGAGATAACTTATTTTATAGATGAAAAGGAGGAGGTTAGGATCCCTACAAAGGTGGGAGGGAGGCCTATCCTTTAGGGAGTTCCCATAAGAGGTGGAAACCATAAACCTAAAGGAGGGAGTCCGTGGTTTTTCAGTTCAACCACTCCCAATGACTCATTGTTGAGGTGGTTGGAGTGGAATCTCCACCTCTATTTTTAAAAAACATTCCATAAAAATCTTGGTGTGGGTGGCAAACTGGGACAAAGCGCCAGCTGGTGTGGGGCCCAATGTTAATCTTTCTCTTCAGCGCGAGGGCATAACTGATTACCCGCGCCAAGGAAAAAATAAGGGTTTTTGAGTCTCTGCTCAGCGAATTTTTAATAGAAGGAATATTAATCTCATGTAAAGGGATACAATGATGGACTTTGCAAGGTATGACACTAATTATTGATCATGGAAATGACCCTCCAATGGGCAAGATGGGAATTCCAGGAACAGTGACAAAATGTTGTGTAATAGATTCCCCCTAAAGCATGAGGTCCGAGGGAGAGGGAGGGGCGAAATGCTTTATGAGAATGCGTTCGAACCAAACACTACTGTCGAAAAACCTGTAATTATGAATACAACTGATATCTATGATACATGAACATGTGGTATGGGCACATCCATCCATAATAGAGTATATATAAAAACTGAGATCCGAGGTATAGACGCAGCCATCCAGTAGTAAGGATCAACAAATAGGCTCGGGTATGGTCGCAACCATCTGATCAAAAGAGTCATGCAATAAGTCATGATAATCCACCAAAATCTGTAGCCTATATTTTATCAGACAAAATCCAAGGTCTTGTGCTCCATCTCGACCCGAACAAGTAAAAATTCAAGCATGCGAATATATGAGCTGAAGTCGAACATGCAAGAAAATCACCTGATTACCAGCCAATGATGAAAGATGTTAATAGCCATGAGAAAAACCACCAATAATGACAATGGCTCTCAAGATACAATCAGTACAATCCACGAAATGTGAACAGTGATCCGACGTTGAACATCCTCAGAATCACTCGATCGAAGGCCAATGATGTAGACCTTGCGTCGAGTGCGAAAAACCTGTCATTAAGGCATGCAGGCTCCAAGGTACCGGAATAGAGTCTCTACATCAAATTCCTGGATAATGAGCTGAAGTCGACAGGAAGTGACCTGATAGAAGGTGGGCCATAATGTTTCCCACATCATTGATACGACACAGAGGAATATGATGATGAACAAGACCAACATAGAATTAGAGGGAGGTTGAAAACTGCAAAGGAAAACTTCTCTTGAACATATCAGTAACACGACACTGGATTTGACAGTATTTGACATCAAAGTATCTGAGGTCATGATGACGTGGCAAAGAATAGATGAGAGGTCAAAAGAGATTACCCAAACCCATGGAGGAAAAAATGATGAAATGATATGTCCCCAACCCGACACGAATGCAGACAAGTGCCATGTTCAAGAGCGACATACTGCCAACATAACTAAAACTTAGTTCCATTTTCCCCACTATTTATGGTGAGTACCCCAATTATTTTTTAAAACAAGCTTGAAGGGGATAGCATATTCTTGTGTTGTAAGTTTGTCTTTCGGACAAATCCAACCTACTACATTTTACCAGCCCTAGGAAGGAGGAAATCGAGGAATGTCACAACGATGAAATCTGATGTCATCAGGGTTTAATGAGTTTGACAAAGGGAGAACTCAACATCTTTTCATGTTTAGAGAGTTTGAAAAGAAGGCATAAAAGAAAACTCCATCATGACCCTTTTCGTAAATAGTCTCTCATATCTGAAAAGGTAGAATACAATATCTGAAAGAACCTCTTAGTCGCGATAGGCTAAGGTATTCCTTTTTCGTAAATAATCTATCCCAGTACGAAAAAGGGGTAAACGTATACTGGGTAGATATCGCTTCGTATCCATTTAACAAGTTCGAAACGACAAGAGTTTCGGCAATCTTTTCAATTTTAGAGAGTCAGAAAAGAGATGAAAGATGAATCTAGTAGTGACTTTTTTATGTTTTTACCGAGTCCAAAAAAGTATAAAATTTAACTCGTTACTTCATCACTATGGACTGAAAAACCTGTTGCTGCACAAGAGACATGTGTAAAACCCATTTTTCGAAAAAATATAATAAAAATAATTGAAAAACATGTCTTAAAACCTAATTAGGGTTGTAAAAAGCCATAAAATGCCAAAAATGGTAAAAATACTTACTTTTCACTTTTTTACCTCTTGTGGAGCAATAGTTACCCATTTTACTGTGTAATCTTGCGAAAAAAATAGTGGCCAATTGAGCAGACCAATCTCAAATCTGTTAGTTCTAGGTAAGAGTCAAGATCTCTCCCTTCATTTTGAGTCATTTCTTACTACCTTCAACTTCTAATTTTCAATTCTGGGAGAGGAAATGTGAATATTAGGGCACGGTGGTTGGCGCGAGTTTCAGGCACGAAGTTGTGCCAACAACCCAATTTTCTACACTAGGGCATGCCAATGGCACACACTATTTTTCATGCAAAATGCAAGTCAAATACCCTAATTGTTCACAAATCTAAGCTTCAAAAATGGTGAATACTATTCATATGAATGTGTTTTCAAGTATAAAGCAGCGAAATGGTGATTGAATGGAAAGAACGGGAACACGGTGAAGAGCAAGAGCTTGCCATGGAAAATGAGAGATGCATGGAAGCTCTCTGAGATTATGGATTGAAGAATTTCTTCTTGATAACGTGTCTCTGTTTTCAACCGGAGCTACTACAATATTTGATCAGCATATGGGATGAGGACCAGGAAAATTTCATCCTTCAAGATCAGAAACTTGAGATTGATGTTTCTGACATCTACTTTCTCATAGGATTTTCGCGAAGGGGAGAAACACCGATCCTAACCGGTACTCGGCCTTGCATGGAGAGTATGTCCATGGTCATGGACAGGGTATGTCTAGGGGTATGGAAGGGAACAGGAAGTGGTAAGTTTGATATCCAAACGATCCTGGACTTAGCAATAAAAGTAGTGCTACATACCATCACACGAGTTGCGGGAACTCAAGAACCGCACAAAGCAACAAAAACACAGTTGCTTCTTGTTGTAGACTGCTTGACACCGAAAATCTACAACTGGGCAGAAGCCATGACAATAAACATGAAATGCCAGCTAAAAAAATCAAAGAAGGGAAAATTGAATCAATTTGGTTATGGGTCTATTCTGGTATCGTTCTTCCTGGAATGACTACCAATTTTTTAGCGTCAGGAGATCATAGTCCCAACACCACCAGCGAGAGAATCACGGATGGCCCAATGGGTGGCTTTGATGCCAAGGGCAGGGGGTGGCCAGCATATGTCCTGGAGACCGGATTTTTTTGATTGGCTCCGCCTACAGTTGATCGTTGTGGAGGATTGGCCCTACTTTCGTACAGATTTTACTGGTGATCCGGACCTCCCACTCCTATAGGGAAAATACTGGGATGAAGATTTAGGTAAGACTCATTTTTAATTTTCATGAGTGTTATGATTTTTTAGTTATGTATGTTCTGACATTATATCTATGCATTTGCAGATGTTGGCCCAGAGAGACCTGCGGGTATGTCTTTGATAGCGAGGCGAATCCCTCATGATTTTGAACCTCATGGTGAGGAAGGCAAGGAAGAGGAGATCGTACAGAACCTAGAGGGGATCACACGTGGAATCCTAGACTATGCACGATTTGATGATGTTCCTCGTGCCTACCAAAGACATATCGTAGGGGTGCCAAGTTGCATTCACTGCTTGCTGAGGCGGCTTGTACAGGTAGTGACATTTTATCACGAGCATCACGCTGATTAGACACCTAGGCTTTATATCTGTATACTTGAGATACATGGTGTCTAATGATGTAATAGAAACACACATATTTTTTGAATTTATGATGCACACTGATGCATACATGCAATACATCCATACATACATACATACATACATACATACATACATACATATATATATATATATATATATATATATATATATATATACATTTATTTTCCTACATGGATATTTTTCATATGATGATGACCTTACAAATTACGCAAATGTCTATCTAATGCAATGTTGGCCATTGTATTCATTCTTCTAGGAATATGTTGATATGTGATAAAATGAAAATGTCTTTCCAACAAATGAATACATAAATACAATCTCAGAATGTATGGGTTTCTGACGGAAAAATGACCATTGAGTTGTAGAACAACAAGCTGTGAATCTAGATTTACAAACAATGCACATATGTCGAGATTGATTGCCTTGGTTAATAGTTCAAAGGCAACACTATATTCAACAACATTGTTTGTATTTTTTCCTAGACAAATACTTTGCAGTTCTATCAACTCACCAGCAAGATCATAGATTACCTAGGCTGCTGAAGAAAAATTCTTGGTACTGCGAGAAGCACCATCCGCGAAACCGACATAAGGGGAAATAGACATCTGCAAAAAAAAAAAAGACCCAAATAAGTATGAAAATGCTCGCAAAGCACACCAAATAAAAACATGTACAAAAATGAAAAAAACATCTATGTACACAAATCATGCATGAATGACTCACGCATATTACTTTTTGAGATACAACCCATTTCTGGGTCATTCTAAAGGATGACCTTCGTAATCAATGAGATTATAGGCCCCATTCTACAATACCTGTTTAACAATGTAAGGCCCATGCCACATGGATTGAAATTTACCTGCCTCTAGCTTATCAAGAGCTTGGTTGTACAGGAGAATGAGATCTCCTTCAATGAAAGAATGAGAGGAAACTGATTGGTCAAAAGGATCTTTGACCCGCTTTTTCTGTGCTTCAATAACCAGAGCAGCAAAGCGGCGGGTTTCATGTAACCTTTCAAGATAAAGGAGACACTCTTCTTCTGGTGAAGTGTTTGGCAGTAATTCAATAGCCAACTTGAGCAAAGGTATTTCACATTCAATCGGAAGAGTAGCTTCTAGACCACAAACCAACTGAAAAGGGGTGAATCTGGTTGCACTCTTAACTAAGGTTTGGTATGCCCAAAGAGCTGAAAATAACATGAGATGACAATTGGATTTATGGATCCCAATCGTATGTTGAAGCATGGTAACAAGAACTTTGTTCACTGCTTCAACTTGGCCATTGGCCTGAGGATAGTACGGTGTTGAGCTGTTGTGATGCAGACACAACTTAGAAGTTAGCTCGGCCACCATGTAGTGCTGAAAATGGGAACCATGATGGGTAAAGATGGCTTGAGGGACACCAAACCTAGTAATAATGTGATTGAACATGAATTGATCAACTTACCATTACCAGAAAGTGTAGGCATTGCTTCAGCCCATTTAGTGAAGTAGTCCACGACTACGATAATATAAGAATGCCCCTTGGCCAAGTGAGGGTTACACGTCATAAAATCGATGTCCCACTTCATAAATGGACCAATGGTAATGACAGTATGAAGAGGTACAGGTGGCACACACATATTGCTTTGATAAACCTGGCAATCATGACATTTACGAATTGCGACAATGCAGTCTTTGAAGATAGAAGGCCAGAAATAACCAACACGAAGAATATTTGTGCAGTGGCATAAATAGACATGTGACTGCCACAGGCACCACTGTGATAATCATTGAGGACTTTCTCAGCTTCCTCAAGGGTCAAACATCAACGGAGAATGGAATCCACTCTGACACGATAGAGGGTATCCCCGACAATATGATAAGGTTGCGACTGATGATGGATGCATCGGCAAGCATCCTTCATCAACTCCGATCTGAAAGTATAAGTCTGGAGATAAACGATGATATCACCATACCACGGATCAAAGGTGCTAATCAAGAAAAGTGTATCATCTAGAATCTATTCCTCAAAACAAGATGGAGGAGAGTCTGAAGGGAGGGAACAAATCAAATTAGTAAAGACTAGTGACTTCTTCAACTTGGCAACAGTAAATTCCAAATCAAACTCTTGGAAGATGAGAATCCATTTGAGTATTTTCCCCCTAGAAATTGTTGAGACAATATATAGGTCATGGGGTTGCAATCGGAAATCACAGTCACTGTACGCAAAAGAATAAAATGACGAAAACATTGAATGGCTTGAACCATAGCTAACGCTAACTTCTCAACATTTGCATAGCACGTTTTAGGGTCGAGAAGGTTACGAGACAAGTAATAAATAGCATGCTCATTACCGTCATCATCGTCTTATACCAGAACCATGGCAATTGTGCTAAAAGTGGCAGCTAAATAAAGGGAAAAATCACAATGATAGTTAGGAGGACGCAACAGAGTAGTGTTGACAAGCAATGTCTTCAGGGCCTCAAAAGACTTTTGAGAAATCTCATCCCAATAGAATGAGACGCCCTGCTTTAATAATCGTGTGTATCCTTTAGCCACTTCTACATAGTTAGGTATAAAATGGTGTAGAAAATTAGCCTTACCTTGCAAACTATGAAACTGATGTAATGAGAAGGGAGAGGGGAGATTGATAATAGCCTCAACCTTGAGAGGATCAAGACGAATTCCGTCTTTGGATATGATCAACCCTAAGAGTCTACCGGAATCAACGCAGAAGATGCATTTGTGCAGATTAAGCCGAATGTTGTAACGTCGACAATGAAGAAAAATCAAACGAATATGGTCAGGATGGTCTAGACGTTTGGCTGAATGAGTGGGAAGATCATCCAGATAAGGTTACATGATGTGGAGAATGTCGTGAAAAGCATATGACATCACTCGCTGAAATGTAGCCACAACATTATTTAAGCCAAAAGGGAGCTTCTTATACGTGAAAGTACTCCAAGGACAGATAAAGGTAGACTTATGCTGATCAGTTGAGAGAATGCTAATCTGATTGTAGCCAGAAAAATCGTCCATTAGGGAAAATATCTCACTCCTGGCACAGTCATCAATGATTTGATCGATAAATGGAGTAGTGTTGACGGGAAAATCTATATGGCCAACAACAGGGGATCTCCTTGGCAAAAGGTCCCAATTATACCTTGAACCGTTTGGAATAGGGATCCCGTCTGGGGTGTGGGTCCGACTACTATTGATTTCTCCTTTCTTTGGGTCTCACTTAAACTCTATAAAACAGTGGATACACACCTAATCAAATGGCACAAGACATTTGATTGATGCATTAAATGTACATGCAACACTATGAGTAGCAAGAGGAAATAATAAAGCATGAAGACCGAAGGAAGTGTTGTTAACAACACTTCATTAGGGTCATGCTTGTAAACTATTCTGACCACAAAGGAAAAAATTCCTTAAGGCAAGAACACCCTTCACTTCCTAAAAGCTTTAAATGGTAACACAAATGCTAATAAACAAAGCCATTAGCATTTGTTAAGAAAGTGAAATGAACTCAACCACCATTAACATACTCAGCAAACTGTTATGCAGTTATGATATGAATTAAAGATACAGTTCCCTTAATCTGAAGATGTTCAGAAACTGAAAACATAATACTCAATAGCGCTCATACATATGACAACACCAGATCCACAAAGGGATTTTTCAAAACGCTTGTATTCATGCTTCAATGTATAGTCCTCTAGTAATAAAATATACTCAGCTCGAGTCCCAAACAAAAGATACTATACAAGTTCCTGAAGGAAGTATTTATAGAGCAAAGCTTGCCCTTTGGGGTCCCTGACTTTTCAGCTTCCCGACGGTTGGGCTGCCTTGCGACCCAGTCTTGGACCATCCCGCAACCTGCGACCTCATCAGATATGTGACCTGTGACCTAGGAAAATATGCGACCTGCGACCTCGGCAGATATACGACCTGCGACCTCGGAAAATATGCGACCTGTGACCTTGTGACCTAATCACTGGGTCGCTGGGTTGTGTCGTCGGGCATTTAATAGGGGGTGCGACTTAGCGACCTGGCGACCTCTGTGACTTGCGACCTTTGGGAATATGGACCTACAACCTCAATAAATCTGTGACCTGCGACTTCAAGCAGACCTGCAGATGTTATAGCAATATTCCTCATCTCACATTCCTTTCTTTAAAAACCAACCCTCTTTCTTGCTGGGAAAAACTTGGGCTCGTTGCGCAAACCAACAGCTTCCACCTGTAGTCACATAGCTCAGGTTACATGTCTTCATTTATGAATCATAATGTTAGGGGCATATTTAATTAATTGCAAGCATGTAAATAATAACTTAGACCCCTGTGTGGTCAAGTATGGAGCTACTGAATCGTCGGAGAAAATGGCTAGGGTAAGCTTTCTCTGTGCCCTTTCTCTATCAGGATCATAATTTTTTTCATGCTCAATGTTCTCTTGGATTGAATTTCTTGATAGGCATGGGCTTCTTCATCCACATCTTCAATGGTTGCCGTAGATTTTATGCTCATCAATTTTCCCATTTATTAGAGAAGCAATAATTGTTATCTTCAATCGGAGAGTCTCAGGTGTTTTACTTCTTAACTATTTCATGCAATAGGGGTACAAGGATGCAAATGCTTCAGGGAACGAAACAATGTCATGATATATGTTTACAAAACCTCTCAACGTTTCTGATACAGAAAGAAATATGCCAACCCTGTATATGTTTGAGTGGAGAGCGGCGCATCACCACTAGTCTCCATGATCATAGCAAAATTCAAAGGTTGAGGTAAAAGGGATACCCCACTTGAAAGATGCATCCAAGGTCTATACTCTTGATGCTCCAGCAAAAGGGTAGGGCATTTCACTTCATCCCCCTTTTGAGGCCCTACTTAGTATCTAACGCAGACATCAATAGAGCTTGTAGAAAGTTGACAGCCTCGGGACAAAACCTTCGAGCATCTTTGTTAACTGAGAGAAGCATGGTGCATAGGAATGTTCCAATAGAAAAATTCCATGCTGAATTGATGGGGCAATGCATAAGATGCTCTGACATAAGTAGAGCAGCAGGCGTCATAACAACATGCCTAAAATCAGAAGGAGGAAATATTAGTGGCTTTTCATCTACAAGGACAGAAAAATACTACACCAAAACACCGTAGAATACTTGCATCTTATGACGATTCCTTGCAGCCAAGCATTGCATGCTTGAATCCGAAAAATTGCATTTTTGTAACTGGGTTCATGCAGTCAGAGAATCTCCGTGGTCACAGCTTCCCTTGGGCACACCTTTCGGCGACCTTGCGACCTTGGAGGGGTCGCACAGTCGCATGGTCGCATTTTCTATCCAGCAACATTGCATCGCAACTCAGCGACCTAGAGGGGTCGTGTGACTTTATCTCCACTTGGGCTGCGACTTCAAATGGGTCACAAGGTCGCAAATACCATCAAATCATAATTTGCACTGGCCTGACAGGTCTGCAACTCAGGGACCTGGGTTGAACTGCGATCTCACGGGGGTCGCATGGTTGCAATTTTTTCTTGAGTGGTAATGGACACGTCTAATGTTCACCTGCGACCCTACACTCAGCCGCACTCAAAGCATTGGTTGTCTTCATCGTGCAATCATCATTTGGCTTAGGCGCAATGTCTTCTCCTGCATTGAATTTTGCTTTCATTTAATGAATGGAGTGGCCTTTATGTATGGAGGAGTCGCTCGATCGCACGACCTGGTTGTAGTTGCAGGAAGGAACGCACTCCGACAAATCCTTTTCCCTTCTAATGGTGATTCGTCGATGGATCAATAATTTTAACCATGCATCAAAATTAATAATGAACAGCTTCTGTCTTCGTGGTGGTAAGTCAGGTTGTGAGCAGACAAACACCATTGCCACACTATATTTACATGATGTTAACAAAACCAGCCTTCCAAAGAAAATATAATACACCAATCTGCTGGATACACATTTAGATTTGATTTAGTTGTTTCACGCCCTCTTTGGAAGCACGGATATGGAACATGTTTCAGTCATGTCAACAAAATTTGTTTTAACTTGCGGCTTTTCCTAATATAATGATTTAACGCCGAACACCAAGCCTCCTCGAATCAGCATCTTCGATTTAATTTTGAAGGTGGAACTTTTATCTTGTAATAGAACATTTCTCATCTACTACATTGAGGGCTTTGTCACTCTAGAAATAATGCTCCATAGCCATTACTACGCTGGTTCGATTGAGCGTTTCGCTTTTCCTGGCGGATCTGTATCCTATGGCGATGACAGAGCCGACACAGCTGAATCCACACGCATGCATTCAGGATGGGGTTATATTGCCACTTGTTCACGCTGTCACAGCTAAATCCACGTTGGATGATGACACTTACTGCCTGTCTCCACTAAAACACTAGTTAGTGACACGGTCCACGTGGTGTCATGCATGGTCGAGACCTTAATATGGGCAGTGACTGAATATTATCAATGCATTCTGGGGAGGCGCTGAACGTAACGCTCAGCACCTGAAACTTTCCTCCTTGAGGTGGAAAAGAGTTGGGTCAAACATACCTTTCACACGTGGCGGGACGCCAAAATACATGCCAGGGATTGCTTCATGCGTGTTGTGCTTGCACTTGCCATAGTTTAATTCATCGTTGTAATGGTAAGCGTAATGGTAGAAACCAAAGGAAATCATCCTCCATGCGGGGCCTTAATCACGACTAGAAGAGACAAGTGCGCCTTCCATAATATAAATCAAGCGCAGAACAAGAAACAGCTGGTACGATCATAATTGTTGCTGACAAGAACGGTGAATTCGCTCCACCTCAGCCTTAAGTGAAGAGGAGACCAAGTTGAAATGCCGAAGTTGAAGATATTACCAAATCGTTGTTGAACCTTATATTCATGACTTTGGGCAACTTTTGATCAATCCTCATGTCATGGTAATGCCAATAAATAGAGTGGTATTTTGCTATAAATGTCCTTGAGTGCATTGGGAACTCGTCAAATGTTATGAAACGGACATTTGAAATGCTAAGGGTTATATTCGAACCTTACTATAACTACCACATTTGGAAGTCGATGTTGCCAATTCAAGCCATTTTTTATTTATATAACTTATTTGAATAAGGTACCCCACTTTGTGACTTAATCATGACCGAAAATTTCCTCACTTGGTGCGCTCTTGCTCCCTGCATACATGTGATGCATATTTTCTATTTCTTATATTCCAGCTCGAGTCACATTTATCCTTGTCATCTACCTCGACGAGGTTTTCCATTGTAACCTTAGTTCCTATCCCCCGTTGGGCAGGGTATGAAAGTGTCTTGTCTTGGAGCTGTGACCTTGTTGTTCAGTTTTCAGTGCATTTTCCTTGGTATGGTGATGAAATTAATGATTATATCATCCGTGGGATTTACCTGCATGAAAAATTATAACATTAATTAGTTCATAGTTACCCTTTAGAGAATGATGCCCCCAAATGATTAACAACATATTGTGAGCTTGGTGAAGTGCCCAAACCGAGTGCCTAAACTATCCATGGTGCAAGATCTTTTAATGTAGATACAAAATTTTTCATTCGAATACATGCATGGCGATCCCTTCACACATGGCGTGATTGCAGCAACAGCATATGATCATGATGGTGAGATAGCCCATTAGGGTCTATGGATAGGTCACTGGGATGTCACTGACTGCAGGTCGGGTAAAAGACTTTACGCCTAAGCAAGCAGAGGGGGAACCCGAAATTTTAAATATACCCCAAAATTTTGGGTGTTGTTGTAGAGGCTACAAAAAATGGTGAACCACTGGTAGAATCCAGCATCTCTGTCAATATCACAACAATAGTCTGAGTCCGAATAGTGATGCAAGGGAATATTGAACAAGTTCCGCGGGTACCCTTTGTATTACTTTGGCCCTTTACAAGTATGCCTAATCCTTGTGCCTCAGCTAGGTCTCGCTAATCAGAACACATGAAAGAGAAATCTCATAGATTCCAGTAGTTGGTTGATGATGTGAAGAGCAAGGCAGTTGGTTTATTATTTTCAGGATCTTTTAAAGTAAGTTTCTGGTGTTGTCCCGCTGCCAGCAGGCCTGGACAGTACCCCAACGGAGTCACTTCAATAAATCACAAACGTTGCTCCACTGCCAGCAAGCCTGGTCAATACCCCAGTGAGTTCGTTGCACTACCTCTCTGCGCAGGAAGCCTTTCTCGATCCTTTACCCTTATTTGTTTCATGTGCTTGTAGCACTTATTTTCATGTTCTCGTGGCACTTATTTTTTGTGGGCGGATGAGGGATCCCGAATTATTTTATGAGTGAGAGAGGTTGTTTCTTGTTTTACAGAAACTGAAAGATATCCTGATTTGGGTTTGCCCTTGTGCCAAACCTTCACATCCCATCTACCACAATAGGCAAAGCATGCAAAATAGATCATTTTAAAAAGTCCAAGACTATGCTGGGCACAAGGCTTAGGCTATGGGCATTGGGCCATTCAACTCATTAGGTCTCCCACAAACAACCAGATTGTATCTCCCTGGCTAGATAAGTTTAGGCTCATAGGCATCTTGTTGAGAATGCGACTTCGATGATTAGTCCTAAAAGAAAGCTGCCTCTTGAGATAGCCACCGCAACCTCACACAAACAATGGGGTTATTGTTTCAGCAACTGGGGCAGAACAAGTCCGCAAGGTGGTAGGGCTTCAATGAGGGCTCATGTGGTGAGAGGCTATATGTGGGATATTTTCAAATCAATATTAACAATCTGTGTAAATGATGTGAAGAAGGTAGTGTACGATGCAATGTAATAGATAGGGCTCAAGATGCAATGCATTCCATGTGCGAGAATGATCAACCAGTTGTAGGTGGAAAGAGGCACAATACAAGCAGTGATTATTTATGCAGCAACAAGCAACTGAAAAGGAAATGAAACGAAAATACTTGTAACATGATGATGCCTAAGATATTAATCGTAAACAAAAATAACAAACACACTTTTAATTCATAAAGTAAAATTTTGGCAAGTAAATCTAATTAAAAACTTTGAACTAACAAATTTTATTAACAGGTCCTAGCTAGCCTACACCTAAAACCGTAGTTCAACTAATGATGCAGTCAAGTTATGTGAAATTAGCTTTCCAGTGCAGCCACCGCATTAGTTCCTGACCTGCAAGAACGACAATGTTCGCAATCAGAGCCAGCATACAAAATCGTGCACCAACAGCAAGACTTACCTAAAGAGCATGTGCAACGGAAAGAAGATCATGGATACATACCAAAGAACACGCCAAAATATATTGTGTAAGCTGAATCCCACTCTTATCTTGATACACAGCAATATGTTCTTGAAACTCAACATCATTGATAAATGACACAAATCCATTCATGCACGATCCTGGATCTGAGGGGTGATGGGTAAGCCAATTCCTATTTGGAAGCACATTCACCGGATAGGGTCGGTCGAACGAACTAGAATGCTCATTATGGTATTGAGGGTGATCCATTTTACGAGGTGGAAACAACAAGCATGTGCCAGGTGAATTATAGATACTTGCAAATCCGAGAGCAGAAACCCTAATTTTGAAAACCCTAGTTCGGAGTTGTTCCCGGAATCTGTCAAGGATATGAGGATCCGCATCCACTTTCAGTGGAGGCCAAAATTCCTCACCATCTTGAACAAACACCAGACCTTCGAGCGGGGGTTTTCCCAACTTTGACAGTTGGGTGAGATCAACAAGCGACTAGATGTGATCATGGATTGTGGCGAGTTGCAAAATGTCAGTGGGCTTTGTATCAATTCAATGAAATGTTTTCACACTGATCTATTGATAATCCAAAGTATTGGATTCTCTATATTTGCCAGGGTGGGGTGAATTCGATGCGGTTATGCTGGGAGAAGCATGGTACTTGGGGATCGTCATTTGAGAAACGGTCGGCAGAAGCTGAGGCGCTTCGATTTTCTGATGGGTACTTGAATCTTCCCAAAGAGAATCATCGAATTCTGGTGTCTCCATATGGTCGGAAAAGAGATGCGAGTGATAGTCCTCAGCGGTATGATGGAATATGTTTTTAGCTAAGCAGGGATCACTGTAACCATTGATTTGATCAAGTTGGGTACCTGGAAATTTAGGCTCCTCGAGAGTTACCAACTGGGATGGATCAATAAAGAGGACATCTTGAGGTTGCCCAGATAGGAAATTGCTCCTATGGCCATCTAAAGATTCTGAGTGAGAAAGATCAGATCTAAAAGATTCATCGATTTTGAACTGTGATTGTGAAACACCATCTGCATGCTTATGATTGTCGCCAATACCAGTATAAGGAAATTTTGAATGTCTCAAAGAAATTACTAGTGTGGTGGGATCATGAAATAAATTGGGCAATAATGAATGAACAGATTGAGTCGCAGGGGCGTTAACCATACAAGGCTTTTCAACATGTGCATCCATGTCATTTAGAGAAAACAATGATCTGGCAGGCTTTGCAAGGGAATCAACTTTATGCGAGGTAGGAGTCGATTCATAATCAGTATGTGAATCAAATTTAGGTTTGTGTCCAGGGAGACACCAAGTGGGCTCGAGGTAGGTTTCATGAACCGAGAGAGGTAGTGAGCCACTATGGTTTTCGAGTTCTGATCCGACATGGGGCACGAAAGATTCAAAGGTAGTACAATAGGCTTTATCCCCATGCACCCATCTATCATTTCTCAGAAATTTCGAGGTCACAACTCCACTACTCGACAACTCAGGAAGAGGGATGAGAATATCACAAATAGCAACACTCTCCTTGGAGGCCTGAATGTGGTCTGGACTTGGGGGGATGGACAAGGAAGCATTAGGGACAAATTCTGAACAGTCGGTAACTTGCGAGTCATCATAGGGAACACTAGGATCAGGATGGGTTGCTACTTGAAATTGTTCAAGGGAAACGAGGATCACATACGTGAACTGTTCTCTTAACAACTTCCAATCGACATCCTTCTCAGGGAACTCAAAACATTAATGAACAAATCTGATAGAGAATTCATCTAGAGGTTTCTGAGGTTCCATTATGATGTCATTCAGCTTTATCAATACACTTTGAACATCGTACCTGTGAAAAGCCTATTGTAATTCACTAGCGAGTTGTTCAAACAAATGGATGGAAGCTTCTGGCAATGTGCGGCACCATTTCTTAGCGCGACCTTCGAGAGTGAGGAAGAAAAGAAAACAAATCAAACCTTCATTGTCAATTTCGTAGCACTCACCAAAGTCACAGAAATCTGAAAGGTGTCGGCTTATGGACACTCCATTTTCACCATCAAATTTTAACTGGGACAAGTGATACATAAGTTCATCGGAGATGAAGTATCGAGGCTCATAAAACTCCGAAAAAAATCTCAGGAGAATGATTTGGGAACGAGTCATTATAGATATGAGATTAACTACAGGCTCTAAGGGCTCAGCTTATCATCTAGCCCTCCTTCTGTGCCAATTATTTTGACGGGAAAATCTGTCCGGCCAACAACAGGGGATCTCCCCAGTAAAAGGTCTCAATTAGACCTTGAACCATTTGTAATAGGGATCTCGTCCGGGGTCTGGGTCTGGCTACCGCTAATTTCTCCTTTCTTTGGGTCTCGCTTAAACTCTATAAAATAGTGGATACACACCTCATCAAACGGTACAAGACATGTGATTGATGCATTAAATGTACATGCAACACTATGAGTAGGAAGAGAAAATAATAAAGCATGAAGACCAAAGGAAGTGTTGTTAACAACACTTCATTAGGGTCATGCTTGTAAACTGTTCTGACCACAAAGGAAACAATTCCTCATGGCAAGAACACCCTTCACTTCCTAAAAGCTTTAAATGGTAACACAAATGCTAATAAACAAAGCCATCAGCATTCGTTAAGAAAGTGAAATGAACTCAACCACCATTAACATACTCAGCAAACTGTTATGCAATTGTGATACGAATTAAAGATACAGTTCCCTTAATATAAAGATGTTTAGAAACTGAAAACATAATACTCAATAGCGCTCATACATATGACAACACTAGATCCACAAAGGGATTTTTCAAAATGCTTGTATTCATGCTTCAATGTATAATCCTCTGGTAATACAATATACTCAGCTCGAGTCCCAAACAAAATATCCTATACAAGTTCCTGAAGGAAGTATTTATAGAGCAAAGCTTGCCCTTTGGGGTCCCTGACTTTTCATCTTCCCGACAGTTGGGCTGCCTTGCAACCTAGTCTTGGACCATCCGCAACCTGTGACCTCGGCAGATATGCGACCTGCGACCTAGGTAGATATGCGACCTACGACCTCAGCAGATATGCGACTTGCGACCTCGGAAAATATGTGACCTGCGACCTTGCGACCTAATCGCTAGGTCGTTGGGTCGCGCCATCGGGCATTTAATAGGGGATGCGACTTAGTGACCTGGTGACCTCTGCGACTTGCGACCTTTGGGAATATGCGACCTACGACCTCAAGAAATTTGCGACCTGCGACTTCAAGCAGACCAGCAGATGTTATAGCAGTATTCCTCATATCACATTCCTTGCTTTAAAAACTGGCCCTCTTGCTTGCTGGGAAAAACTTGGGCTCATTGCGCAGACCAACAGCTTCCACCTACAGTCACATAGCTCAGGTTACATGTCTTCATTTACAAATCTTAATGTTAGGGGCATATTTAATTAATTGCAAGCATGAAAATAATAACTTAGACCCTTGTGTGGTCAAGTATGGAGCTACTGAATCGTCGGAGAAAATGGCTAGGGTAAGCTTTCTCTGTGCCCTTTCTCTGTCAGGATCATAATTTTTTTCATGCACAAAGTTCTCTTTGATTGAATTGCTTGATAGGCATGGGCTTCTTCATCCGCATCTTCAATGGTTGTCGTAGATTTTATGCTCATCAATTTTCCCATTTATTAGAGAAGCAATATTTTTTATCTTCAATCGGAGAGTCTCAGGTGTTTTACTTCTTGAATATTTCATGAAATAGAGGTACAAGGATGCAAATGCTTCAGGGAACGAAACAATGTCATGATATATGTTTACAAAACCTCTCAATGTTTCTGATACAGAAAGAATTATGCCAACCCTGTATATGTTTGAGTGGAGAGCGGTGCATCATCACTAGTCTCCATGATCATAGCGAAATTCAAAGGTTGAGGTAAAACGGATACCCCACTTGAAAGATGCAACCAAGGTATATAATCTTGATGCTCCAGCAAAAGGGTAGGGAATTTCGCTTCATCTCCCTTTTGAGGCCCTGCTTAGTATCTAACGCGGACATCAATAGAGCTTGCAGAAAGTTGACAGCCTCGGGACAAAACCTTCGAGCATCTTTGTTAACTGAGAGAAGTGTGGTGCATAGGAATGTTCCAATAGTAACATCCCATGCTGAATTGATGGGGCAATGCATAAGATGCTCTGACATAAGTAGAGCAGCAGGCATCATAACAGCATGCCGAAAATCAGAAGAAGGAAATATTGTTGTCTTTTCATCTGCAAGGACAGCAAAATACTGTACCAAAACACCGTAGAATACTTGCATCATATGACGATTCCTTGCAGCCAAGCATTGCATGCTTGAATGCGAAAAATTGCATTTTTGTATCTGGGGTCGTGCAATCGGAGAATCTCCATGGTTGCAGCTTCCCTTGGGCACACCTTTCTACGACCTTGCGACCTCGGAGGGGTCGCACAGTCGCATGGTCACATTTCCTATCCAGCAACATTGCATCGCGACTCAGCGACCTGGAGGAGTCGCGCAACTTTATCTCCATTTGGGCTGTGACTTCAAATGGGTCGCAGGGTCGCAAATACCATCAAATCAAAATTTGCATTGGCCTCATAGGTCTGTGACTCACGGACTTGGGTTGAACTGCGACCTCATGGGTGTCGCATGGTCGCAATTTTTGCTTGAGTGGTAATGGATGCGTCTGATGTTCACCTGTGACCCTACGCTCAGCCGCACTCAAAGCATTGGCTGTCTTCATCGTGCAATCATTGTTTGGCTTAGGCGCAATATCTTCTCCTGCATTGAATTTTGCTTTCATTTAATGAATGGAGTGGCCTTTACGTATGGAGGAGTTTCTCGATCGTACGATCTGGCTGTAGTTGCAGGAAGGAGCACACTCCGACAAATCCTTTTCCCTTCTAATGGTGATTCGTTGATGGATCAATAATTTTAACCATGCATCAAAATTAATATCGAACAGTTTCTGTCTTCGTGGTGGTAAGTCAGGTTGTGAGCAGACAAACACCATTGCCATGCTATATTTAAATGATGTTAACAAAACCAGCCTTCCAAAGAAAATATAATACGTCAATCTGCTGGATACGCATTTAGATTTGAGTTAGTTGTTTCACGCCCTCTTTGGAAGCATGGATATGAAACATGTTTCAGTCATGTCAAAAAAATTTGTTTTAACTTGCAGCTTTTCCTAATATAATGATTTTAACGTTGAACACCAAACCTCCTCGAATCAGCATCTTCGATTTAATTTTCAAGGTGGAACTTTTATCTTGTAATAGAACATTTCTCATCTACTACATTGAGGGCTTTTTCACTCTAGAAATAACGCTCCATAGCCATTACTGCGCTGGTTCGATTGAGCATTTTGCTTTTCCTAGTGGATCTGTATCCTACGACGATGACAAAGCCGACACAGTTGAATCCACGTGCATGCATTCGGGATGGGGTTATATTGCCACTTTTTCATGCTGTCACAACTAAATCCATGCTGGATGATGACACTTACTGCCTGTCTCCACTAAAACACTGGTTAGTGACATGGTCCACGTGGTGTCATGCATGGTCGAGACCTTAATATGGGTAGTGACTGAATATTATCTCAATGCATTCTGGGGAGGCGCTGAATGTAATGCTCGACACCTACAACTTTCCTCCTTGAGGTGGAAAAGAGCTGGGTCAAACATACATTTCACACGTGGTGGGAAGCCAAAATACATGCCGGGGATTGCTTCATGCGTGTTGTGCTTGCGCTTGCCATAGTTTAATTCATCGTTGTAATGGTAAGCGTAATGGGAGAAACTAAAGGAAATCATCCTCCATGCAGGGCCTTAATCACGACTAGAAGAGACAAGTGCACCTTCCATAATAGAAATCAAGCGCTGAACAAGAAACAACTGGTACGATCATAACTGTTGCTGACAAGAACGGTGAATTCGCTCCACCTCAGCCTTAAGTGAAGAGGAGACCAAGTTGAAATGCCGAAGTTGAAGATATTACCAAATCGTTGTTGAACCTTATATTCACGACTTTGGGCAACTTTTGATCAATCCTCATGTCATGGTAACGCCAATAAATAGAGTGGTATTTTGCTATAAATGTCCTTGAGCGCATTGGGAACCCGTCAAATGTTATGAAATGGACATTTGAAATGCTAAGGGTTATATTCGAACCTTACTATAGCTACCACATTTGGAAGTCGATGTTGCCAATTCAAGCCATTGTTTATTTATATAACTTATTTGAATAAGGTACCCCACTTTGTGACTTAATCATGACCGAAAATTTCCTCACTTGGTGCGCTCTTGCTCCCTGCATACATGTGATGCATATTTTCTATTTTTTATATTCCAGCTCGAGTGATGTAATTGAGTTTAGAATCAATGACTTTGACCTTGAAATTGACTGTCTTCCCTTTCAAAGTAATTGATAAACTAGTGAGAACACCTAAGGGTTTTGATTCTCTTGCATCAAACACTTCTAGGGAATTTGGTGATGAATTCAGGGTTGGAGAACCTATAGATTTCCAACATGAAGATGACATGACACAGGTTGATGCACCTTCATCCACAACTGCTCGATGGATGTTGAGACCATTAATAACAACTTGAATAATGAGTGAAATCTCATGTGGATGTCACGGAACAAAATTCTCTAGATCGAAAGCAATAAGGCTAGTATCAGTAGGATCAATCCCACCAATCACAGATAAAAAAGCTTTGCGCTGCAACATACAACTCTGAAGTACTTATAATTCGGACATCACGGACAGTGCCTGAGCCAAATCCTCAACAAAATTGTAATGGTGAGTGGCACGGACATTGGGATTATAAGAAGACTTGTGGAGTACACCTTCGGAAGGTGGTCACACAATAGATTCAGCATTGGGCCTTTCAATTTCAAGAGGACCAGTAACAGGCGGAGGAGGAGGACCACTAGCGATCTCCTTCCTTGTGGCCTGACAAGATCCAGTATAACCTTTCGACCGAGTAGCAATAAAAATGGTTGCAGAACCGTTCACCATGAACACTTGAGAGCCAAATGGGGCAAAGGACTGAGGTTGCTTTACCATCTGAGTCTGCTGAGATGGGAAAGGTTCTTTAAGAATGATCAGAGTTCCCTGAGTGCCTTTGAGAAATCGCCTCACTTTGAATCATCGTGGACAATCCTTGGTGAAATTCTTATTATCACAAATCAAACAAGGGTACTCCGGTTTTCGTTGAGAACCATCGCCAGCATGAGGTTTCTGAGAATCCTTTTTCAAGGTATTGGCTATGTCCTTACCTTTACCCTTGTTTTTACCTTTAGAACCATTATCCGTAGGATTGGCCTGAACGACATTAACTTCTGCAGGTTTACCAGAATTCGAGGTAGACTGAGAAGCAACATTATTGGAAGAAGTAGACTTCGGCTTCCTATTGTTTGGAGATGAAGAATTATAAGAATTCTGAGACATAGAACCAATAATACCATCGACGGATGGAGTCACTGGTGGTTTATAACTTTTAGGTCGAGGAGCATCAGACAAGATATCATATAATGCACCAGACTAAGAGTACACAAGATCAAGGTACTAGGCATAAACAATGACTTGTTCCTCGGTTACACATGCCCCCATCGCAATATCTTTGGCAATTTTATTGACAAAGGAGGTGGTGATCCAATGAGTTAGAACCTGATCAAGAATTAAAAATTTGATCATGCGACGATGACTTCGCCACTCATGAATATGATCTGAGATATGAGTAGCTTGGTCTTGTTTCAATGATGTGAGGAGGTGCGTCCCAGTCTCATAACGGACTGGTAACTGAAAATGCGTAAGGAATGCCATGGCTAAAGTATTGAAATCTTAGAAGACGCCACGAGATAGCTCAATGTACCACTTTGCAGTGGCACTAGTAAGAGTTCACTGGAAAAGACGAAGTCTAATAGAATCATCCACCCAAGAGTTACAGGAACACCACAAATGGTAAGTCATAACATGTGCTTGGGGGTCTTCACCAGAATTGCCCTCAAATTTAGGAAAATCACCAGGAATCTTGTTAGGAACCGGAGGCCAATATGGGCTATGAAGAATGGGATCGTTTGTCAACTTTGACACATCAGGTAATTCCAACATAGCAAGAAACAGTAATTGGGTATTGAAAGTCATTAGAGGTCTTTGATAAGGACTCATATGTACATTCCACCTAGTCTAAGCGGGATTCTGTCCCCATACATTCTGTCCCAGAGGATTCAAATCTTAGGGATTAGAAGCAGGATAAGTCGGTTGATACTGGGGTTGAGGACCAGGATATTGAGTCGAAGTAGACCACTGAGGTCCTTGTTGAGCAGTATAAGGACTCTGCTATGGAATGTAAGTGTGGATTTGAGGTTGGCGATATACAGGTGGATTTTGAGGGTAAGGGACCTGGGGCACACTATATATCGGCTGATATGAACCTTGAGGGTAGTAAGCGCCTTGCAGTTGAGCAGGTGGTCCCGACTGAGCAGGTTGAGCAGGCTGTTGAGCGAGAAAAACCAGTTGATTATAGATAGGTGGAGCTGGCTCCTAAAACGATGGAACAGGCTGAGGAGCAGGTTGAATTAGTTGCTGAGCTGGTTGAACCGAGTACTTAGGGCCACCGGGTTAGCCTTGTGGGAAAGGTTGACCCAATGGTTGTGATGGACCAAGTTGTCCCTGATAACCACGTTGACCTGGAGAAGGACCGTAGGGTTTTCCTAGTTGCACAACATTCGGGCCATACTGAGCATGTGGCTACTGTTGTGGTACAAGATTTTTCCCCTTTGGTGGGTAGATTTTCCCCCCAAGAGAATAAGATAGTCCTGGTGGATTCAGAGGTTGACCCGAAAGACCAAAGGGTTTTCCATGTTGGACCAAAGGTTTTCCTTGTAAACGTTGGCCTTGTGGATTGTATGGTTGTCCCTGTGAACCAAAAGCAGGGCCCTTATGAGCTAAAGGTTGTCCCACAGAGGGTTTTCCTTGCAAGCCAGAGGGTTGCACAGGAAAGGTAGGTCCAAAACGAGAAACGGTCTGATAAGGATCAGTAGGAAGCAAATAGACCAGATTACCATGCTCATCATAATGGTGTGGATATACATATATGGGATTACCAACAATATCATAGTGATGGAATCAAAGGTTTCCAGGAGCTTGGAATGGATAAGAACCCTAAGAACTCTTCTGCTGAACGACCAACAGATATTCTTCAAAAGTAAGACTACCAGGAATCGCAGGAGTAGTGGAAACTGCACTAGAAGCAGGCGTGGCCTCCGTCGAGGGAGCATAACGTCGGTGAATATCCAACATCTGCTCATCAAACGCATAGGTAGAAACCATAGGCATGGTAGAGGTAGACGGGGTTTCCATGGCATGGGTTTGTGATCTACCCGAGCCGGGATTAACATGCGACCTAGGATTGACAAAAATATACCTACGAGTGTGAAAATATCCTGATGATTGATGGGTAACAACCGGCATAGATGAAGCCACACAAACCATCGGTTGGACTAGAACAGATGTAATAGTAACCGACGAACTAGGTGTCAAAGGCGATAGTCCTGAAAAAGGTAGGACCAAACTTTTAGGAGGAGTTACTGTACTGGATTGCACAATGGAGGCAACACGAGACATAATCTGACTCAAGGACCGATATTCAAGCGGAAGTGACATCGATGGTGGAGAAGACTGAGTAGAAACATGAGGGACATCTTCCAGAAAAAGCTGATATTCTCATGTAGAAATAGGCATTCCTTCACTACCAATAGGACTATACGATTCCATGTCTGACTCCACCGTAAGATCTTCGAAAAGACTACAGGGACTAGGAGGCACAGCAGCAGAAAAAAATGGCAAGCCCAATGTAAGAGGAGGAAAATCTCCTTCTTCCCCAAAACTAGACCAAGCACCAGAAGGAGGCCAATTGAACTCAACTAGCTCTTCAGGAGGAGATCGAGTAGCAAGAGGCAGGATAGATGGGAGGATAGGCTGCGAGATCTCGGTAGACCTATTGGACTGAGGAGTTTCAAAAGAAACATCCGGGAAAGAACTACCACTAGGAAGGAGTGAGGATGACGAAACTAGTGGTTCCGCCACCATGGCTATATATCAAAGAAGAAAGGGAAAAAGGGAACCAATTGAGGATTCCAAGATCAAAACCAAGGAAAAACAATAGGCCAAGTAATAAAACTTTAATGGGTGTGTGATTGTCGGTGATTAATTTTATGACACTGAAACCATATTTTGTTGTTTCATTTTTAAAGAGTTGAGAAACAAGCCAAATATGACTCTAGTCGCTTTCAATTTTAAACGAGCATGAAAGGACAAGTGATCGAAAATCTCCTCTCTTTTTAAAGATTCATGAAAAGATCAAAATGACTACTCTGAAATACTAAGAAAGATGGTATACCAGGTTTCCGTGAACTGACATATACACTGTGGTGATCAAATGAAATAGAAATGACCAAGGACTTAACGTACATGCAGGTAGTCTCCCCGAATGCTTTGGTCGGTGTATCATGGTTACCAGGGGGCAGACTCTTCTTCCTATGGATAAAAGGATTGCAACCTAGAGGGGTCTCCCTTTATATACTCGACAGTGCGCGGAGCACAATTCCATACTAGCGCTTTCTAAAGCCATATGGCGAACGACAGCTACTAGGCTTTAATACGTCGAAACACGTCTCTAGCCTAGACCACTAAAAATGTTTCATTAGGTTTCAATGCTTCCTTAGGTTAATTAAATAAATTTTAAAGTTTATCTTGGATTAAGTTTTATTTTGAAGGCCCTATCAAATTTGGATATCAAAATTCATAAATGCAAGCTATATGAAAATGAACATCATTTCCGATTCAATGAATGCTAATTATGAGAAGGATAGAGATCTTTCAAACAAATGAAAACAATGAGACTATACGAAGAAATCCACTAATGCATCTAACAGAATCTAATGAAAATGAAACTCTTTCCTAGATAATCAAATACTAGTTATGAAAAAGAGTATTTCACTTTCAATGCAAAGAATGAATGCAAAATATGTTTTTTTTTTTCAATGCAAAGAAGCACATGATGCACTAATAACATGAAAAACGAAAACAAACACTAGCTTAAGTGTTGCGTAGGAATCAAAATTGAATGACTCAATAAAACGCGAAACAACACAAGAAATCACTCAAACTAATGTCGCAATCTTCCAAACCAAGAGAAAGTTTTCAAAATGATCGAAAACAAGCAATGTAATCTATGCTTGGAGCAATAAGGTGAAGAATCAATTGAAAAACAAAATGACTCTGCAACCAAAGAAATCACTCAAAAAGATCAAGAAAAATAAGTGCAATACATCCACGAATGAGACTAACAAGAATCAAACCAACTTGATTTTTGAACAGAAGGCTCAGTGCACTAGGACACCTAGAAACCCTAAGGCCTCGATTGATGCTGATAAGAAGATGGACAAACGACTGAGAAAAGAAAGTCGATGGTAATCAAAACAATCCCAAAGGCATAATTACACATAAAAACAACCCAAAAGCAAGCACAATTAACCAAAAGACTCATCAAGGAGGTCAAAACAATTCCTACAAGGGTTGGCATGACTGTAAGGCTATAATCCACACCATACAGGGGTTGGCACGACTGCAAAAAGAGAAACCTACAACAATTGGCACGACTGTTGAAAGAAAAACCGCGCCAAGCCAGATAACTATGGAAAAAGAGGAAAAACAAAAACCTAATGAGTAGAGGTCAGTCAAGACACTCTGGAGCTGAACAGAAGATGGAAAGTAATCAAGAAAACTACAAAAAGACAGATAAGAAAGTCAATGATTGAAACTGACCCAACAAGATGAAACGACAAACTCGCACTGATCCCCAATGGAGTCGCCAATTTTTTAAGCAGGAAAATCCTCTTTGTTGATAGAGACGATCCATCTAGCCCTACAGTGGGTCTAGAAACAAAGGGACATGCTAAAGTGTTGCTTCCTAATTATTGAATGAACAAAGGACATGGTAGATCGACCTAATTGGAATCCAACGTTGTCGTTGTTGCTGTAGTGGTGGTGGCCTCTCGCTCCTGCCTTGGCAAATCACGATCTTTCCACCATTACGCTTGGATACCTGCACATAGAACAAGAAACAAGAATAACATATGATATAATGGTTTCACTCATAACTACTAGCCAGTCAAAGAGGGCTAAGCAAGTTGCATTAAGCATCTAACATAATACAAAATGGGAACCAAACAATAGTCATGTATATAAATGAATAGAATGAAGAGTTACAACCAATGCTTTGACATCGCAGTCTCCTCTAATGGGGTTCAGCCAAAGTGTGTCTCAGATGCTTGTCAGGGAATTTGGAAAGGATGAAGGCATGGACTCAAGCTCTCTCAGAAGTCATGGAATCAAGCTTCTTCAATGTAATTCCTTATTATTCTATCTTCTCTAGTAATTCAACTATAATATTTTTAATTCTCCAAGTTCAGCTAGCTTGTTCTAAGAGAGATAGCTTCTTTTATAGAGGAAAAGGAGGAGGTTAGGATCCCTAAAAAGGTGGGAGAGAGGCCTATCCTTTAGGGAGTTCCCATAAGAGGTGGAAACCATAAACCTAAAGGAGGGAGTCTGTGATTTTTCAGTTCAACCACTCCCAATGACTCATCCTCGAGGTGGTTGGAGTGGAATATCCACCTCTATTTTTAAAAAACATTCCATAAACAGCTTGACGTGGGTGGAAAACTAGGACAGAGCGCTAGTTGGCGCGAGGCCAATTTTAATCTTCCTCTTCAGCACGAGGGCATAACTGATTACCCACGCCAAGGAAAAAACAAGGGTTTTTTATTCTTTGCTCAAGGAATTTTCAATAGAAGGAATATTACTCTCATGTAAAGGGATACAATGATGGTCTTTGCAAGGCATGACACTGCTTATTGATCATGGAAATGACCCTCCAATGAGCAAGATGGGGATTGCAAAGACAATGAAAATTTTTTGTGCAACAGAAGGTTCAAGTCGGGTCGGCTTGAACGTGTTTGGGTCACCCTCTACATGCACAGTTGGGTCAACTTGCATGCACAGTTAGGTTGGACTCATTTGTATTGACAACCAAAAAAATGTGTGCAGCTACGGGGATTTGAACACAGGCCTCTCGCCCACGAGCGCACACGCCCGACCACCTGGGTTGTGTGTTAGTTCTTAACACCTTATGGGCACCAGTCATATTTCAACTAAATTTTTGTTCCGAGCGGAGTTTTAAAGGGCTAGCCCCATTCACATGACCACCACGCAGTGACCAGGGGCATGGAACTAACCTTATCCGCCCAGCAGTTAGCAGTTAGCACTAAACCTACATGCGAATGCACCAACAACCTTATCTGCCAGTATTTAATGTCTCCACCAAATTAGCGCAGTTTCTGCCATTTCCGCCTATCCTCCAAATTTGGAAGTTTAACTGGAGTTCCTCCAGTTTTGGAGGAGGATTTGGGGGACATTAGGCAAAAATCTTGGAGAGGCCATAACTCTCTCATTATGGAACCCAATTGAGTGAAAAAATAGTCAATTTAGACTATCTCAAACCTTTTGAACTCAATGGAGTATGTTGTAGAGCCATAAGAGAGCTTCTAAGCAAGTGTTTGCTTCAATGAACTTCAAGGGGCCACTAGGGCCACCAAGAGGCAGAATCAGTTTGAGGCCTAGCCAGGGGATCTAGAGGCCTTATCCAGAGATCCAATAATCAAAATTGGATATTTTAGATGTTCTGAATCTGATGAGATGGTTTTTAGAGCCTGTAGATAACTTTAGAAAACCAAAAAGCTTCAATAAAGTTACAGGGGCCATTAGTGCCAGCTTTTGACAGCAGTAGTGCAGGGCCTAGGTAGAGCAGCTAGAGACCATATGCAGTGAACCGGTATTAATTATTCAATGTAAGAAAAATTATGACTCTAATGGAAGAGGTTTCAGAAAGTTTTGAGGACTTCTAGAGGTTGAAAACCCAGTAGAGAAGTTTTTTAGTGACCCTAGTGCCAGGGGGTGGCGGCAGGTGTTGGAAGCGAAACTGGAGCAGCCGGAGGCAATTTTTGATGAATGAACAGTATATATTGACTAATTTAGACATTTTAGAACCAATGAAAGTGGTTTTAGAACATTTTGATAGCTTCTAGAACTTGAAAAGCTGAAGGGAATTTTTGGGCAGCCCTGGGCAAGCCGTGGAGGAAGGCCTAGTTTGGGGATGCAATGCTCGTTTTGAGAAATTTATCGGTTGATATTTGGTGTATGATGTGTGCTAGATATAGTAGGAGTGTTTTTAGTAATAGAAACAAAATTCTGAAGGATTTTGTGACATTTAGAAGCTCAGAGTAGCTCAAAGCATTGATAGAAGGAATTGTGTCAAAGGGAGCCTAAAGTTGTTTTGCATAGGCTAGACAGCTATGAGAGGGATATATATGGTATTCTCAGCCCTTTTGATCAGTTTATTATCCATTGTATTTAATTGTGGAACTTGTAAAAGAAACCTTACCATAATCCCAAAGAGTTGATTCAATATGATAAAGCTCAAAGGAGACGTAGCCCATGAGATTCGGGTGAACTCCTAGATTAATTTTTATATTGTGTTTAAATGTTTTATTGCTGCATTATGTTTCTGTTATACATGTTAAATTTCAACAAGAACAAATTAACTTAAGACACATAAACAATTAAAAATTCATAAAGTACTTTCAAGCATAAATTCCGCATAATGTCAAGTACAAGCTAGATCATTTAATTGTTAAACTGAGTGGGGGGTTCTTGAAATAGATAACAACTTATCCAAACCATTTTCAGATCATGTTGTCAGTGTTATATAGGAGCTAAAACGTCCTACTATTTATTTTTGTCATTTTCATGTGTAGGTATTCCATACAAATGTGATTTTGTACGAATTCTATGCCCATTTTTTGGCAGGACCATGCAAGGGATGGAAGATAGTGTGTGTTTTCCCCACGTAGAGGTTTCACTTTATGCAAAGGTCCCATGGGTAGTAAATTTTTAGCGTGCTATGTTGCACACCCATGTTTGGTGAATGCATGCGGTCAGCATGCAAAGAGTTTTAACTAGCGTAGAGAAGTCATTTTTTAAAAAGAAATTTCATGTTGTTTTATTTAAAAATTTACTTTTTGGTGTTTTTCTTTGTGGTAGGATGTTTTTGAGAGAGTGGGTATAGCCCAAGCTCCGTGTGGCAGTGGTACAAAACCCCTGTTCTCGAGAGACACTAGCTCATTATGGTTTTCTTATGTTCCTGGAGAACAACCTACTGAGATCTGAGTATGGGTTCTTGCACTACTTGGTCCGATGCTGGAACTGGAAACAACGTGTTATGTTCCTCCACAGGAGATATGTAGTGATCTAGCATGAGACTAATGTCTACTTTGTGATGGGTCTCTTGCCTAATGGGGAGGCACTTCCTTATCCACTCCCTCCTGGGAGACTTAACATTCATTACTGGGTTGAGGAGGAGAGGCACTGTCGTCCTAACTATATTACACGAGGCTACATCCAAGTAAGCTTTATCACTAATTTAGCTAAGCGAGTTGCTTTGCGATGATAATTTTCCTGTAGTGTACCTATGGGGAGATAATATATGGTACAGAGGGAGGTACCCAAGGGAATAATATGATGTATTAATATAAGAATGATAAATAAATGGGCCATAGTTAATAAATAAAGTGGTTAACCCACATTATGTAAGGGACCACATGTAGAGAGGAAATAAAGTGATAAGCCCATTGTATTGGATGTATGGTATTGAGAGACCCATGGTAACTACTCATGATATTACATGTATGAAACCTATATAGAGGTTAGAGACTCTCCATTGAGAGATGTCAAGGATTATTGTATTGGCAAGCATATGGCTTGTGGAGTGATCTCCTTCCTTAAGGAGTGAAAGTATGGTGTTGCCCTACGTCAAGGGTTTGGATATTAATGAAGATCTGAAGTTTTGTCTTCTATGATGTTATTTCTTGGGCATATTTTCCATTTCTATACATTTTCTTATCAGATCTACTACAAGTGGTATCAGAGCACTTTCTTGGGCAGAGTTTGGAGATTTGTTTTTTCATTTTTTGCAGGAAATTTTTGGGCGGCGAGTTTGTAGAGCAGATCTGGAAAATTTGGTGAAAAATTTTCAAAAATAAATATCAGATTTAGATTCCTTATCGAAAAATACCCAATTTCAAAAAAAAAATCAGTCGAATCGGAGTCCGGATGAGGGTGATATCGCTGATTTAAATTCAGCTATGTTGCAGAAATGTTTCTGACGGCAATTTCTGTACGGCGGCTCTCCTGACATTTTAGTAGATTTTGGTGTAAAATTTCAGACAACCAATTACAGATCTGAGCTCCCCTTGAAAAATCACCCGATTTCAAAAAAAAAAATCAGTGGAATCGGAGTCAGGATGAGGGAGTTATCACTGATTTAAAATCGGCCATTTTTCAGAAATTTTGTGACGCCGGGGCAGTTGCAGCGCAAATCTGTGTTTCCAGAGTGCCTGGATCGGGATTTCAGCAACATGTTTAGATGCAGAATGGCTATTCCATTTTCGAAAACAGGTTATATTAAGGATTCTGAGTTATATTGACCGAGTAATGTCCATTTTAAATTTTTTCCAAAGTAAGTGATTTTCTTCAAAACCCTTACTTTATTTTATGGATTCTCGCAAGATGAAGTTTACAGGAAAAGATGATGGTCCTACTATTGAAGATTTTTTACAATATCACAAAGATCGCTACCGACAATTTTGGATAGGCTCCATAGGGCTTGATATGAAAGATGAGGCAGATAAATGGTGGACCTCACTTGATAGCTCAGTGAGGAAACTTCCTGAGAAAAAACTTGAAAAAGTCCTTTTGGACAAGTGGTCTAAAGCCGGAAAGAAGGATAGCAAGAGCCATAAAGACTTATTTTCTACTAATATTTCCATATTACAGGTTCATGGAAGTATTCAGAAAGAGAACATCATAGTGTCTATCATTCCTAGTTGCAAACATAATTGTATCAATGTGAATTTGGCTAAAAAATTGCAAGTTCCAGCAAAGCATATTGAAAAGACACAGGTTGATAATGAAGATGTTCAAATTTATAAAGATTTGAAGATTTCTATGGATAAATATGTGTTGCATTCTGATTTTTATGCTTCAGATATGGATGTTGTGGACGTTGTTTTGGGACACCCTTGGATGGAATCCATTAGTACTGTCAATTTTAATGTGCAAAAGAAATTCATGAAACTCTGGTATAAAAAGAAGAAAATTACATTGCACGATATTTGCATTAGGAACCATGCAGAGACCGGGGAGGCAGAAGCACAAATATCCAATGAGACAGACACATCAGATGATGAGCCTTTGATGGTAGACAGCCAAACACAGACATCAAAGCAAGTACCAAGAAAAGAACCAGATACATCAGATGATGAGCCTTTGATGGTAGACAGCGAAACACAGACATCAAAGCAAGTACCAATAAAAGAACCAGACACCACTCCATCACCAATAATGGAGGAATTACTGAAAGATGTTACATCAGTTAAAGCTTCAACATATCACCACCCGCATCACCCAGCAAGACAACAACCAACAAAGTGGCAACGAATTAGCAACAAGGACAACAACCCTTGGATGACACATAGAGAGGTGCGGCGATCCACTAACAACACATCAACACAGAAGAACCACCAGAACCCGCTTCCATCTCAAGCGAGCGAGGCACCGAATAGATCGAGTGTTCACATTTCTCTTGGATGGCTGGATGCACGTGAATGGTATCAATGGAATACTCTTTTGAGTAGATCTTATTATTTGTGTTCTTCTCATGTTTCGGGGACGAAACATGTTTAAGGGGGGTGTAATGTAGTGTACCTATGGGGGGATAATATATGGTACAGAGGGAGGTACCCAAGGGAATAATATGATGTATTAATATAAGAATGATAAATAAATGGGCCATAGTTAATAAATAAAGTGGTTAACCCACATTATGTAAGGGACCACATGTAGAGAGGAAATAAAGTGATAAGCCCATTGTATTGGATGTATGGTATTGAGAGACCCATGGTAACTACTCATGGTATTACATGTATGAAACCTATATAGAGGTTAGAGACTCTCCATTGAGAGATGTCAAGGATTATTGTATTGGCAAGCATATGGCTTGTGGAGTGATCTCCTTCCTTAAGGAGTGAAAGTATGTTGTTGCCCTACCTCAAGGGTTTGGATATTAATGAAGATCTGAAGTTTTGTCTTCTATGGGTTTTGATATTAACGAATATGTAAAGTTTTATCTTATATGGTGTTATTTCTTGGGCATATTTTCCATTTTTATACATTTTCTTTTCAGATCTACTACAAGTGGTATCAGAGCACTTTCTTGGGAAGAGTTTGGAGATTTGTTTTTTTCATTTTTTTTGCAGGAAAATTTTTGGGCGGCAAGTTTGTAGAGCAGATCTGGAAAATTTGGAAAAAAAAATTAAGAAATAAATATCAGATCTGGATTCCTTACGGAAAAATACCCAATTTCAAAAAAAAAAATCAGTCGAATCGGAGTTCGGATGAGGGCAATATCACTGATTTAAATTCAGTTGTGTTGCAGAAATGTTTCTGACGGCAATTTGTGTACGGCGGATCTCCTGAAATTTTTAGTATATTCTGGTGCACAATCTCCGACAACCAATTACAGATCTGAGCCAAACTTGAAAAATCACCCAATTTAAAAAAACAAAATCCGTCAAATTGGAGTCCGGATGAGGGAGTTATCACTGATTTCAAATCAGCCATTTTTTCAGAAAATTTGTGACAGCGGGACGTTGCAGCGCAAATCTGTGTTTCTAGAGTGCCTAGATCGGGATTTCAGTTACATGGTTAGATGCAAAATGGCTATTCCATTTTCAAAAACAGGTTATATTAAGGATTCTGGGTTATATTGACCGAGTAATGTCCATTTTAAATTTTTGCCAAAGTAAGTGATTTTCTTCAAAACCCTTGCTTTATTTTATGGATTCTCGCAAGATGAATTTTACAGGAAAAGATGATGGCCCTACTATTGAATATTTTTTACAACATCTCAAGGCTCAATACCAAATTTTTTGGATATGCTCCATAGGGCTTCATCTGAAAGATGAGGCAAATAAATGGTGGACCTCACTTGACAGCGCAGTGAGGAAACTTCCCGAGAAAAAACTTGAAAAATTCATTTTGGAAAAGTGGTCTAAAGCTGGAAAGAAGGACACTAAGAGACATAAAGACTTCTTTTCTACTAATATTTCCATATTACAGGTTAATGGAAGTATTCAGGCAGAGAACATCATTGTGTCTATCATTCCTAGTTGCAAGCATAATTGTATCAATGTTAATCTGGCTAAAAAATTGCAAGTTCCAGCAAAACATATTGAAAACACACAGGTTGATAATGAAGATGTTCAAATTTATAAAGATTTGAAGATTTCTATGGATAAGTATGTGTTGCATTCTGATTTTTATGCTTCAGATATGGATGTTGTGGACGTTGTTTTGGGACACCCTTGGATGGAATCTGTTGGTACAGTCAATTTTAATGTGCAAAAGAAATTCATGAAGCTTTGGTATAAAAAGAAGAAAATCACATTGCACGATATTTGCATTAGGAACCATGCAGAGATCGAGGAGGAAAAAGAAAAAATATCTAATGACACAGACACATCAGATGATGAGCCTTTGATGGTAGACAGCCAAACACAGACATCAAAGCAAGTACCAACAAAAGAACCAGACACCACTCCATTACCAATAATGGATGAATTAAGGAAAGATATTACATCAATTAAAGCTTCAACATATCACCATCCGCATCACCCAGCAAGACAACAACCAGCAAGGTGGCAACGAATTAGCAACAAGGACAACAACCCTTGGATGACACATAGAGAGGTGTGACGATCCACTAACAACACATCAACACAAAAGAACCACCAGAACCTGCTTCCATCTCAAGCGAGCGAGGCACCAACTAGATCGAGTGTTCACCTTTCTCTTGGATGGCTGGATGCACGTGAATGGTATCAATGGAATACTCTTTTGATTAGATCTTATTATTTGTGTTCTTCTCATGTTTCGGGGATGAAACATGTTTAAGGGGGGTGTAATGTGGTGTACCTATGGGGGATAATATAGGGTACAGAGAGAGGTACCCAAGGGAATAATATGATGTATTAATATAAGAATGATAAATAAATGGACCATAGTTAATAAATAAAGTGGTTAACCCACATTATGTAAGGGACCACATGTAGAGAGGGAATAAAGTGATAAGCCCATTGTATTGGATGTATGGTATTGAGAGACCCATGGTAACTACTCATGGTATTACATGCATGAAACCTATATAGAGGTTAGAGAATCTCCATTGAGAGATGTCAAGGATTATTATATTGGCAAGCATATGGCTTGTGGAGTGATCTCCTTCCTTAAGGAGTGAATGTATGGTGTTGCCCTACCTTAAGGGTTTTGATATTAATGAAGATCTGAAGTTTTGTATTCTATGGTGTTATTTCTTGGGCATATTTTCCATTTCTATACATTTTCTTATCAGATCTATCTACTACACACGAGGCCATAAAAACATACCTACTTCTTGCTGTAGATTGCATGGCACCGACCCTCTACAACTGGGCAGCAGGTCACGAGAGCCATAAAACATACCTAATTCTTCTTTGTAGATTTATATATGTGAGCCCTCTGGCGGGAGGTGGTGACAATCAACATGAGCGTCAGCCCGACAAAATGCAAAGAAAACCGAGCTGAAGTAGTTAAGCTCTACAGATATAGTGGTGTATCGTTCATCCAGAGCAGCCTGTACTCCAAGCTCGGGAGGTAATAGTTCGAGAGCACCACCGACCCGGGCAGCGCGGATGGCCGTGGGGGCAGCGCCTTCCAATGGTGGGGCGGTCATAAAATAAACAAAATCAGAGTTCTTTGAGTGGCTGTCCAACGAGCTAATCCTTAGGCGTGAAGAATTTATTTTAATACAGCACAAATTTCACTGGTGATACAGATCTCCCACTTCCATAAGGAGCGAATTGGGATGAAGTATTGGGTAAGACTCAATTTTTATTTTGATGAGTATTATGATTTTCTTTGTTATGCATGTTCTGACATTAATCCTTGTAATTGTGGATGTTGGCCCGGAGAGACTTGCAGGTATGTCCCCGATAGCGCGGTGGATTCCTCGCGACTTTGATGTGGCCCCTCATGGTGAGGGAGGCGAGGAGGAGGAAATCATACGAAACTTGGAGGGAATCTCTCGTGGGATCCCGGACTATGCGTGATTCGATGATGTTCCTCGTGCATACCAGAGACACACTACAGGGGCGTCAAACCGTGTCCACCGGTTGCTGAGGCGGCTTGTACGGGCCGTGACGTGTTATCATGAGCATCACACCGAGTAGACACCTAGGTTTTATTTCAACATATTTTTGAGAGACATGATGTCTCAGGATGTAATCGAAACATACATATTTTTGAACTTCTGATGCACGTGGATGCAAACACTCGATATATATATATATATATATACATATATTTTCCTGTATGAATCTTGTCATGTGATGATGATTTTTTACAAACTACACAAATGTCTATCTAATACAATGTTAACTGCTGTATCATTTAATGAATTCATTTTTCTAGTAATATATTGATATGTAATGTAATCAAAAAGTCCTTCCAATAAACATTGATCAGGAAAAATTCATTATTCATGACCAGGAACTTGAGATTGAAGTCTCAGATGTTTATTTCGTAACCGGACTATCGCGGAGAGGTCAGTACCAATCCTGACCGGCACCCAGAACTCAATGGAGAACATGAGTATGGTTATTGACAGGGTGTGCCCAAGGGCAAGGAAAGGATCGAGAAGCAGAAAATTGGACATCCAAAATATTCTGGATTTGGCACTAAAGGTAGTGCTGCACACCATCACATGAGCTACTGGATCACAGGTGCCACACGAGGCCATAAAAACACAACTACTTCTTATTGTAGATTGCATGGTGCCGACCCTCTACAACTGGGTAGAGGCGGTGACAATCAACATGAAGCGTCAACTGAAAAAATGCAAGAAAACCAAGTTGAAGCAGTTCAGCTATGGGTCCATATTGGTATCACTCATCTTGGAACAACTACCAATATTCCAGCGTCAGGAGGTAATAGTTCCGACACCACCAGCCTAGGAGTCACGGATGGCCCGTTGGGAAGCTCTGATGCCAAGGTTACGGGGCGGTCAACAGATGTCCTGAAGACTAGATTTCTTTGATTGACTCCGCCAACAGCTGATTGTCATGGAGGACTAGCCCTACTCTGGCACAAATTTCACTGGTGATGTAGATCTCCCGCTCCCATAAGGAGAGGATTAGGATGAAGTACTAGGTAAGACTCAACTTTTATTTTGATGAGTATTATGATTTTTTTTGTTATGCATGTTCTGACATTAATCCATGTAATTGCAGATGTTGGCCTAGAGAGACCTATAGGTATGTTGCCGATAGCATGGCAGATTCCTCGCGACTTTGATGTGGCCCCTCATGGTGAGGGAGGCGAGGAGGAGGAAATCATACGAAACTTGGAGGGAACCTCCCGTGGGATCCTGGACTATGCGCGATTCGACGGTGTTCCTCGTGCATACTAGAGACACACTACAGGGGTGTCAAACCATGTCCGGTGCTTGCTGAGGCGGCTTGTACGGGTTGTGACGTGTTATCATGAGCCTCACGCCGAGTAGACACCTAGGTTTTATTTCCGCATATTTTTGAGAGACATGATGTCTCAGGATGTAACCGAAACATACATATTTTTTGAACTTATGATGCACGTGGATGAAAACACTCGATATATATATATATATATATATACATCTATTTTCATGTATGAATCTTGTCATGTGATGATGATTTTTACAAATTACGCAAATTTCTATCTAATACAATGTTAGCTACTATATCAGTTAATGCATTCATTCGTCTAGGAATATGTTGATATGTAATGTAGTCAAAACGTCTTTCTAGTAAAAAAACACGCAAATACAACCTTAATATGTGAGGGTCTCTAATGGAATAATGCTTAAGTTGAAGAACAACAAGCTGTGAGTCTAGGTTAAAAATCAATGCACGAATGTTGAGAGCAATGGCCTCGGTTAATAGTTGAATAATAGCACTATATTCAATGACATTGTTTGTAGTTCTTCCTAGACAGATACCTTGAAGGTCTATCAACTCACTAGCAGGATCATAAATTACCTAGGCTACTAAAGACAGGTTTCGGGTACTACGGGAAGCACCATCCGCGAAACTGACATAAGGGTTAATAGACATCTACACAATAAGCAATGATCCAATAAGCAGGAAAATGCTCGCAAAGCACACCAAGCCAAAAATGTAAAAAAATGAAAAGAACACCTATGTACACAAAACATGCACGAATGACTCATGCATAGTATATTTTAAGACACAACCCATTTCTGGGTTGATCCAGAGGATGACCATCATAATCAATAAGCTCATAAGCCCCATTCTACAAAACACGTTTAACAATGTAGAGCCCATGCCACATGGGTTGAAATTTGCTTGCCCCCAACTTATCGTGAGCTTGGTCATGCAGGAGGACGAGGTCTCCTTCTATGAAGGAATGAGGGGAAACCGACTAGTTAAAATGAGCTTTGACTCGATTTGTTTGTGCTTCAATGACCAGAGTAGCAAAGCTGTGAGTTTCATCCAGCCTTTCTAAATAGAGAAGACGCTCTTCTTCTGGCGAAGTATTCGGTAGTAATTCAACAACTAGTTTGAGTGAAGGTATTTCACATTTAATCGAAAGGGTAGCTTCCAGATCGTAAACAAGCTGAAATGGAGTGAATCCGGTCGCATCCTTCAGTGAGGTTCGGTATGCCCAAAGAGCCGAAAACAACATGAGGTTCCACTTTGATTTGTGTATCCCAATCATAAGTTGAAGCATAGTAACGAGAACTTTGTTCACTGCTTCAACTTGGCCATTAGCTTGAGGGTAGTATGGCGTTGAGCTATCATGATGCTGACCCAACTTGGAAGTCAACTCCGCCACCATGAAATGCTGAAAATGGGAACCATGATCGGTAACAATGGCTTGAGGGACACCAAACCTAGAAATTACATGATTGAATAGAAATTGTGCTATTGTATTACCATCAGCAGTAAGTGTAAGCATTGCTTCAGCCCATTTGGTGAAGTAGTCAACGACTACGATGATATAAGCATGCCCCCTGGCCGAGTGAGGGTTACACGTCATAAAATCGATGCCCCACTTCGCAAAGGGACCAACGGTAATGACAGGGTGGATATGGGAAGGCAGCGCGCACATCTTGCACTGATAGATTTGGAAATCATGGCACTTACGGACAGCAACAAAGTAGCCTTTAAAGATGGTGGGCCAGAAATACCTAGCACGAAGAATTTTCTGTGCAGTAGCATAACCATACATGTGACCGCCATAGGCGCCACTATGACAATCATTCAAGGCCTTTTAAACCTCCTCGAGAGTCAAACACCACTAGAGAATGGAATCAACTCCGTTGCGGTAGAGTGTATCTCCGACTATACGATAGGGTTGTGATTGATGACGGATACGTCGGTGAGCATCCTTCGTCAACTCAGATCGAAAGGTAGAAGTCTGAAGATATACGATGATATCACTGTACCAAGGATTGAGGGTGCTAATAAAAAAAACCGTGTCATCCAAAATGCGTTCCTCGGAACCAGACAGAGCGGAATTGAAAGGGTGAGAGTAGATTAAATCAGCGAATACTAATTACTTCTTCGACTTGGAAGTAGTGAACTCCAAATCGAACTCTTGGAGGATGACAATCCAATTCGAGTATTTTCCCCCCAGAAATTGACGAGTCAATATATAGGTCATAGGGTTGAAGTCAGAAATCACAGTCATTATACACAACAAAATGTAGTGATGAAAATTTTGAACAGCTTGAACAACAACTAATGCCAACTTCTTGACATGTGCATATTGCGTTTCGGTATCGATAAGGTTACGAGACAAATAGTAAATGACATGCTCGCCACCATCATCATTTTCTTGTACCAAAACCATGGCAATCATGTTGAATGCGATGGAAAAATAGAGGGAGTAATCACAATGATAATTCGTAGGACACAACAGAGGAGCATTGACGAGTAATGTATTCAGTGCATCGAATGACTTTTGGGTGATCTCATCCCATAAGAACGGGACACCTTGCTTCAATAATTGCATAAATCCTTTAGCCACTTTGGCATAGTTAGGTATAAAATGGCGTAAGAAGTTAGCTTTACCCTACAGACTGTGAAGCTGATGTAATGAGAATGGAGAGGGGAGATTAAATATAGCTTCAAATTTGAGTGGATTGAGACGAATCCCGTCTTTAGAAATGATAAACCCTAAGAGTCTACCAGAGTCAACGCAGAAGATGCACTTATGTGGATTCAGCCGGATGTTATAGTGTCGACAACGAAGAAAGATCTGATGGAGATGATTAGGATGGTCTTTACGCTTAGCTGAATGAGCCAGAAGGTCATGTAGATAAGGCTGAACAATGTGCTTGATATCGTGGAAAGCATATGACATTGCTCACTAAAATGTAGCCCCAACATTTTTCTAGACCAAAAGGGAGATTTTTATGCGCAAAAGGTTGTCTTGTGTTGATCAATCAGAAGAATTTTAATCTAGTTGTACCCAGAAAACCTGTCCATAAGGGAAAAAATCTCACTCCCAGGATAGTAATCAATGATTTGATTAGTAAAAGGAGTAGGATAATCATCCTTAGAGAAAGCATGATTAATGTCATGATAATCAACACAGACACGAATGGTACCCTGTTTCTTATCTACGGGAATAATATTGGACACCCATTTTGTCAAGGGAATCAGATAGATAAAACCAGCTTTAAGAAGTTTCTCAACTTCTCCCTTAATAGCGGCAACCTTTCTAGGGTGCACAGGACGAAGAAGCTGGTGAATAGGTTTAGCCCTAGGATAGGTAGGAATATCATGCACCACTATACTTGGATCGATGTCAGGAATATCTTCATAAGACCATGCGAAGGCATCGCGAAACTCACAGAAGGGGCTAGTATAGACCTGAACCTCACCGGAAGAACAGGTCACCCCAATATGGATGTTCTTGACAATTCCCGGCTTGACGGAAATGTCGATAGGCATCGTTTGTGTGATCTTACTCAAGTTAACTTCCATAAAAACTTCGTGTGTCAGAATAGGCATTTGAAGCAGAGGAGAAGGAACCTGAGAAGCGAACCTCTCAAGACACATAGACATGGCCCCAAGCCTAGGCATGGACAAGGAATGATGATGAGTATCATCCCAAGGAGGATCCTCGAGAGACATAGTTTCCACGATGGCTTCATCAGAGGGAAATATCTCCTTCAAGGGATCAGGTGAATCAAAATTTCCAAGCCAAGGGGTTTGAAGATAAGTATCAAGAGACATGCCCAAAGGAGCATGATTAGGAGGTGGAGGATCTGAAGCCGAAATAAGTTCACAATAATCAATCTCGATCGAACTTAATGGCATAGAATCTCCAAATGAATCAATCTGCTTGGGTGAAGGGATGATCCACGGATCATCAGACCTGGACATCATATTAACCTGAACAGTGTTGTTTGGAGGAAGAGGATAAATACCCATGAGGGCAGGATCGTTGAAGAGACCCAGCCCTACGCTCTCGTAAGGCATAGGAATTTGATCTATGTATGGAATGTTGATGTCGGAAGAAGAAGTGAAGAATGACAACTGATCAACAGTAACGATCTTTCCTTCATATGGAAATCGAAAAACATGAAAGAGAGTGGAAGGAACACACAACATGGCATGGGTCCAATTGCGACCTAGGAGAAGATTGTAATTGAGCTTGGCGTCAACTACTTCAACCTTGACGTTGACTGTTTTCCCTTTTAGAGTAATCGGTAAACTAGCGAGAACACCAAGAGGTTTAGATTCCCTTCCATCAAATGCTTCTAGAGCATTTGGAGATGAATTCAGAGCTGGAGAACCAATATATTTCCAGTAGGCAGATGACATGACGCACGTAGACGCACCTTGTCCATGACTGCTCGATGGATATTCAGTCCATTAATTCCAACTTCTATGATGAGCGCAAGCTGGTGAGGGAGACGTGGGATGAAATTCTCCAAGTCGAAAGTGATAAGGCTCGAATCAGTAGGATCAACCCCGCCGATTGCAGATGGAAAAGCCTTCCGTTGAGATGGACAACTCTGAAGTACTTCTAATACAGACATCACAGATGGCGCCTGAGCCAAATCCTCAACAATAATGTAATGTTGAGCAGCACAGGCGTTAGGATTGTAAGAAGACTTACGGAGTACACCTCTGGAAGGTGGTTGTACAACGGGCTCAATACTAGGCCTTTCAATCTGAAGAGGGAAAGAAGCAGGCGGAGGAGGAGGATGATCAGCGTTCTCTTTCCACGCTGCCTGACGTGGCTCGGTATAATCTTTCAACTGGGTAGCTATGGAAATAGATGCAGAACTGTTCATCATGAAAACTTGAGAACCAAATGGGGCAGAGGACTGGGGTTTCTCTACCAACTGAGTCTACTATGACGGAAATGGTTCTTTGAGAATAGTCAGAGTTCCTTGGGTGCCTTTGAGAAATCGACTCATTTTGGCCCGTCGAGGATAGTCCTTGGTGTAGTGCTCTTCGTCACAAATCAAGCAAGGCTACTTCGGTTTACGTTGTGAACCATCATTAGCACGAGATTTCTAAGAATCCTGTTTCGGGATATCGGCTTTGGCCTTACCTTTACCCTTGTTTTTACCTTTGGAAGCTTTATCTGCTGGATTGGCCTGAACGACATTCACTTCCGCATTTTTACCAGATTTCGGGGTTGGCTGAGAAACAATATCATTGGAAGGAGTAGATTTTTTCTTCCCATGATTTAGAGGAGAAGACTTCCGAGAAGTCTGAGACACAGAACCAATGATATCGTCGACGGATGGAATCGTCGGTGCTTTGGAAGTTCCAGGTCTAGGAGCATCATGCAAGAGATCATACAACGTGCCAGACTGAGAGTACACAAGATCAAGGTACTGGGCATGAGAAATGGCTTGTTCCTCAGTGATGCATGCCCCATAGCAATGTCCTTAGAAATAGGAATGATGAAAGAGGTAGTAAACCAATGAGTTAAAAGTTGTTTAGGAATCTCAAACTTGATCAGATGACGATGACGCCTCCATTCATGAATATGATCTGAGATATGGGTAGCTCGATCTTGCTTCAAGGATGTGAGGAGGTTCGTCCTGGTTTCATATCGAAGTGATAACTAAAAGTGCGTGAGAAACGCCATGGATAAAGAATTGAAGTCTTGAAAGATGCCACGAGATAACTCGATGTACCACTTGGCAGCGACACTAGTAAGATTCCTTTGGAAAAGACAGAGTCAGATAGAATCGTAAACCCAAGAGTTAGAGGAACACCAAAGATGGTATGTCATAACATGTGCTTGGGGGTCTTCTCCAGACTTGCCCTAAAATTTGGGACAATCGCAAGGGATTTTGGTTGGAACTGGAGGCCAATACGGGTTATGAAGGATCAAATCATTCATCAACTTTGACACATCATGCAATTCTAACGTAGCGAGAAATGGTAATTGAGGATTAAAAGGCATTGGAGGTCATTGATAAATACCAGTGTTAGCATTCCACCCAGGTTGAGAGAAATTCTTCCCCCATATGTTTTGTCCCGGAGGATTCTGTCCATGGGGGTTATAAGCATGATAGTTCTGCCCATACTAGGGTTGAGGACCGGGATACTGATTCTAAGCATACCATTGAGGTCCTTGATGAGCAACATATGGATTTTGCTGCGGAATGTAAGCATTGCCTTGAGGTGGATTATACATCATCTAGGATTGACTTTGAGAATAATAAGTGAAACCTTGGGGCACACTATATACTTCCTGAAATTTACCTTGAGGAGGGTAAGTAGTGCCTTGAGGTTAAGCAGGTTTTCCCTATGGAGCAGGTTGAATAGGTTGAACTGGCTGCTGAGAAGGTTGAACAGGCTGAACTAGCTGTTGAGCGAGTTGAATAGGTTGAATCGGCTGCTGAGGTTGGGTAGGCTGTCCCTGTGGATCAGGTTGGCCTAGATACTGATGGCCACCAGGTTTCCCTTGTGAAAGAGGTTGGCCCGATGGTTGGGATGGATCAGGTTGCCCCTGAAAACTAGGTTGACTCGGCGTAGGACCATAGGGTTTTCCTTGTTGTACAAAAGCTTGGCCTTGTTGAACATAAGGCTGTTGTTGTTGCACAAAAGGTTGTCCCTGTGGAAGATACATTTTCCCCCTAGGAACATAAGATGCTCCTGGTTGAAACTAAGGTTGACCAAACAGACCATAGGGTTTTCCCTGTTGGACAAAAGGTTGACCCTGTAAGGGTTGTCCTTGCGGACTGTAAGGTTGTCCCTGAGGACCAAAGGGTTGTCCCTGCTGGACCAAAGGTTGTCCCTGTAAGGGTTGTCCTTGTAGGCTCGAGGGTTTTCCTGTAAGAATGGTGATTGATGAGAAAAGAACTGATAAGGATCAATCGGAGGCAAATAAACAACTTGATTAGGATCAATTGGAGGCAAATATACGGGATTACCGTAGACATCATAATGATGCGAGAACCCCAAGGTATGGAAATCCAGGCCGAGAATCCGTAGAGGAGTACATGCCGTTGAATATCCAATAGATAGTCATCAAATGTATAAGTAGAAACCATAGGTGCAGTGCACGTAGGATGGGTTTCCACAGCGCAAGGCTGCGATCCACTCATGACATGCCTAACAGGCAATGTGGTATGGATAAAGATAGACCTGCGAATAGCAACAGACCCTGACGACTGAGTCGTACTAACAACCGATGCAGTTGAAGCCACACAAATGGTAGGTCAGACCGAGACAGATGTAACAGTGGCCGATGAGATGGGTGTCGAAGGTGACATTCCTATTGTAGGAAAAATCGAGCTCCCAGTGGGAGCCACTGTACTAGACTGTGCCATGGATTCCACACCAGAAATGATCTGACCCAAAGTATGATAACCGGGTCGAAGAGACACCGATTGGGGGGAAGGTTGACTAGAGACATATGGGAACTCTTCTGGGAAAATTTGATATTCCCCTATAGAAACATCTAGCTCTTCACTGCCAACAAGACTGGAAGAATCCATATCTGACGAGGTCGTAAGATCGTCAAAAAGACAACGAGGACTAGGGGGTAAAGCAACGGCTAATAATGGCGATCCCAAAGTAAGAGGAGGGAATTCTTCCTCTCTCCCAAAACCAGACCAAGCACCCTGAGATGGTCAATTGAAATCAATCGACCCTTCAGGAGGAGACCAAGTAGCAAGAGGCAAGACACTCGGTAGAATAGGCTGTGAAAACTCGTCAGACCTAGTGGACTGAGGTGTTTCCAAAGAAACATCAGGAAAAGGACTACCACTAGGAAGAAATGAAGAAGACGATGAAACTGGTGGTTCTGCCATTGTGACAATATTTCAACACAGGAAGAAAACGAGATAGCCTATTCAAGGCTTCAAGATCAAACACTAAGGAACTACAAAAACAAGCCAAGCAGAAAAATGTTTAACGAGCATGTGATCATAGGCAGTTAATTTTATCACATTGAAATAGAACTTTGTTGTTTCATGTTTTAAGAGTCAAGAAACAGGAAAAATATGGCTCTAGTCACTTTCAGATTGAACGAGCATGAAAGGAAAACTTCTCAATGATATTTTCACTTTTAGAGAGTCACGAAAAGATCAAAATGACTACTCAGGTAATCTAAGAAAGAGGGTGTACCAAGTTTCCGTGAACTGCCATATACACCTTGGTGATCAAATGGAAGAGAAATGACCAAGGACTTGACGTACGTGCATGTAGTCTCCCTGAATGTTGTGTTTGGTGTATCACGGTTACAGGGTGATAGACTTGGCTTCCTATGGATAAAGGATTGCGACCTATGAGGGTTTCCCTTTATATACGTGATAGTACGTGGAGCACAAGTTCGTACTAGTGTTGTCTAATGCCAGATGGTGAACGAAAGCTACTAGGTTTAATGGCACCGAAACACGTCACTAGCTAGACCTCTAAAATATGTACGTTAAGTTTCAATTCTTCCTTAGGCTGATTGAATTAATTTTAAGGCTAATCTTGAATTAATGTTTTGATTTCAAGGCCTTACCGAATGTGATCTCAAATTCCTAAATGCATACTACATGCAAAAGAACATCATTTCCGTTCAATGAATGCTAGCTAAGAGAAGGAAAGGAATCTTTAAAAAAATAGCAATCAATTAAAACATAAGAAGAGTTTCACTAATGCATCTAATACAACCAAACGAGAAAACGAAAATTCTTTCCTAGTTCGCTAAGAGCTAGTTATGCAAAAGAAATTTTCATTTTCGATTCAAGTGAAGGAATGCAATTTTTGTTTTTTAGATGAATGAAGCACACAATGCATTGTTACACTAAAAATCAAAGAAAACACTAGTTTTGAGGACTACGAATGTAGAGATCTAAAACGAATAAATCAAATGCAATACAAACATAAAACAAACTCAAAATAAGGATGCACTCTTCCAAGCAAAAAAAAGGCTTTCAAAACGATTCAATGAGCAATGTAATCTATGCTCGAAGTGATGAAATGGAGAGTCAAACGAAAACAAAAGTGATCATCCAACAAACCAAAGACACAAAGAATCGAGAAATACTAACACAATCAGTTAGTGAATTGAAATGAAAAAAACCAAAGTGACTCGAACTTAACTCAGAAGGCCTAGTGAGGAGAGGGTTGAACAAACAACACAAGACACCTAGAAACCCTAGGGTTACAAAACTAAGAAGACTGAGATTTACAGAGTTAAAACAATCTCAAAAGACCAATTGTAAGGCAAAAAACCAATCCAGAGCCAAGAACTACTGACAAAAACTCAGAAAAGAGGTTTAATCAAATCCTACATGGTTCGGCGCGACTATCGAACTGTAATCTATGCCTAACAGGGGTTGGTGCACCTGTGACAAAATCAACATGCGCCAATTGGCGGAACTGTTCAAGGAAAAACCGTGCCAAGCTAGAAAACTATGGGAAAAAAGATAAAACCACTAAGTAGAGGTCAGACTTGACACTATGGAACTGAAGAGGATGGTTTAAAATAGCCAGACAAGTCAAGAAAAGCAGAAAATTAATCAAACAACCAAATTCGACTCGACAAGTCAAATGCTCAACAAATAATGAGACAAAAAACACACACTGATCCCGAGTGGAGTCGCTAACTTGTTGTGTAGGTAAATCCCCTCTGTGGACAGAGGTGATCCCTCTAGCCCTAGGGTGGGTCTAGCAGCAAGAGGACATGCTAATGTGTCGATTCCTAGTTAATGAATGAAATGAGTTGGGATACATTGTCCTACCTGTGATCCAATGTGGTTGTCGTAGCTATAGCAGTGGTCTCTTGATCCTCGTCCCGACACATCGCGATCCTTCATCAATGGTACTAGGGTGCCTGCACGAAGATAAAAGGATGAAAGCAGCACACAAGACAATAATTGCATTCATAACTAGCTAATTAGTCAAGGAGAATTAAACATATTGCGTAAGATAAATCACATCAACACAAGACGGGAACCAAAACATCAGTCATGTATATATTAAGAGAAAGAAAGAGATTGAAACCAGGGCCTTGACGTCGCAGCCTCCTTCAGCGGGTCCAGTCAAAATGCGTCTCGAGCATTTGTCGGGGAATTTGGATGTGGTGAGGCAATAAATCCTAAGCTCTCTCTCGATAGGGGTCTCTCTCTACTCTATCTCAAACTAGCTATATCAGACTGTTTCATCCAAATGTTCAGCAATTCCTATTCAACTAGTTGTATCTATGTGAGGGAGGTGTATTTATAGAAGGAGAGGAGGAGGTTGGGATCCCTCAAATGGTGGAAGGGAGGCCTTATCCTTTAGGAGGTTTCCCCAAAAGGAGGAAACAAGGAGCCAAAGGAAAGTGCTCGATGTTATTCAATCAAACAACCCAAGTTGACTCACTCATGAAGTAGTTAGCTTGGAAACTTCGCTTCTATATTTAAAAAACTTTCCAAAAATAGCTCGGCGTGGGCAGCTCACTAAGACAGACTGCCTATGGGCACAGGGCTCAGTGTTAATTTCCTTTATCAGCGTCGGGCCATAATTTCCTACCAGTTCCAACCCAAAATCATGTGTTTTTTATGGTATGTTCCAGGAAAATTAAATAGAGGAAATGTTCTCCTCATGGAAACAGATGTAATCACACTTTTTGCAAGGCATGACACTTCATATAAGTCACAGAAATGGTCCTATAATGTGCGGGATGGGGATTGCAGGGATGGTGACAAAATTTTGTGTAACAATAGTGGTAGAAAAGAAAGGGGTTTGAATGATCATTTTACTGAATTCATTCATTATAAGAAAAGACACATTGTAAAAATCTTAATAAACAGAACATATGAGTGATCTCTGCTTTTAAACTAACAATATTTTACACAGAAAATGGAATGGAAATGAAATAATAGAGAAATCACAGTTCTCAAAAGAAATACCACATGAATCTCAAAAAATTGTTGCAACTCCTTTGATTTTCATTAATAGAAGGTCCACAGTAATACACAGAGTCTTAAAACTCGATTAATATCCAATAGTAATACTTCGCACAACGAAGTCTTTATAGAAAAATAAATTACAACAATGAAATTAAAGGCTATCCTAATTGATAGCCCTTTATTTTCTAACTAAATTATAACTGCATCATGGAAATAAATTTAATCTGTTGTGCTCGCGCTGCTTGAATTGCAAACTGTTGCTGAAGGAGATTTTTTCGGTCTGTGCCGGCTATCAGTTGACTGTTGATCTAGAAAAAATTGACTTTTTTGCTTTTACTAATTACTCTTGAAACTCATATAGATTTTCCCAGCGCTCTTCATCAGGGATAACTAATTTTATTACCCTACGGTAAATTTCATCTACTTTAGTGTATTTAGCAAAAGTGGGCTTCACCACAAACGCATGTTTGATCTCATACTGAAAGTAAATTTCATTGCTTAATGCTCCCAACAGTGCCTTTCCTGTTAATGTGCCTTTAATATTTGAAAATTTGATAGTATCCTTGGCAATTTCCTGAAGTTTTCTTCCGTAGTCTTCTCTGGTCATCAATTTACTCATTAATTACAAAAAGTGAAGGTGATCCTTTTTGTGTCAAAGACTCTATTCTATTGAAAAATCTCTGAACTGTAACCTCTAAACTGTGACATTTTTCTTCAAGTTGAAGAATCAAATTCTTCTTTGTTAGCACTTTCTTCACTTCAAGGATTGTTTTTTTTCTATCATCAATGCCCAATTCATACAGCTCATACATGTTCTTTGAATTCAGAAATCTAATAATATTGTTTATTGTGGTAGGCTTGTCTCCCAGTTGTGCTTTTATTGTTGTAATGGCCTCATTTGCCTTTTGTATCAACTCTTTTTGCTCAAATAGGAACTATATACTTGGCCAAATTTCATTGATAGACTTTGTGATGTCTGCCCATATCTCTTGTACCTAGCCCAAAGTATTACCAATGGAAGATTATTTTTTCTCTTTATGCAGCCTTTAAATCAACTTTTTGGCCCTTTTTGCTTCAGCTACATGTGAACTATCAACATTATATTTCTGTAATTGCAATAATTTTTCCTGATCCTGTAATTTTTTGATCTCCTCTTCTTGAATGTGCATGTTCTGAACTGCTTTGGTGAGTTGCTCAGCTCCATCTATAGTACTTGTTGTAGAAGTTTGAGCTATAGGGATGGCTGCTAAAGGCATTGCTTCTAAAGGAACCTTTGATGTTTTCACTGTTGCTTATTTTTCCTTTATCATCTTTCCTAACTCTGATTGCATTTTATTTAATTGAGCATTCCGATCCATTATCAATTTCAACATTTCTGTCTTCTGAGTTTCATTCTCTTCAATATCCTTTGCCAAAGGATCTTTTGTGGCTGGAATCTTTAGTTGTTTTCTCAATGCTGCTATGTCAGCATTTTTCTTCTTAATTATTTCTTCAATTGCATTGGCATTGTATGGATCATATCCAATTTTAACTCTATATCTTCTATAGTTTTGATTCTTGTGTCCTTTGCAAATGAAGACATCTTCTTTATTTTCAACTGTGATTGTACATTTTCCAATGAAACCTACAGTTTTGATAGACTCAAAATAGTGTTAGTGAGAGTTGATGAAATCATCTCACCAGTTTGTTTGTGTAGCTCCAATTGATCTATTAGATCAATTTCTTTTGTATCAAACTCAAATGTAGTCCCTTTATAATCTTCTTCAGACTTTGGCTGTGGAATTTGTGCTTGAAGAAATGCAAAGTGCATTTTTCTCTTTTCTGAATCAAAGGTTGAAAGAAATCTACTTTGTGAGCTAGGAGTTTGTTTCAAAAACTAGTTATATGTACTTGTCTTTAACATTTCATTCTTCAACTTTATCTCTTTGAAAGTGTCAAAGATAGTCTTCTCCTTTTCCCCTGTAGCAGTTGTGCTAGTCTAAATGGATTTTTGTTGATCTTTAGGGGTTGTTGTTTGTTGATCTTTAGAAACTATGGAAGTAGTAGGAGTAGTAGAAGTGCCTTTATCACCTTCCTGTGTGGAAGGAGGTGTCTCTTCAGCAACGATGATTACTTATTTCTCTTACTCCTTGTTGGGATTGACCTTAGGATTAAGCTTTGTCTTCTTCCTGTAATGAATTTTGAACTCTTTGCTAGATGAATCAGTCATTGGAGATGACTTATCTTCTCTAACTCTTTTTCCTGCTCTTTCTTGTGCAACAAGAGTCTACAATGCTGATGTAGAAAGTGTCTTCTCTTCAACCTCCTATAGTGTACCTTCAATCCATTCAATTTGATTCATGTACTTTTCAATATCTAGTCTAGGTGTATGAAAATATGGTGTAAATTTATTCTCTACCCTCAATTTTGAAATGACACCAACTGGATCATAAGACCATGTAAAACTTGGGCTAAACTGCATTTCTTTCAATAATTTATCTGCTTCCTCCCAGCTAACCTTCTATTAAAAGGACCTATCTGTGTTTTGATTTTAAATTGAGATTTCTTTTTAGCAGAGACAAAATGCACTTCATTTGCATTAATCATTTGTCTGATATACTCTAATTCAAAAATCCTCATGGGGAGGAATTTTGGCAACTTATAAGGGGGAAGCTCACAGCCATAAACTCTTATTTCTGTATAATTTTGGTAAAGATACCAATCTGACAGCTGCAATACCTTTCTAGTCTCTTCACTAATCCTTGGCTCTGGAGTGTTATTCAACAAACTGAGTTTTGGTTGAAGAAACAATTCCACAAACTATTTATATGAATATTCTTTATGTTCCTTCATGACTAATGAAGTCCAGAAGATGATTGACTGTTGATTTCCTTATTCATCCAATTTATGTAGGGAAAACTTAAATTTGTCTCCTTGAGAGTACAAGAATAAGTAAACTAACACAAAGGCATAACTGAAAACCTCTTCAATTGTGAATTTGACAAACTGATCATGGATAGAATCTTCAATAAACTGACTGAAGTTGAAAATGATGGAGGGTTTGGAATCTGTGGAGAATATGGACATGAATCATGTGATGGCTTCATCTACCCATTGGTATGAATAATAACCAAGAAGGTAGGAAATGACTGTGATGATTTGTTTGAACCTTTCAAGGGAAATGGATAATGGAAATGGAGGGTTTTTCTTAGGTAATGGGTCATTTTCAGTCATGAATAGCTCAAGAGTTTTAGCTCTCTTTGAAAAATATAACTTCTAGTATATTTCAATCAAGGCTTCTTGGGAAAATGGGGTAGCATTCTTTGTGGTTGGGGCTTGCATAATTTGTTCAATATTTTGGGCATTTATGGTCACTAACATCTCTCCTATAGGAGCGATAATAGCTCTCTAGTTTAGCATATACCAAGCTTGGCATATCCTAAAAAACTTTGGGGCACTATGGGTCTAAGGAAAGATGAAATGTGGGAGATTGAAATCCCATTGTCCTATGTCATCTGATTTATCCAATAATTTGTCTTCTAACCAGCAGTATAATTCAAAAATCTTAAGGTCAGACAGAGTTTCATGTATTTTGTGATATTTGTTTGCTAAAGGTATGTGGTGAAAATCAAATAGAGGGTGTAACAGAAAAATTACTGGTTCTTCTGGTCCTTTACTCTTCAGAGGCATGGTTGGCTCTTTCGAAATGAAGGAAATGAGAATTTTTGAAAGAAAACATAGGCCGAGGCTGAGGAGAAGCTATGTAAGTCGAAAGAATGTGAACAGCTGCAGAGGAGACTTTAAACACTGGTGAGGTTGATCTTTGTAGCTCTCTTAATATCTCTAAACTCGTAATCTTGTGCAGAGAAGATTGAAAAGGCAGAGTAAATGTTCAAAATGGGTGTTCAATGGTGAATTTATGGACAATTGAGTTTGATTTCCCATTTGAAAAGGGCGCAGGTGCATTGCTTAACAATTAGAAATTAAATTAATTAGCTAACAGTTATGGAAACAGCCAGAATTAAGTTGATTGGATGGTTCATAGTGTTGGCATGACGTGATTAGCAGAAGGAGTGGTGGTTTCAATTATCAGTTAAGCGGGATTTTAGAGGGGTATCAAGGCGGTAAATGGTTTCGTACAGGGGGGGTGCAAAATCACATGGTTCTAACACGTAATAGTGGGGTCGGTCTTTAATACCCCTCCTTTTGGAGCCCCCCTCCGATGTTAAGTCTCAGATGATGAGGGAGGGCCGAAATCACATGGGAGTTGTCAGATATGAGGATGATGTGATGGATTATTGGCGAGATGGAGGGGAGTTAGTGTACATAGGAGTTTAATGAATGGTGGGGTAGGGGTGTGATGAAGGTGATGTGACACAGATAGATGATGAATTAGGGAATGCAAGGTGTTGCATGGGTAGTGGAGAATAATTGGTAGTGGAGAATGACAGTAGTGAAGTACAATGCATAGGATTTAAAACCTATGGTTTTGAAGATTTATTTTCGAAATATTAAATATAGAAATTTTAATAAAATGCGATTTCGAAAATGATTTATTTAGCAAATTTTTTCATTTCTCTTCGAAATATAGAAACATAGTATAGAAATTTTATGACACGCAGTGTTTATTTAGGACTATAAAACAGGCATGGAGGTTTTGCTGCCCTATTTAATAATAATAAAACTGAATATTTTCATGGTAGTTTTAAACCCTAGACTTGACCTATATGTGATGGAATGACATGAATTTAGACCTCTGAATGGTGGTGAAATAGTGTGAAGGAGCAGCATATCATGATAGGACTCATTCAATGACCAAAATTATTGTTGAAGACTAACTAAAAAAGAAAAAAAAATTGACTAATGACCTTATGGAAAACTCTCAAAAGATTTATCTTTGATCACTAAAAATTTGACTCTAACAAGCCCCACTTGGGCCCCTCCTCAGTGGCTGATGCCCCACCAAGCAGGCAAGAGGACGCCCATCCACGCCCACATCTGCAAGAGAAACAAGGATAGTGTTAGTGTCACCACAACAGACATATAAATATACACATCATAAAATATGTAGAAAAAACATCAAAGGTAATACTTGTGGGACCCGACACATGGCTGGTAGGAAGACCCATATCCGGATTGCCCCGAAAATCCATCGTTGAGTATGGATAATCCAAGAACATCAGTGTATTTGCCTGGAACCATGCCTCAATGGTCACATCCAAATAATGACATGCCTTCCCTCCTCCGCCATGAGGCATCATGGGTGCCCACCGTTGCATCTGAGGATCACTACGAGGACCAATGGGCATTGGCACAAATGGTCAGAGCATCAACACCCTCTCGAACATGATGCTACATATGATCCTCGTGTATATAAAAACTCTGGAAGATCCTCCCTGGACCTTCCCTAGTTGTGATACCATGCCATCATACACATGGCATGCCCAATCGTAGAAGTGATCGGCCCAGAGCCGGCACAAGACACCTATATGTGGTCCAAATGCCCTATTGGGTGATGACGACCCCGTCAAGCGAACTATCATCGACAGGGCACACCGATCAGCTAGGTCATTCAATGACTCGATGCAGACGCACCACTGTGTAAGCGGTGCATCGCCGAAATTTTTCTCAACTCAATGATGGATACTCACCCTCCCAAGAGGGAGTGGGTGTGGTATCACCTCGCCTTGAGGTAGTAGGCTAGTCACAAAGTAAACATTTGTCTCCAGACGGATGACGACATCTCTATACCGCAAGACCATCATTGGTCATCCCTTGTTCCAATAGCGGACCACGAAATGGAGCAAACTATCCTGTGATCTCAGGATGTCGTTCTCCAGAAACTTTAGCAAACCCCACTGCCCCAAGAACCTCTGTGCATTGCCATCCTGACCCACAGCAATGAGAAGATCAGGCCAATCCCTCTCACACCACAACATCCTATTACTAGATAAAAAAACAAAATCAGTGACCAAAAAATCAAAATTTTTAAATCTTTGGGCCATCATCACGCTTGCTTTGTACATAGGTGCGATGTCCATGTGTCGGTATCAAGAGCATACTCATGCTTCATCGCGCAAAAGTGCTGCCAAGTGTGATAAGCTCTCCAGAATTTTTCCTTCTCCGAAATGTTTGCGCAGCTCTGCCTCGAACGCCCACGTGATCGAGGAAAAAAAGAGGTAGGTAATCCGTACAAATTAGATTTGTATGGACCCCCCAGGAAAAAACTGAGAAAATTGAAAAGAAGGACATTCAAAGCCCTACCTGACACTGACGATGCGAATCCCTAGTGCTCAAGCTGACCGTAATGGAAAGAAAGGCTCAGTAGCAAGGGCTCAGCTCTGACCTCGAACTCTCAAACGACACAAATGAACTGAAATGAGCCATATTGGCCTATATATCGCCCTTTTATCATTATACGACAGTCCATAATGGGAGCTCAGAATGCCCAATTGCAAAAATGCAAGAAACACAGTGATCAGCACCCCATCACGTCCAAAGTAAGCTTCACACATCCACGCCTAAAAAAAAATCATTTTTTCAGTTTCGACAGGTATGCCCTCTCTTATCGCTTTCCATTCAATGCTAGTTTCGATATGTTTGAACATAAAATATTCTTTCACTTGGGGTATTGGTTGTAGATACTACAAGCATGAAAAATCACCTATTGTCCCAGCCACTAAAGGTACAAGAGCATGTATCATTCTATCCCTAGCATGGTAGGCTCCCCAAAGAAGCTTTGCATATCCTGACATCATTTCTCCACAGATATCAGCCATAGGTTCTAGTCACCCGACCATGTTTATCATCACCTCACCCCACACATGATAAACATTCTTGTAGGTCGGTATACCCTCACCCTCCATGGCATCCATCACTCAAGTAAACCATACATCAAAAATCTGGAGCCATGGCCATAACATCCAATTCCAGGAAACACTTCATGTTCATTCATCCATCATACATTAAGTCAAGTTTTACCCATGACACAATAAAATTCTTTCCCAGACTATCATTCTCATAAGCAGATCGAATATGCACGACCGCATCTCGCACTTGGCCTACCACACCCCCATCAACATAGCCCATCTACGACATTTTTCATCCGCTTCACCACCTTTGCACCGAGACCAACCAATGGGGCCCCCACCCTCAGTAAAACACCCTTCTTACACCACAGTGACTGATCCAGGTGGATATTGGTGGCCACCGACCTATTCCACTTGGGGCCCCACCATTGTGTCTTTCAATTTTTTTTCACAACTTACTATTTTTAGTAGTTTTTTGGGTCTTGAACTTCCAGAGCCACTTTGAGGCCCCAAACATAGATAGTATGCCAAACTTACGTCCCCGAGAAGTTGAAACACCAATTTACCCAAACGGGGCCCATAGTTTTAGCGCTTCATCTCCTAGGGTTAGGTTTTTGGATGTTTAGAGTTCTCTATTTTTTCTCCATAATAAATAGGCCCTCGAGCCTCATTATAACACAGTTCATAGGTTTGTAGCCGCCACATCTCTTCTCAGAGATTCGCTACTAGCACCCTAGCTATTTTATTTCCATCATGTTTGTAAGCATATTTCTGTGATTTGATATTAATGAAATGAAGCCTTATTTCCACTGTATTTCTATGTTTATGGTTGTTTCTGTATTCTGTTGCGTTTCTGCATAAATCCAGATCAATGGTATCAGAGCGGTCCGCTTTTTCTCGATCATTATTTCCATGTCCCCAACAAGGTCGAGGTATAAGGAGTTAGGGCTCGATCTGGTGGAACCTTTGCAAGATCAGCCTCGCAAACCCTAACGGACACCCATGGGGGACGAAAAGAAAGACAAGGGAGCAGGAGATCCTATCAAAATATTGCTCGAGGAGGCCCTCGAAAAACAAAGGAACACGATGATGAATAACTTTGCCCAGATCCTTCAACGACTGCCCACCGGTGGCGCATCTGCATCCAGTAGCCACTCTAGAGGCATGACTCCCTTTAAGGTACAAGTAAACTTTGACATTCCCATATTTGAGGGTCAAGTAGATGCAGATGTCGTAGATATATGGTTGAATCTATTAGAAGGATACTTCTCGGTTCATGACTTTTCCGACTGGGAGAAGATTATTTTTGCACTCCTCAAAGCTACCCCCCATGTCAAGGATTGGTGGGAAACCTACTGTGAGAAAAAGGACAAGACAGAACCCTCTCTGTTCTTAGTCGTACCCACTTGGAATTATTTCTGAGATGCCATCAAGGAACAATACTATCCCATGGGGAGCTATGAGGACAAGTACATACAATGGACCACGCTGCGGCAACAAAGGGATCAAGATGTGCATGATCTAACGAATTTGTTCCATACCATGCGCACAAAGTTGGGTATCAAAGATTCAGAGAAACATTTGGTGCTAAAGTATCGCGGTTATCTGCACAGATACATTCAAGAGGAAATGGAGTTCATCGACATCTCCTTACTTGGTACGACATACTGGTATGCTGCCAAGATTGAGCAGAAATTCAAACAGAAGAAGCGAGACTTTGGATCTGCGAATAAAAAGCAAGGGAAAGGTGTCCCCAAACCGCAGAACAAAGGACAAAGCCAAGGCATGGCAGCCCAAGACAACCTACCAAAGACACAAGCAAAGAACAACACCGCGAAGCCAAAGAAGGACATGGGAAAGTGGTGTGAGTTCCATAAGATCTCCACTCACAACACAAGTGAGTGTCGAGCCAAGCAGTCACTCGTGGCCGAGATGAGGGCTCCTGAATCAGATGCATGCTCTGACTTTGAATCAGAACCTGACAAGGTGAATGACAAAGGGAAGTAGATTATTGATGTGGAGCCCAACGCCACTGTTGCCACTACGAAGATCTAGAAGGAGGAACCAGAAGATCCAGAGGAGGCAAAGTGTCTCTTCCACTCCCAGATGTGGGTAAAGGGTTCCCTGCTACGGTTCATTGTCGAAAATGGGAGCCAAAAGAACCTCATTTCAGCAGATGTCGTGAAGTGGTTGGGCTTGCCGACCACAGCACATCCACAACCATACACCATCAGGTGACTTCACCAAGGACGGGATATCCGCGTCAACTAGCAGTGTCGCCTTCCCTATAGCATCAAGCCCTTCACGAATGAGGTATTGTGTGACATTGCTCCTATTGATGTTTCTTATGTATTATTAGGCCAACCATACTTGTGGAAGCGACATGATTTGTATGAGTCCCGGCCTCGCGCTGTTATTGTTACTTTGGGAAATAAATTGAAAAGGATACCAGAGGTACCACCGCCTCCCACTATCTCTTTGGTTACTGCAAAACAATGCAGTAAGCTCATTTCCAATACCAGGAAATTTTTTTTCCTGATGATCTGCCCCCAGGGCAAGAAGAAGACTGTGGCCACGACCTCTAGTCATGGCTCCTATGCATGACAAAAAAAAATGGACAAGATTGTGGAGGAGTACGGGGACATCTTCACCTCACCCACAGGGGTGCCTCTACACTTTCAGGTCAAGCACCCCATTGACCTGACCCCAAGTGCACCGCTACCCAATGGACCAATCTATAGGCACTCTGTTCTATAGAATGATGAAATCAAGAGGCAGATTCAGGTGCTGCTGCAAAAAGGTAACATTCGGCCAAGTTCATCGCCCTGTGGGAGCCTGATCGTGTTGGTACAGAAGAAGGATGGGACTTGGAGACTCTGTATTGATTATCGGATGCTGAACAAGATCACTGTTCGGAATAGGTACTCGATCCCACTGATTGATGACCTTCTAGACCAACTCAAAGGGGCAAAATATTTTAGCAAGATTGACTTGAATTCTGGGTATCACCAGGTACCAATCGAACCCTCTAATGTGTGGAAGACTGCCTTCAAAGCCAAGGAGGGCCTTTTTGAATGGCTTGTCATGTCTTTCGGATTGACAAATTCTCCAGCAACCTTCATGAGGTTGATGGATGACATCTTGCGTCCATTCACCAACTCATTTGTAGTGGTAAACTTGGATGACATTCTGATCTTCAACTAGACTTGGGAAGAGCACCTCCACCACATCCGAGAAGTCCTCCAAACACTGCGGAAACTAAAGTTGTGTGCCAATTTGGAGAAGTGCACTTTTTGCATGACCCAGGTTCAATATCTGGGATACATTATTGATGAAAGGGGGGTGCATGTGGATCCAGCCAAGATCCAAGTCATTCGAGATTGGCATTAACTACCTATGGAAACTCCTTGACTTTGCAGGTCTTTGCTGATTTCTCGAGGGTTCATGGTGGTTCTCTCCTTATCAGCATGCAAGTTAGTCTCTTAGGGAGGAGCGAAAGAAAAATTCTGTTGATCAGAATCTCAACATAAGGCGTTCGTAGAATTGAAACATCGCCTCTGTTATGCCCCAGTGCTCACATTACCAGACTTGCAAAAACCATTTGAGATCGAGACATATGCCTTTGACTATGCTATTGGGGCATTTATTATTCAACAGGGGTATCCAGTGGCATATCACAGTGAGACATTGCCAGACACAGTTCGAAAGTATCCCAATTATGGCAAAGAAATTTATTCCCTTGTGCAGGCTTGTCGACAATGGAAGCATTACATTTTGGGGAAGGAGACAATCATCCACACAGACCACCGACCCCTGCAATTCATACAGACACAAGGGAAGTTGCAGAATGATTTCCATCAGAAGTGGTCCACATATCTGCAACAATTTAATTTGAACATCAAGTACAAGAAGGGTAGCACCAATAATATTGCAAACTACCTTAGCCAATCACCGATCGTGGCCATAACCATCGTTCTCAACTCTTGTGGGCGTGATACTTCTGATTGGCCACTTCTCTACAAGAGTGGTCCAGAATTCAACTACACATACAAGGCACTCTTGGGGGGTATGCAAGTTCCAAATTTTCACCTCCAAGATGCACTATTATGTCCCCTAGGACACCTTTGTGTTCCTTCAAGCAAGCGTGCCAAGATGATATGGGAAGCGCACTACAGTCAAGTATTTGGGCATTTTGGGGTCGAGAAAATAGTGGCAGTACTGCATAAGTATTTCTATTGGCCAAACCTTCGACAGGATGTCGGGAAGTACATCAGATCCTGCACTGCTTGCGCCATTTCCAAATCGACCATCAAGAAGCAAGGGCTCTATACTCTGCTACCTGCCCCTAGTTGACCTTGGGAATCTATCTCCATGGATTACATGTCAGGCCTTCCTTCTAATAAGCATGGAAACGATTTTTTTTTTGTGGTCGTCGACAGGTTCTCAAAGATGGCCATTATGGCGGCCTGCAAGAAGAATATCACAGCAGAAGCCACTGCTAAACTCTTCTTTGAACGAGTGTGGGTGCACTTTGGGATCCCATAGGCTATCATATCAGATCACGATAGCAGGTTCCTCATCACATTTTGGTCTAGCCTCTAGTCAATGTTGGACACCAAGCTCACTAAGTCCACATCTTTTCATCCTTAAACTGATGGCCAGACAGAGGTCATCAACAGGATGATTGTACACATTCTGCACATGTACAATTCAAAGCATCCACACACATGGGATGAGATCCTTCCCTATGCACAACACAGTTATAACCAGGCTCTCCATAGCTCAACCGACCACGACCCCTTTCAAGTGGGCTTGGGATTCCAGCAATTATGTCCCATTGACGTAGCCATGCCATTTGCAGCCACTCAGGCCGAGTCGGCTCATGTCCACTCTGAAGCTGACAAAGAAAACAACTTCATCGAGCGCATTCAGTAAATTCGCCAGTAGGTTCATGACATATTAGATAGAGCCAATGCTAAGTACAATCAACAACATGATCAACATCGGGTGCCACACAACTTCTAGGTGGGCGAAAAAGTGTGGCTACATTTGCAGAAGGAGTGCCTCACTAGACCCCACCACAATATTCGCCCGCTCCGATATGGGCTGTACACCATCACCAAGGCTATAGGGAACAATGCCTTCAAGCTAAGTATTCCACCATTCCTTGGTCTGCACCCAGTATTCAATGTAGACCGCCTTCGTCCCTACTTCCCACCTCTATTGCACACCTCTGACATTGCAGAAGAACTCACACCAAAAGAGTTAAACCTAGAATGCATGGAACAAACCACCACAGACTGTATCATGGACATGCAAATCAAGAACACTCGCTGACATAAGATCCAACTGTATCGGGTTGTCAAAGCTGGCCAACTCCTGCACCAAGGCAAGTGGTTCACCAGGGACCAAGTTCAACATAAGTTTCCTCATCTCATGGAGGAACTCAACACAATGGGGACCATTGCTTCCTAATTGGGGGAGGAATGATCTAGGTGGATATTGGTGGCCACACTTTAATTCACCAGGGCCCCACCATTGTCTCTTTCAGTTTTTTTTCACAACTTACTATTTTTAGCAGTTTTTCGGGTCCTGAACTTCCGGAGCCGTTTTGAGGCCCCAAACGGAGATATTATGCCGAAGTTACGTCCTCGGAAAGTTGAAACACCAATTTACCCAAACGAGGCCCATAGTTTTGGCACTTCATCTCCTAGGGTTAGGTTTTTGGACGTTTAGAGTTCTCCATTGTTTCTCCATAATAAATAGGCCCTCGAGCCTCTTTGTAACATAGTTCAGAGGTCTATAGCTGCCACATCTCTTCTCAGAGATTCGCTACCAGCACCCTAGCTATTTTATTTCCATCATGTTTGTAAGAATATTTATGTGATTTGATATTAATGAAACAAAGCCTTATTTCCACTGTATTTCTATGTTTATGGTTATTTCTGTATTATATTGCGTTCCTGCATAAATCTGGATCAGTGACGAATTATTTCATGTTTACTAGGGCACCCATCTTCGTGCTTGTATATCCAAACCCATTATATATTCTTTTGGCAAGTGTATGAAGATTGTTTTTAGGAGAGCACTCCCACCCATCCATCCACATTTCTCACTTGGAAATAGTCCCTAATCACCCTTGGTCAGAGCTTTGGATTCTTTAACCACCCCCACCATGACACTCATAACAACCACATACCCATCTTGGACGTCCTACCGACTCCAGGGATTTCCTCACCAAAAATTGGTATGACTATCGTCGCTTACATTTACAAGCTCTGACCTTGGGCCACTAAACTTCCATCATCAATTACAACCATTTCTCATCATCATGCCTAATTTAACCTATCACACCCTGCCCTACTACATTAGATATCCTAGTCCCTTGCATCAGTACTCCTCTTGGTCGGTTGAGGCTTCATTCTTGTCGACTTCAACAACCATCTTTCAAGAAGGAGGCAATACCTTGGATGGCTCCTCACCTCAATAGGGGCATCATCGGATGGCACTATGGGAGTCATCATTACCCACTTATGTCATTGATCCTCTTGAAATTCAACTTCAACATAAGCTTTCATGTCAAGATGGTATCGTACTTCACAACAGTTGCACCCTATCAGAATTCGTCGAAGACCGTGCCATCATAAGTGTCACTTTCAGTAATGCTTTCATAGGAAGGTCCCCAATCAGAGACCCATGCATACAATGAGCATTTGTTCTAAACATGCCATACCAATATTATGCATATGGACACCACATTCAACCTATTGTCAAAGAAAAACACCCCTGAGGGTGTCAGCAACCGTCTTCATCAACCAATAGCAAGTCACTACCACACAAGTGACACAAACAGAACCTCTATCTGTTAGATAAGCTTAACTATTCAAAACATCATGAGCATAGGACTTTCTCACCTCGTAGAAATATTGTATTTATTTGATCTCTTGTAGGTTTCCAACAGAGCACGATACCTTTTTTACTCACGGTAAGGGGTCTCCAACCTCAGTTTTCACACAAGTTATTCTCTCTCTCTCTCAAATGGATTACACAAAAAAGAAACTATAATGTATTTTGGCTATACAGTTCTTCCTAGACCTCATACATTAGGGGGAAACTGTTAACACTGGAAAATCATACAAGCAAAATACATTAGAAAATTTCAATTAGAAGGTATAAATAAGGATTTACAAGGAAGGCATACATTACAGGAGCTAAAAGTTTTAACTTTTCCTAAGGTCAAGCAGGAAAATTTATTAAATTGCGCACAGAAAACACTGACCACAAGCGATCTTTGCATCTTTTTCTTCGATAGTCATGAAGATCATCGCGACTATCCCTCAAAGAACCACATGGTCCTGAGTATGCGGAAAGTCACTGTCCGGGACCACTTGGCACACATGAAGAAGAAGATTCCCACTCAAGCTAGCCAAGTACAGCCTCCTTGGAGCCACCTTGAGGCTTTAGTGCAGCACACAACGGAATCATCCTCCCACTCTTGTGTCAACATCCTTATTGTACCAAGAGAGGGAGGGAAAAATTGAAATTTTTCTATAAAATACTACCATGGGAAGAGAAACATGAGAACACAATATTATGCTAGCCAAATTTCTTGAGAGAAAACCAGCTTGTGTTTTCCAAGCAGTAAGAAGGATTGGAAGGATTCAGTTGTTGGCCACCCAACACCTCAATCCAAGAGAAGAAGTACACAAAGTGTCTGTCAATCTACCATCCGTCAAGGGGAGAGAAAGGCTTGTAGAAATATTTAGGGGAAGAGACCCCCTTGTCTTGGATATTAGAGATCCATAGCTCTAAGGATCCATTGTAAGTGATTTAGCATCCTATTCTCTTATACCACCAACACCTAATAAAGGGAGAGAGTTATATATTTGAATTATTAGTGTGTTTGACTCAATTGAGCTTGTTATTGTACATGATTATTTTGTTTTTATTTCTTCATTGATGTAGCATGCTATGTTTCTTACTTAGTTTACTACATGTTATTTTTTTCGACTAACGATCTAATAAACCAATTGACCTGTGACTTGCATGTAGGAACACAACCTCCCTATTAAGCACGATGTATTATGTCCACCCACGCGTCGAATACACTACAACACCGACCATCAAGAAACAAGGTCTGTATACCCTTCTGCCTACTCCTAGTCAACCTTGGGAATCCATATCCATGGATTACATGTCATGCCTTCCTTCTACTAAGCATGGAAACGACTGTGTTTTTGTGGTCGTTGATAGATTATCTAATATGGGCATTCTAGCGACTTGCAAGAAGAGTATCACAATAGAAGCCATTGTTAAGCTCTTATTTGAACGAGTGTGGGTATACTTTGGGATGCCACAATCCATCATCTCAGATCAGGAGAACATGTTTCTAAGTATATTTTGGTCAATACTTTGGTCGACGTTGGATACCAAACTCACCAAGTCCATGAATTTCCACCCCCAAACTGATGGCCAAACAGAGGTCATCAACAGGATGATCGTACACATTATACACATGTACAAATTGAAGCATCCGCACACATGGGATGAAAGCCTCCACTACGTCCAAAAAAACTATAATAGAGCTCTTCATAGCTCAACTGGCCACAACCCCTTTCCGATGGGGTTGGGATTTCAACCACTATGTCCCATTTATGTGGTCATACCATTTGCAGCTACTCAGGCAGACTCAGGTCATGTCCAGTCCAAATTCGACAGGACTAATAGCTTCCTTGAGCACATTTAGCACATCTGCCAACAGGTCCATGACATACTGTACAGATCCAATACTAAGTACAAGCAACGACTTGATCAACATCGGGTACCACACAAATTCCAAGTGGGCAACAAAGTTTGTCTACATTTACATAAGGAGCGCCATGATGGGCTCCACTGCAAGCTTTGGCCACTCCGATATGGGCCATACACGATCGCCAAGGTTGTAGGAGACAATTCCTTTGAGCTCAACATTCCACCGTTCCTTGTCCTGCACCCAGTGTTCAATGGGGACCGCCTTCAGCCTTAGTTTCCACCATTAATGGACACATCTGACATTTCTTAACAACTTACACCAACATAGTTAAATTGATAATGCATGGAACAAGCCACAGTTGATCATATCATGGACACGTATATCAATAATACTCGCCAACGAAGGATCCAACTATATCAAGTTGTCGAAACAAGCCAACTCCTTCACCAGGGCAAGTGGTTCACTAGGGACTAGGTTCAACAAAAATTTCCTCGCCTCATGGAGGCTTTCCACGCAATGGGGATCATTTCTTCCTAAGGAGGGAGGACTTATCCATGTGGATATTGGTGGTCATCGGCCTATTCCACCTAGACCTCCAATTAGTTTCATTAGTTTCCATGTTTATAGCAACATTTACTATGTTTAGCAGTTTTTTGGGTCCTGAACTTCCAGAGCAATTTTGACTCCCTAAATGATGTTTTTTTGAGGTCCACAACAGGCCCATATTCATATGTACTATGTCTAATCATGTAGTACTTAGAGAGATATTTCCAACAAGGTATTGTATGTGCAAAATGGAGATAATATGACCAAGTTAAGACCTCGAGAATTTGACTGCCCAACAGGGGCCATAAACTCTTGGTGTTCCATCTTTTGGGGTTAGGGTTTTGGTTGTTTAGGGTTTTCTCTTATTGTTCAATAATAAAAATTCCCTTGAGCCTCGCTATAACACATTTCATAGGCATGTAGCCGCCACATCCCTTCTCAGAGATAAGATACCATTGTCCAAGCTAGTTTATTTTCATTTTGTATGTAAATTATTTCAGTTCTACGAGATTAATGAAATGAAGTGTTATTTCTGCTACATCTCTGGATTAATGGTTATGCTTGTATTTTTTTGCATTAATGTTTAAGTCTGGATCACAAATGCATGAGAATGAAACATTTATAGCAAGTCGGGGAATTTAAACCAAACATAAAGGAAATGTTAGATCTCATATCTTTAAATGAAAAGAAGAGAAAAAACCCTCTACAACAGTTGGACTTTAAACTTAGACTATTTGTAAAGGGTTGTTCCGTACCAACTACTAAAGAGTATAAAATACATTAACCTATTTGATTATATAAAACTATATAACATACATAATAGATACATATTGTAACTACTTTCACAAACATGGAGGAATGTGCCAATAAAAATTTTCCCAACCATTCATTGTAAAATTGATTTTTTTTGTTAAAAATAAAAAATAAAAAAATTTCATTAAAATGAAAAAAAATTACTTAAACTGTGATTAAAAAAAATAGTAGGGCAGGAAGGCCCGCCAAAGAACCCGTTAAGAATCATCATATATGGCCCAACAAATAGGCATACAACCATTACATAAATCTAAGAGGAAAAAGGGTGCAATGCCCACAAAAAAAATATCATTCAGAAGATGCTCTCACTAGCTTGAACATGCTTGGAGATGTTCCAACAAAAGTCTTATTCAAACCTGGAAGATACCTTGACCGACAGGAAATAAACATCGGAAGATACTCTGACTGGCAAGTAAAAAAAGTCGGAAGATACTCTGACTAGCAGGTATTGCTGAAAGATACTTTGACCGGTAAGAAAATGCATGGGGATGCTCCATCAAGCCTCTAAACTAAGCGCAGGCTGCCTAAGAAATCTGAAACAACAAGCCCAGAGACAAGGCAACAAAAAAAACAGGGCCAAATGCCTAAAGGAGTCATGGAAAACACAACGTGAATCATAAAAACAAAAAAAAATTACACCAAAATCCACCCATGGCGGTGACGAACGAAAAATTCCTAGAACTAGCCCATCCATTAAAACAAAACTAGGCCAGAGAAGCCCTAATAAGCTCGCAGCATAAACCCCATGGGGACACAATTCCCACACCAGTGAAGGGAGCCCCCCAAGTAGCAAAAAAACAGGGGCAGAAAGCCCCAAACTACCCATGTCTTCCCCAGTGTCGGTGAATGAAAACACAACATGGGATCTACAATCAGGGAAAGAAAGGCATTAGTGGCAGTGCAAGCCTTGACATCAAGCCTCAGAGAAGAGAAACCTGCAACTCGAAAGAAATTTGGCAAAGGCCACCAAGCACTAGAATTCATAGAAAGGCACCCATGAATAGTTGCAACACCTACAAAGGGGAAAAAAATGGCTGAAAATGAGCAAGAGGAGGCATGAACTAGGGACTAGTGATCAGGTGCTTAGCATAAAGCTCAAAAATGAAAGTGCTCAGAATAGATTGGAAACTGAATGACAGCAAAGAGATCATCGCCAGGAATCTGACACAATTCGTTTCATTGAAAACCGACTCTGGATGAGGAAGATGGAGCATGTTGTTCATTTTCCTAAACAGCTAAAAAAATTGCAGAAATGAAAAAATGCTGACATGGCAGCCTAGTCAGCAAAGAAATAGATATTCTTGGAATATTCAGTTATTTTTGCCCAATCACATTATGACAAGTGTCACTGCAGGATTTCCTGGAAACTTGGGTTAAGGTGGAATTTTTTTATTATCTCCTAAGGTCGAATTTCATATTTTAATTCCATAGTCCAACCAGAGGCGAACACATGGTGCATCAAGGGGCCACCACGTGCTCCCTCTGGTGGACCAAGGTCAAAGTCTGAATTTTCATTTCAATGGTCGAATTTCATATTTTATATCAAAGGTCGGGCATACATGTAATATGGTTTCGAAATATCAACATATATTAAAGGTTGGATATTAATGTGTTGGGAAAAATTTATGATGGAAGGTTGGAGGTCAGGGTCGACCCTGCGACCTCCCCCACACTATGCTCCAATCTTACCGTTGGACCACTACAATAGTTCTTAACTATAGCGGGCCGCGGATTATATTTATATTCATATGGTATGAACGGCGAGGGTAAGGAAGGGGCTAGCCCCCTAACCACAGGACCATGTGCAATTACCATGGCTTAAATGCAGAGATTAAATTTAATGCGAGGTTAATTAATCCATAACCTTTAGTTAAATGCGCTTATCCTATTTTAATCTGAGTTTATGGTAAACACGCTTAGCGCATTTAGCTCACACTTATCCATTAGTTAATACAGCTTAACTATTAATTAAACCTGAGTTTAATTCGGTGGAGGAAATGGTGGAGCCCCCAAATTCAGCGCCAACTCTAAAGTTGGTGGCTCTAACTGGAGTTTTCTCTAGATTTAGTGGATATTTCCTAGGCCAAACTATTTAGGCCATAACTTTTGCAAAATTCGACCAAATTGGGAGCAAGAAAAGTCTATTTTGGATGATTTAGACATTCTAAACACATTGAAGCAGGTTTTAGGAGTAGTAGATGATTGTAAAAATCACTTTTTCACATTTGAGCTAATACAGGGCCTAAGCCATGAAGCCAGACCAAGGAGAAGTAGTCGAGGCGGGGTGAAATCCTTCATCAAAACACTGTGTTAATTGATCATTTGATGGTTTGTTGTACATTTTATTGTTTTTTCTCAACATTATGTTTTAATGGTTAAATTGCTCATGAATTTAACATAAAGCTTGATACATTTACTTGTTTAACACTCACAAACACTTCAAGAAACCTATGCACATGAATCAAAAGATCAGCAAGTTGTTTATAGTTATGAAGATGAAATTAACACAGCAAAAATAACATTCAGATTCAGATCAAGGTGGTATCAGAGAAAAAGTTGCAAAGGTTATTTGTTTGATTTGCTTGAGTTTTGTGCAAGTAGGGTTTTAATGGTTGCAAATTTGTGATGCTTACAAGGTTGAAGTTGCAGAGAGGAGAAGGGAAACTATTGCTTGCTAGTCCTGAGGTTAGGACCAGAAGAAGGAGAGCCACAAGGGCTGGTTCTCCACCCAAATTTTCACTCACAACTGCACTTGAAGCACCTCAATTTGTATCTCTAGCTGAGATTGAAGAGGTAGAAGTTGCACCAGAAGCCGAGCTTAAATCCATAGCCACCATGTCAGTTGTAGGAGAGACTGAAGGTATTTCAAAAGAGGAAGCATACAAGAAGGATTTCTATGAACTAACTGAAAGGGTTATGATCCTCTTTGAAGAGAGGGACAAAAAAGATGAAGAGAGGGATTCAATGGGCAGTGGAGGAAATCCTTCTCCATATCCACCATTTTCATCATCATCCTCATCATCACCATCATCATCATCTTCCACTTCCACAGCTAGAACTACCCATACTCACTCAAAATCCACAAAAGGAAAGACTCCCTTACTCAAACTTGATGTCAAATTTGAGCTTCCAATGTATAATGGCAAGGTAAATTCAGAGAGGTTGGATAATTGGATTCGTCAATTAGAGGTGTATTGCAAAATTCATAACCTTCATGAAGATGACATAAAGATTCAATTGGCTTCCTTGAAGATGGAAGGATCAATGCTTGTATGGTGGGAAGCAAGGACTCAAGAAGAGATTAAAAACTACAGTAAGATCTCAATGTCTTGGTCAAGTTTTATTGCTACCATTAAAAGGCAATTTTATCCTCTAGCTTACATGTAAAAGGCCATTATGGACTGGCAGAATTTTAGACAATTGAAAGGGAAAAGTGTGCAAGATTGTACTCGTGAATTTAGGAGAAGAGCTCTTATTTTGGTATTAATTTGTATTCTAAAGAAACTTTGTTAAATTATATTGGGGGTTTTCACAGTTACCTTAGGCACACTATTCTCATGTTCACTCCCACAAACTTAGATGAGGTTTGTGTTCAAGCCACACATTTAGAAGCAAGAGGGAAACAAAATGCAGATGAGAAAAGTGGCAGTTTCCTTAAGTATGAGGGTAAAGTAAAGGGCAAGTTTAATGGAAGAGGAAAGAGAAATAGCTCTATCAAAAGAGAGAAAGAGAAACTCACATGTAAAAATTGTTCGAAGAATGGCCATGATGAAGACCATTGTTGACAACTTCATCCAAGGTTGAAGCCAAACAAACTGAAAGCCAAAGAAAAGGGGAAAACTATTGCAATAATTGAACATGAATTAGGTTTATATTTAGAAGAGGAAACCAATATTACAACAATGGGTTCGAAAGGTAAGAACATAACAAGCACTAGTTCTTCAAGTTGTTCCAATGTAACTCAAGATGAAGATACAAGAATTGAACTCTTTCATATTAGAGTCGTTTCTAAACATACCAAGATAGACACACTTTTTGCTAGTGGTTCTCAAGCTAATTTGATTTCTGAAGACTTAGTCAAGAATCTAAACCTTGAAATTGTTATGCATCCAAGAACTTATCCTTTAGGGTGGATATGAAAGAATGCAAACTTGTAGGTAACAAGGAAGTGCATACTAAGGTTTTCCATCAATTCAAACTTTCTTGATGAAGTTGAACTTGATGTCGTGTCGATTGAGATATCAGTATTGTTTTGGGAAGTCCATATCTTTATGATAGGAAATCAGTATTTCATCACCATGAGAATAAGTATCACTTGTTTAAAGATGGAATTAAGTACATAGTTAGAGTGCATAAGAAGAAGACAATTTTGTCTCTTATACATGCAAGAGAAATGAAGAGAATAGTGAATGCAAGTCAAAACTTGACTTTGTTAATGATCAAACATAGAGATGTTTTGAATGAGGCCTTTCAAAAATATGCATCGAATGAATAAGTTGATTTCATTAAAGTTGCTTATGCTTGCAATGAGAGGTTTCGGGACTCTAATAGGTTGTCTTTGAAAGGAGGTAAATAATATGTGAAATATTTGCAGCAGTCAACATCAGTGTTGAGCAGTGTTGGAAACAAGATGTCGGTGCAAGAGGGTGCAAAGGTCAAAGAGAAAGTGCCAAATAAATTTGAAAAAGAAGGCATAGGTTCCACCAATGCTTGTCTTTTATTTCCAAAGGGTACATGGTAATGGCGAAAATACCTGGTCAAAAGTCGACGCAAGTACAAAGCAAGAGCAGTTAAGAATCGCCATGATGACAATGTGTGAGGTGAGACAGTTTTTAATTTTCCTTTGATTGATGACCAAGGTGGGAAAAATTTTGTTTCTGCAAGAACAGCTTGCTTCTCTGCAAATTCAGGGAAATTGCAGCATGACAGTGTCTACAACATCAAGAGAGGATCTCAAGAGTCAAGGAAAAAGATTAGTTTTTATGAAAAGCTCAAGTTGATGAAAATGGGAAAATTTCAGTGGATTGAGATTGGAAGGGTGAGGGAACTGTACCCTCATCCACATGTTCAGTAATCAAAGAGATTTTGGGGTCCAAAAGGCTTCTAGTGGGGAGGAGTGATGAGGTTCTCAGTGTAAATCTCAAAAATGGACGTGCTTATAATCGATTGTAAACTAAATGACATCGAAGAGCTCGTCACCGGGAATATGGCGCAATTCGTTTCATTGAAAACCGACTCCAGATGAAGAAGATAGAGCCTACTGTTTGTTTTCTTAAACAACTAAAAAAATTGCAGAAATGACAGAATGTTGAAATGGAAGCCTATCAAAGAAAATTATATTTTTGGAATATTAAGTCATTTTCGCCCAATCACACTGTGACAAGTGTCACTGCAGGATTTGCTAGAAATTTGGGTTAAGGTGGATTTTTTTTATTATCTCCTAAGGTCGAATTTAATATTTTAATGGTCGAATGAAATTTTATTATATGGTCAGATATTCCAACCAGAGGCGGACACATGGTGCAACCAAGGGTCGCCACGTGCCCCATTTGGTGGACCAAGGTCAAAGTTTGAATTTTCATTTCAATGGTCGAATTTTCATATTTTATATCAAAGGCCAGGCATACATGTAATATGGTTTCGAAATATCAACATATATTAAAGGTTGGATATTAATGTGTTGGGAAAAATTTATGATAGAAGGGCGGAGGCCAGGGTCGACCCTGCGACCTCCCCCACACTATGCTCCAATATTACCGTTGGACCACTACAATAGTTCTTAACTATAGTGGGCTGTGGACTATATTTATATTCATATGGTATGAACGATGGGGGTAAGGAGGGGGCCAGACCCCTCACCACAGGACCATGTGCGATGACCATGGCGACGAAACTTATTGTTAAATGTAGACATTAAAGTTAATGCGAGGTTAATTAAGCCATAACCTTTGGTTAAATGCACTTATCCTATTTTAATCGAGGTTTATGGTAAACACACTTAGCGCATTTAACTCACACTAATAAATTAGTTAATCCAGATTAACTATTAATTAAACTTGAGTTTAATTCGGCGGAGGAAATGGTGGAGCCCCCAAATTCGATGCCAACTCCAAAATTGGTGGCCCTAACTAGATTTTTCTCCATATTTAGTGGAGATTTCCTAGGCCAAATTGTTTAGGCCATAAATTTTGCAAAATTCGACCAAATTGGGAGAAAGAAGAGTTTATTCTCGATGATTTGGACATTCTGAACACATTGAAGCAAGTTTCAAGAGTAGTAGGTGATTGTAAATAACAATTTTTACACATTTGAGCTAACACGGAGGCCCAAGCCATGGAAGCTGGACCAAGGAGATGTAGCCCAAGAGGGGTTAACTCCTTCATCAAAACACTATGTTAATGGATAATTTGATGGTTTGCTGTAAATTTTATTGCTGTTGTTTAGCATTATGTTTTAATGTTTAAATTGCTCATGAATTTAACATAAAACTTGATACATCTACTTGTTTAACACTCACAAACACCTCAATAAACCTATGCATATGAAGCAAAGATCAGCAAATTGTTTATAATTCTGAAGATGAAATTAGCACAACAAAACTAACATTTAGATTCAGATCAGCTAGGGTGGCTAGGGTTCAACAACCCTACCTCATTTAGGGTTTTGTTCCAACGTCTGCTCTTCTAGGAGCTCCAAATTTTAAATTTTTATCTGCCACCCCCAAAGTAAAATTGAATTCGTGACTAGATGTTTTGTATATGAAAATTTTAAAATAATAAAATTATAATTTAAATTAATAAATATGTGTAGTTTAACTAGTAATAGATGAAATGAATTTTTAATCAGAATCCAACAACATAATTACTAGTGAGATTGTGATTTCTTATTATTTAAAATACATTTTTAAATGCACAAATGGAATCAACGTCCTAAAAACCCAATGAGAGTGGATCTTTGCAAATTAAACAACTTAAAATTATGATTTTTAAGGAAAAAAAATTATTGTAAAAAGGTTCATTTCAACTATTAATTAGATTACACCAATAAATTAATTTTTTTTCTTCCAAATTTATTAAATTTATATATTTTAAATTTTTAACCATATTTTTTCTTAATATATATATATATATATATTCCCCAAGGGATAACTCAATTGGTCGAGTTCCCATTGCTAAGTATGTTGCCAATTGGGAGGTCACGGGGTCAAATCTCCTCGACACCCTTGGGGTTAGGTCCGACCAGATAAGTTGGCAGGTGGATCTGCCCAGAATATTACCTATGGATGTAGAAATAACTCAGACTGTGAGTGACAGATATATATATATATATATATATATATATATATATATATATATATATATATATATATATATATATATATATATATATATATATATATATGTGTGTGGGAGGACAAAGTGAAAAAAGTACATACATAGGGTAGGTGAGTTTCAATTTTCCTAGTGGGAAACTAGATAATTTTGACCACCTACATATAAAATAATTGGTCGAAAACTCAAGGAGTATCAACATTACAAGCATAACAAGGCTATCTATGAGTTTATTGTGAAAGGAAAAGCTAAAAATAAACATGAAAACTCAAGTATCTAAAGAAGTGACCAAGGTCATGTTTCCAGCACTTGATGTTGGTAGAGCATGAGAATTTGGTTTACGGTGAAAATTAAGCTTGATATGTGAAATCCTCTCTTCAATCCTGTCTAGATGATAATTCTGATTTCATTGGTATATTTTAACATCTGAAAATAAACACGAAAACTCAAGTATCGAAAGAAGTGATCGACGTCGTGTCTCTAGCACTTGATCATTGTTGAGCATGAGAATCTGATTTACATTAAGAATAAAACTCGATATGTGCAATACCCTCTACAGTCCAGTCTAGGCGATAATTATGATTGTGTTGGTATCTTTTAACATCCTCTAATTTAGAAAAGATGTTGTACCTAGTAGCTTGTTTATCCATTAAGATTATGCCTAACAGAATCTTCATCTCCTAATACAAGGTTAATGCTCTGAAATAATGTTTCCTTCGTCCCAGGGTGTTCTCTAAATTAGGAATCCAAGTGGCTACATCTTCTTGGATCTCATAATATGAGAAGACCTATCTTTCTTGAGCAACCTGAGATTCTAAATTACAAATCGGATTCTGGGTATTAGGGGGAATCATTGCATGATAACTCTCAACACCCTCCTAGGCCTAATGTTGAGCTCTATTAGGCCCATGGGGGTTCCAACCCCCTCCCTCGTGCCTACTGCACATCCTCTTACACTCCATCTTCCACTGATAGCAATGAATGTTTGTGTTAACACTCATTGGGTCTTAACCCCAAGCCAGAGGGTACATAACTACCAGCCTTGGTAAATATTTCAACATTGATGATAGACTCACCCATAGACGACTGACACTGGTTGTAGAGAGAATGCAACCAAAATAACTTGAAACTACACCTACTCATAAAGAACCCTAAAATGAGGTTGTCTACCAATGACAGTGTAGGGATGACATCAAAAGTGAGACCACACAGACATTGACCTCCATAGATGGATGGACCATGTTAGTGTCACAATATGCATTCTGCCATCAGTGATCAATATCTCTCTTTTCATTCTCATTTTAGGTGTCTCACTCTGAAATTTTTATATCATTCCATTAGGTCATGCTAAAAATTGTTTCACTGATGGTAGCCTTCCTCAATAAAAATTCACTCTCCCTCAGAAAATCACATTTGTTGGCTCACCTTCATATCTTGTTGAGCATAATAACACCTATGAAAAGCTCATTTCACCATGTCTTGTCTCAGTCAAATTCAGTCATGAAAGTCAGGCCATTCAAGGTCTCATTAGGTCATTAGGTTTTAGTTTTCCAAGGTCAAGAATGCATCATTCCATCCCAATAAAGTCAGCAAACAAATGTGATAGTGACTCATTGACATTATATTTCCATTTTCAGAAGATCATTAGTATGTAAACATTATATTTTTAAATTTGTAATTTGATTTTATATGATTTTCATATCAAAATGTCATTTTGATATGAAAACTAAGATGTAATTTAATTTTTATTTCCTATGTAATTTATGTTTTCTATATGTAATATTTTCACTCCCTAGCTGTCAACTCAAAGCACTCATGCCAAACTGAAGGAAATAATTTTCAAACTTCACCAACTAATCAACCTGCAAAACAAAAAGTCAGAAGTCAAAGAGCATTAGTCTGAAAATTTGAAAGGAAACGTGAAACATAAGGAAAGTGGGTTTTCAAAGCATAAATCAAATCTACTTAAGTATAAAAGCCCTCAACGCTCCAAATCAAAGTTCATTTGTTTCCTACATCCTCAAGCAAACTTAGCAAAGGAGAAAATTTCGAGTTTCAGAGTGAAATTGTGTAAAACGGGTTTAGAGGGCGTGTTTGCTTGGTCGCTACGCGTTTGGCCTGGACATTGCGCGTTTGGCCGAAATTCCAATGTATTTTTCAACGGTGCTGCGCGTTTTCCAGGGTCACTACACATTTACCAGGGACGCTGCGCGTTCACCGAGTTGCTTCAAAAAATTTCTTCCATACCTCAAAATATCACAGATTCATTCCAAAACTTCAAAACAGTGATTCCTCATGCCTCCAGTATGCTAGTAAGTAACAAATTTGCCTCACCCCATTTTATCAAATGTCAATTTGATGTGTGATTGTTCTTAAGGGAATTTAGTGCCTCCTTCTAAATTCAAAAACTCTAGTTTTCATTAAAATATAATTTACATTATAAAACTGGTCCCTTATCCTCACATCCTAAAACACTTTCCCAACTCCCTACATTTATATCCCCATTCCCTAAACTATCATATCCTTTAAAACCCTAATTCCTAGGTTTTCACTTGCCTAGGCTCTCTTCCCTATTCTCGTCTCCTCTGTTTCCTCACACCAACCTTCACTTCATACACTTTCATTTCATTCCATCTTTCCCTAGGGTTTGACACCAAAAAACATTATGGCAGAAGAGGAGAATAGAAGTCATAGTGAGGAGGAGGAAAGATATGAGAGAAGGTCATATAAAAAAGGAGGGAGAGTCATTAGACATGAACTAGAAAATACCAGAGAGCTTATGGCATCTCTCATCACTGTGGCATGTTTTAAGCATGTAGGTTGTTTTGAGTTCTGTGAAAAAGTGCAAAGAGTCTAGTACCATACTATGTTGACAAGATTATTCATTTCCAACCTCCATAAAAACCACGTCACCCTTGTTGGTGTCAATTTTACTGTGTCCACTAACATTATATCAGCTGCCATTGAGATCCCAAATTTTAGGGGAAAATGGTTCAAACAAGGAAATTTGAGTCACTATTATTATGAGCCATATCTTAAACCAAGGTACAAGAATGAGAGAAATAGGATTTTTCCTTTATCTTACCTCCTGGACAGATATGTCCCCATAATGAAAATCATCATGAGATACTTCACCTGTGAGGGGAGGTTTTCTAGACTCTATTCCTATCATGTCCGGCTACTCATGCACTTCACAAGGGTTAGAATGCTCAATATACCTTACTATCTCTACCAGAGCATTGAAAAGATGGAATTTGTTGCCCAAAGAGAGATTATGATCATCAAATGAAAAGTGTCTTTCACCACTCCATTATCAAGATGATAGTCTCACATCACCTTGATCTGTTAAACATTCCATGGGACACCTTCATGTCCTATGAGATTTTCATTGTCCCACCTATTTAGCATGGCTAGGATGCACCTTCATCATCTCATCCTTCCACATCTATCCCTCCATCTCAGTATAATGTTCATACATCATCACCAGATCAGTTCCATTCATCTCCTTCACCTTTATCTCACATTGATCCTTCTTCTTCACCTTATTATGACCTTTCATCACCATCCCATCATTATTTTGAGTCACCTAGCAAGGATGAGAACATTGAGGCAAAATGGACTAGTTTGGTTGAGGTTGAGCCATTGCCCAAAACCTACCAGAGAGGCTATAGGCATGTGTTTGCTTCACTTAGAGTGAAAGGGGCCATGCCTTCTTCATCAACACAGCAGGTGGATAAAGGTAAGGACAAGGTAATAGATTCAACCATTCATGATGAGGAGGGCAATCATGAAACATAGCATGAATTTCAGCTGGTTGACCTATATGAGGAGGATGAAGACAAAATAAAAAAGTTAGTAATAAAAGGTAAAGAGGCTAATATTAGTGAGCTCCAAGCTAATCTTGAGAGGGATAAATATGTGATTCACTTTCTTGAGCATGGAAATTAGCAGTTGAAGACCAAACAGGTCATTGATGAGGTGAAGTACTTCACTGCTCAAAGGGAGGCTCATAAGACCAAAGCCTTGCTTGATGAGACATTAGAGAAGTATGGTGAACCTGATGATGAGGAGGATCAGCCTCCAAGACAGAGACTTGGGACTAGAGGGATGAAAAGAGATATAGCCCTAGAGAGACAAAGGGAAGCTAGCCTAGTTGATCAATTGACCCTGAATGAGAAGCTTTCCATACAAATCAATGAGAACATGGAACCATGGCTTGATAGAGCCAATCTAAACTTGGAAAATTTGCTAGAGAAGGCCAACAAGGATAATGACTTGTTGAGGACAAAGGTCAAACTTCATGCCCGGAAAGACAGAATTGCATTGCCCAAGCTCAAAAGAGCCAATGCTAAAATTGAAGACTTAACCAAGCAAGAAGAGAAAAGGAGGCTAGAGATACTTGCCGAGGTGACACTCCATGCCTAAAACACATGATCAGAAAATATCCCACCAATTTTGACAAAGTTTGGGCAAATTTAGCATGTTGGTACATTTCTGTGCTTTTAAGGATATTTTTAGCACAATCAAAGGGTCAAACGCGCAACACCTTGGACAAATTTCCACCACTAGTAGATTCAGAATGATGAGGACAACAACCCTGTGAATTTGCTAAGAATTTGGAGGAGAATTGGTCAGTGAAAAAGGGAAAAAACCATGTTTCTGCCTCATTTTTGTCCTGGTTGCTGCGTGTTTACTAGTCTTGGGAGAAGTGATTTTTGACAGGGAAAATGGGTTTCATTTTAAGAACAGAAGGTAGTTTTTGAAAGTATACTTGAAGGGATTTCCAACAAGCCATCTTGGAGAAAATTTGGACACTGGAAAGACACCCAAATTCAACCTTGAACAAAGAGGGCGTGTTTGACTAGAAAAGGGTGTGTTTGGTAGTCTTCTGAAATTTTCTGAGTTTCACTCCAGTTTTGATTTTTATCTTGGGAAATGTTGATTTTACCTATGTAAATGATGAAACTAAATGTAATTATCATGTTTTTTTTCTATTTACTAGGGTAAATACATTAGGTAAATCAAGCAAATGAGGTGTAATGAATTAGTTCACTTGAGATAGGAATGAGTCACTTGGACCATCCTATACTCTAGCTATCAGTTCAGATTTTTATGTAATATCTTCCTCACCTCATGGATTTGACCCCTGAGGATGAATGAAGGTGGTTTTCATGTCTATTTAGCTCATTTATTCACACAAGTAAATGTTTGGAATCAATTTTATTTTGCTAGTTGATCAAGGAAACTTGTACTCAGTTTTGGCCAAGCTAATAAAGAGGAGTTGCAACTACATTTATGGGATACTTGTGGTATTGAATGTCTTTCATTGTTTCTTCTTGAGTATCATATGTTTGAAAATATTGTGTTCGTGTTCACTTTCATTTCTATATTATGATATTTTACAAGTTAGAAATTCAGAATACATGTCTGCCATGCTCTGTTTTGGGTAACTGATCATATTTTGTTCATTATCGTTTGTCTGAGAAAAATACATCTATTATGCCTTTCTCAGCCTTCTATAACCGTTTTATTTAAGTTATTGGCATTGTATCTACCTTTCCCCATTGATCCCTGCAACCCTAACTCATTTTCCCTGACCTAGTTTGCCTTGACTAATTCCTTTATCCACTGATTTCCCCAATCAAATCAATTTGAAACAACCCCCTGCACTTTATACCTAGCCTAAAAATCCTAATTGCTCCAGCCCTCCTGGTTGTGACCCTTTTGAAGAGAGCCCTCTTCGGCTTTATAGGGCTAGCTATCAAGTCAAAATCTTGGTTTGTGGTTACCTCTGTTGGGATTCCTTCCTCGGCCTTGGGAATCTGGTGGAGTGATAACAAACCCAAAATATCAGAAAAAGGAAAATCCCTAGAGAGTTCCAAGCTCAGTTCACCAGACCGTTGTTGGAAGCATCACCATAAGGTGTGCGGGCACGCGCAATAGGCTCAAACATAAATTCATAGTTGAGACCCAACAAAATAATAAAATCGTCGCAAGAATTCCACTAAGTTCCAGTCTCAGTTCACCAGACCGTTGTTGGAAGCATCACCATAAGGTGTGCGGGCATGTGCAATAGGATCAAACATAAATTCATAGTTTAGACCCCACAAAATAATAAAACCATTGCAATAATTCCATTGCATCTTTTGGTAGATAATTTTTTTTCCAAAGACGTACCATATAAAATTCAAAGACTTATTCTGAAGCTTAATAAATGCCCAATAAATATGGAAGGGTGCCCTTTCAATACAAGTCCAGAGAGGCGCCTCACTCTAGGAAGGGATCTTTGCATACATAATCATGAGCTCAACCAAACTAAGAATCCCTTCATAACCATATATGTCTATGTTTTCCTCTATCTACTCCAGCGACTTCCCCTGGTTAGTTTACCATGCTAAGCACAAGCTAGTAACTCTAGCGCCTCTTACAATGAATACTGTAACAACCCTGGTGAAAATTCCATGTAATAAAAGTTAAAAATAACATTCACGGTTGATGGGACACTTATTCTAAGTTGAATGTTGAGAAAAACATCCTAGTGGGTGTTAATTTGGTTTAATGTGGCTAAGGAAGTTGGCAAAAGAAATGGAAAAGGCTTTGGAAAGGAAAATGACAATTTTGGCACATTTATTTATGAAAAATAATGGAAATTAGGAGAAAATGGATATGAAAGGTCATAAGTCGCATGTGAGGGGGAAAATGAAGAAAATAGAGGCCTCTTCTATAAAAAGGATTCTAAGGATCAGTTGGTACCTTTATTGCCAGTGCATTTTTTTGAGCTCTCTCTCATTATTCTCTCTCTCTCTCTCTCTCCCACTCACTCTTGGACACTTAGACTTTCTTGTAGTATTTTGGCATTGGACCAAGAAAGGCAAGAAAGTAGGAAGAAAGAGGAAGCAAATAAGGAGGAGCAAGAATCAAGCAACTACAACAGGATTCTTAGCAGGTGTTGATTTGCATGTATGTTTTCCTTTCTAGAACTGGCACACATGATATTACATGTGGTTATTTTCTATCTTGGAATGGGTTTTTTCCAGGTGTGACAGTGTTTTCAGCCTAGCCTTGCCATTTCCGGATAGTCATGGTGTTGTGGAGTTCTCATGTTTTTGTTTAGCTGGATTACCATATGGATTCGAAGCTAAGTGGGGTGGATCTCTGAATTGATATAACATGTGGACTAGTAGCCCCTGAACCAGATTTTGGGTTGCGGTAAAGCCGAATAGTGTGTTGCCTCAATAGGCCTAGAAGTCCTCAACTAATGAAGTACGAGATATACGGTAAATCCTAGAGGTGATTTTCTGTCCATCAGGCCTAGGAATCTCAGGTTTGGGATATACAATAAATCCTGGAGAGTATGTCTTGGTTTAGGGCCTAGTGACCCCTGATTCAGATTGTGGGTTGCAGTAAAGCCTGAGAGACTAGGAGACATGAAAATTCCTCATGGTTTAGGCAGAGAGAATTCGGTGATATCCATGCTTATGTTGGCCGAGTGATTGGGTGTAGATCATGGTAAAGCCAGTTATGACATGTTATTGTGTTGGCCTAGTGATCCGGGATGGATAACAGTAAATCATGATTCCTACTTATGAGGGTGAGGTGGTTTAGCCCCGAGATGCCATCGTTGGTTCTTTCGGTTTGAGTCCCACATTCATGTTTAGAATATGGCACAGGGGTGATTCGGTGAAGAAATATTTGGCTCATCCGATCTATGGTCGGGTGGAACGTGGAAGTCCCATCTCTATTTGGTTTTTACATTCAATAATAAAGAGCTCATTCCTATTGTATTTGCAATGCAAATGCACCAGTTATTATGTGGATTCTATTGTTATTGTATTCATTGTATTTTTGTTGTTATTATGTTGGTTATAAGCATGTGTTTTATTAGTGATGATATATGGCTCTCTCCATGTTTTTACTTGTAAATGAATGCATAATGTATCTATGGTGAAATAGATTGTATAGAAGCTAATGATGTAAGGGAGCAATGCTTCTTAGCAATCCTCAGATAAGTATGAGACCCCTATGCTTAAATCTGTTGTGTATACTTGTAGATTCAATGTTTGTGACATGTTTGACAAAAAAATTTCCATGGCTAGGAGGGGTCTAGTTGAGTCCTTGCTAATATGTTTGCTTCTACATCATTTTCATATTGTTATTTATCATGTCTGAACTTTTCATGAAGTTTTGGGTAGTGACCTAGGCTCTGGACCTGAAAAGGTGGCTCAAATCCCAGACTCGCAGACACAAAACAGAGTATTTGGGGCCCTGGTTGTTGGCATGCAGTGTTATGCCTGCAACTATAGCCTCCTGGGTGCTGCCATGTAGTGTTATGCCTGCGGCTATGACTCAAAGAGGCCAAAATGTCAGTATGACCCATGGGTAAAAGGCCTGAAAGGTTGGGTTACCTCCTAGGGGTGTTCTTGTTGTTGTACAAGGTTTGTATGTTGTGTTTTCCGTTGATCATTAGAGAAAATTTTAGCCTAAAAGTGCCCATGAAAATTTCACAAAATTTTGATGTCATGTTATGTAAACCAATCAAAGTCATTCAAATTTAAAAATAGGTACATGTAAATATTTTGGAGGGAAAATAAGAAAAATTGTTTTTTTAATTGTATTTTTGGCTTATCTCCTTATAGGTTTACTCAAATTTCAAGTGTAGAAACTTGTTGGATGCAGAATTAACCTATAAGGAGATAAGACAAAAATATATTTAAAAAGTTTTTTCTTATTTTCCCTCCAATATTCATAACACTTATTTTATTAGTTTAACTATTATTTTATTATTTTTCCTTCAGAGGCCACTTTTACGCTGAAATTTCCTCTAGTATCCACTTCCTTAAGGTCACATAAGAGGTTGAATCTCATTATAGTAGCCTCTCGTGGCATGTTTACCCTGGTTGGCTGATTACTTGGGTAGATGTGGGAAGGAGATTACAGAGTGGTATCAGAGCATGGTTCAACCCTTGGACTGGATGGGTGGTGTGTTGGTGATGCTTTTCTATTAGTTTCATATGTGTTTCTCATAACTATGGTGTATGTGTTTGTTTCATTCATGTTGTGTTGGCCATGGTGGCAGTGGTGTCACCATGGATGGGTTGATGGTGTTGTGTTGACATGTTGTCATGAGTATATGGTTGATTATGTGTTGTTCATGCTTAAGTATTGTGTGTGCACATTTTCTTACATATGGTTATAGTATATGCATTGCTAGTTTATGCTAGGTCATATATTGGTCATGCTGTATGTTGTCTGTGGATGCTTGCTTGTCTGATGTCATATGTTGAACATGCATTGGTCATTCATGTTGGGTTACATGTCGCTTATTCTTGTGTATGGTTCATGCCTGTAATTGTGTGTGGTCAAATTTGCATTGGTGTGTATTTTATAGGTTTTAACCCGGTACAGAAATTATCTGGAAATGAATTCTTAAAAACAGAAAATAAACAATAGCAAAAGCATAAAACATAAAACAGATATACACAAAGATTCCCCCCCTGGATCCCAAACTGGGACTACCAGCTTGATTTTTCATTATATTCCTTTCAATGCTACAACACATATATATACATGTCAAAGCATTCATAAACCCCAATCCATTAAACCTAGATTAGAAGATAAATGTAGTTCCCTTGACCGGATCTACAAAATTCCATGAGCAGAAAACCATCCTGCCCAAAACCATGTGCAAACCCATGCAAAAAACCATAGGCGGGTCCGCCCACATAATATAGAGTCAAAAAAAAAAAAAAATCTCGGGGTGTTGCCCTAGACCCCATGCAAGAGGGCTACCGCCCCCTGTTACCCCTCGATGTGTGCCTGCTTCTAGTCATGGAAAGAATATAACACACACCCAACATATTTGTTTGGTCATGCATTGATGACTGGACTCCAACTAGAATGATGATTATGCACTAATATACCATGTGTTACAAGTTTATATGTTGTTATAATTTTGTATATACATGTATTACGTTGATTGGTTGATCTTGCAGGATGCATCCTCCGCAAATTAAACTAAGGTATGTTGGTTTATTATCATTTGGTTTAGCTGACATATTATGCTTAACAAGAAGAAAAATCAACATGGATAGAAATATGGTAGACTACAACGACTCACCCTATGAGTCATATGAGCAACATGGTGGGCACTCTTTTGATTTGGTAGATACATTGAGAAGCCTAAAAGAAGAAATAAGGAGTTGTAAGGCAGATAATGACATAATCATGCAAACACAAGAGAGACAAATAGAGGTGAATGTAATACTTCTTCAGAGCTTGTCAGATTTGCAGAAACAAGGGCCACTTAGGATCAAATATGGACAGGAGGACATAACTAAAGGGGCATATGGCAGTAGGTCTCCTGATAGACACAAGTCAGATGGAGTTGATACAGTGAGAGATGGCAGGCTGTTGGACACTCCGGATAGGAGGGGTGATGAGTACAAGTACCATTCTAGTTCTAATTCGGATAGACATCATGATCGTCATCGGTATCATCCTTACATGAGGAGTGACAAGGGATACTTGCCAAATGAATTTAAGAAATAAAAACCACTTAATTTTGATGTAGACTTTAAGAAACCAGAAGATGCAAAGGCTTGGATACTTGGAATGAACAAATTCTTTAAGTTGCATGAGTACACTGAAAACATGGAGGCTAGAATTGTTATCTTTTGTTTGAAAGGTAAAGCAGACATATGGTGGGAAGATGTGAAGCATGTCAGAGACATCAGAACAAAGGACTTGAGTTGCCATGGGTTCAAAAGGATTTTTAGGAAGAAGTACTTGTAAGAGAGGTACTACGACAGCAAGGCCGAAGAATTCTATGAGCTAAGGATGGGATCAATGACAGATGAAGAGTACACGGAAAAAATCTTGGAGCTATTGAGGTATGTACCATATATTGAGGATGAGAAGGCTAAAGTTCAATGATTTTCTAGTGGTTTTCCATTAACATTTAGAGATCAGATTGAGTATGATGAGCCTCGATCACTTGAGGAAGTCATTGGGAAGCTGAAGCATTGCTATGAATAGTCAAAGTGCAAAAATGAGTCTCAACAAGGATAGAAAGGGAAGTACAAATGTAAAGGTAAATGGTAGCCTAAGAGAGCAAGGCCTCATAATGCAGATGAGAAAGAAAATGTGGCACCACAAAATAATTATAATGCAACTGGACAGGGACATAAGCCACAACAACATCATGGAGTTAATGGCACAAGATGGTTTGAGTGTTGGACATGCGGTGAAGAGCATCTTTAAGAGAGATTGTCCATAGAATCACAGTGGTAGGCCTAAGATATACAGTGCACAAGAGGCACAGATTGTTGGGGATGTTGGGCAGAGAATTCCTCGTATTTATGCAGTTGTGGAAGACATGTAGGAAGATCACCAAGCTTCTAGCATTGAGATGGACGGTAAGCTTTGTGATCAAGTTATTTCTATTTTGATTGACCTTGGATTTAATTATAGTTATGTTAGTCCTAACTTGGTGGATAAATGTGGTTTGAGTAAGGAAATTCATGCAAAATCTTGGTTAGTGTAGTTGGCCAAAGGAAATGCATGCATAATCTTGGTTAGTGCAGTTAGCCACAAGTACGAAGAAAAGATTTCACCATTAGGTAAGAGCTTGCACATTTGAGTTAAATGGTATGCCTACAACAATGCATTTGAACATATTTCCATTGGGATTATACAATATGCTATTGGGTATGGATTGATTATGTCTTCATAGGACCAAGGTAGATTGCTATGAAAAAGCTATTGAGTGCTTGGATGACAATGGGGAACCAAGAATTTTACAAGGAAAGAAGAAAGCCACATCAGTTAGGATGGTGATAGTTATGCAGGCCAAGCGCAGTCGCAGGAAAGGGTGAATGCTATTTTCAGTTCATATCTCTAGTGACAAAGGTAAGGAAGTTGAGGATGCAGATGTGTTGAACAAGTGTCCAATTTTGCAATAGTTTTAGGATGTGTTTACAGCAGAGATTTCAAAGTTGCCACCTCACAGGGAGGTATACTTTTCTATTGAGTTGAAGCCAGGAGCAACTCCAACATCGAAGACACCTTGCAGGATGAGCACACCTGAGTTGGTAGAGTTAAAGTTGCAGCTGAAAGAGATGCTTGAAAAATGGTACATTAGACCAAGTATATCACCATGGGGTGCACCAATGTTGTTCATGAAGAAGAAGGATGGTACTCTTAGACTATGCATTGACTACAAGCAGTTGAACAAAGTTACCATCAAGAACAAATACCCATTACCGAGGATCAATGATTTGTTTGATCAGCTGAAGGGAGCAGCGATTTTCTCTATGATCGACTTGAGATTGTGATATCAACAGGTATGCATCAAAGAGCATGACATCTACAAGACCGCATTCAAGACCTGGTATGGGTATTATGAGTTTGTTGTAGTTCCATTCTACTTGACTAATGCTCCAACTACATTTACGTGTTTGATGAAAAATGTGTTGCGTCCTTATTTGGATAAGTTTGTGATTGTGTTTATTGATGACATATTGGTATATTCTAAAAATGAGGAAGAGCATGCCGAGCATTTTGCAGTAGTTTTGAGGTTGTTGAGAAAGCATCAGTTGTATGCTAAGCTCAACAAATGCAGTGTCTTCCAGACTTAGGTACACTACTTGGGACATGTTGTCTCCAAGGAGGGCATTGGAGTAGATCTAGAGAAGATAAGGGACATCATGGAGTGGGTAACTCCTAAGAATATAGATGGGGTGAGATCATTCATGGGATTGGCAGGTTACTATAGGAGGTTCATCAGGAACTTCTCACAAATTTCTTATCTTATTACATCATTGCATAGGAAAGGTAAGAAGTTTGATTGGACAGAGGAGTGTGAGGCTAGTTTTGAGCAGCTTAAGCAATTGTTGACACCTGCTCCAGTATTAAAAATTATAGAACCGGACAAGGAGTTTGTAGTGTGTACAGATACTTGCAATAAAGGACTTGGCCAGGGTCCTTATAAAGGATGGACAGGTGGTATGTTATGAGTCACGAAAGTTGAACGAGCACGAGTATAACTACTTGACACATGACCTTAAGCTAGCAACGATTGTACATGCATTGAATATGTGGAGGCATTATCTTCTTGGCTGACGATTTTTACTGATGAGTGACCACATTAGGTTGAGGTACTCGTTTGACCAGCCGAATTTGAATGCTAGACAGGCTAGATGGTTGAACACGATCAACGATTCTGAATTTGAGATTAGGTACATCAAGGGAAAGGAGAACATGGTCACAAATTCTCTTAGTAGGCGGGTACAGGTAAATCACTTAACAACGATGAGCTCCTATGCGGTGGATTTACAAGATAGGATCTTGTAGGCAGGTCAACAAGATCACAGGTATATGGAGATTGTGCACAAGTTGCAACATGGTACAGGGATATGTACACATGGTAGTACAGGTACAAGTGGCAGTACAGGGACAAGTACATATGGTAGTACAGGTACACGTGTACAGGATTTGGAAAATTGTCTCACAATAGATGGGTTGGTTAGATTTCGAGATAGGATATACGTACCGAACAACAATGAGCTAAAGAAGGTGATATTGAGGGAGTTTCATGTGAAACCATATTCAAGTCACCCAGGCTACCATAAGACATTGAATACAATGAAGAGATTCTATTATTGGCCGAATCCAAAGAAGGATGTGGCGGAGTTTGTAGCTAGATGTTTGGATTGTCAGATGGTTAAGGCAGAGTGTAAACATCCAGGTGGACTGCTACAACTGATTGTGATTCCAGAATGGAAATGGGAGGTCATTTCCATGGATTTCATAACAGATTTTCCCAAGACAACTAGAAAACATGATTCCATCATGGTTGTTGTGGATATGTTAACAAAGGTTGCACATTTCTTATTGATGACGACTACATACTTAGTTAGTGATGTATCATAAGTGTTCATTAGGGACATAGTCAGATTGCATGGTGTTCCAAAGAAGATTGTGTTAGGCAGAGATGCAAAGTTCACTTCCAAGTTTTGGAAGGAGTTGTTTGAGGGTTTGGGCACCGAGTTGGCCTTCAACACAACTTATCATCCGTAGACAGGTGGACAGACTGAGAGAGTCAACAGGATATTGGAGGATATGTTGAGGATATATGTGATGCATCAACAGTGCAAGTGGGAAAAATACCTTCCATTGGTAGAGTTCGCTTACAACAATGAGTATCAAGAGTCATTGAAGATAAGTCCATTTGAGGATAAGTTGTAACACTCCTATCAGTTGGAGTGATCCGGTTAACAGGGTATTGATTGGACTAGAGATGTTGGCAGAAATGGAACAAGAAATGCAAGTGATCACGAAGAACTTGAAGGCATCACATGATAAGCATAACAGTTATGCAAACAAGAACAAGTTTTTCAAGGAGTTTCAGGTTGGGGATTGTTAGTGTCGGTATCTTCATCCCTCCGTCGGTGATCAAATTCTCTTGTTGCATTGCATGTCAGGTGTCTCGCTCAATCAGCTGCATTCCATTAGGATCATGGATCATCTGACGGTAGTGGCTCATTGTAAATTTTCCCTCATGTCCTTTACTTGCTGGCCTATTTCCACTCATCTAGATCATCTGCAATCATTTTTTGTTTTTAAATCTGCAAAAGTCATTTTTAGGGTTTTCAGTCCCATTAGGTCTAGGGTTTCGTCAAAAAGGTCTTCAAAGGGTTCAATAACAGTCAGTAGGCACATGAGGAGGTTGAATAAAGTTCCAGTACCAAATAAATTCCATCATCATATGCCCAGAAATGAATTTTTCCTCAAAACAACATAGTATTTTATCTTTTCATGTATATAATTTGGTGTGATCCCAATTTTTCATATGTAACAGTTTCAGTGGCAACCCTGGTCACCTTGCCAAGCTTTAGCAGCTCCATCCACTGCAAGGCAAACAAAAAATCAAGTCCAAAACTGCCTAAAACAGAGTTTGAAAAGAAAGTGTCAAATGTAAACATTACAAAAGTGGGTTTTATGAAGTGAAAAATTAAAGTCTTTTGTATATAAGTTATTTCTTGTGTTTAAAAGACTCATTTTCATCCAAAAGAGAAAGAGAGATTTATAGCAAGCTCATGGTCACAAAATTGCAGCAAAGAGTTTCAGTTTCGGGGGCGCGAGGCATTGGGCTGCCTTCCACAGTTAAAAAACTACACTGGCGCGGCGCATACAGAAGGCGCGGCACGTTGGGTTTGTGGCACAGCGCATAGAGCTGCAAGCCATTTTCACCACAAATTCATCCAAATTCTTAATTTGCTTGGTTTCCTCCGGTCCAAAGTAAGTCAACAACTCTTCAAATGCCAATGAAAGTGTGTCTTAAGATGTTTATGATGATTTAGTAAAAAAAATTCAAACCCTACTTCCTTGCAATTTTTGCTCAAGACATGATTGCTTAGGGTTTGTAAATTTGTTTTTGTGGCCATCACTCCCTCACCATTTTATTCCCTCACTTCTTTTCTAGTTTCATTAACCTAGTTTACTATCCCCCATATCCCTAAATTCATTCACCCCTATCCCTAATTCCCATTATCCCAAACCCTAACTACAAAATTCCCAAACCCTAATCGCTATCCCAAAAGCCTAAAAATTGTCCCTAAAACCCTTCAATTCCCCAAATTCCAGTCAGCAACATTCCCAAAATCCCTCTTACCCTCTCCCTTCATAGTCCCTCATACATTTTCATACACTTGGCAGCAAAAGATCAAAGACACCTAAAATCTCTTCATACTCATCTAAGACAACACAAACTTTGGCAAACATGGGTTTGATCCTTCCTATGACCGAGATGAAGAGACACACAGTGACTCTCCAACCGAAATTCATGCACCAAGGAGACCTCACAAGGGTGGTAAACATATAAGAGAGGAGCCTACTTCACTTGCTGAGCTGCAGGCCTGCCCTCTTGCTGTCACATGCTTTCAACACCAATCCTGTTATCAGTTCTGTGAGATGGTTGCAAGAGTCCAGTACCATCATGAGTTGGCCAGGTTGTTTATGCTTCATCTACATAATGGCCAAGTCACTCTAGCAGGTGTGGCATTCACCTTGACACCAGAGTCTGTTTCTCTAGCAACTAGCATTCCCAATGTTGGTGAGCAGTGGAATAAAAGGCAGCAGATTGACAGAGAACAGTATGAGCCTCACATCAAGGTTGGTTATCAGAGACATGTTAGCAGAGTTTTTCCTTTCCGGTATCTCAAAGACTCATATGCTCCCTTGATGAAACGCATAATTAAGTATTTCAGCTGTGAGGGCCGGTTTTCTCGCCTATATGCCTATCACATCAGATTGTTGATGCACTTTAGCAGGGTGAGAATGATGAATCTCCCCTACTTCATGTGCCAAAATATTGAGAAGATGACCACCCTAGTGCAAAAGAAAACTCCTCAGCAACAGTATAACAGTATATATCATTTTGCACTCATCAAAACTGTGGTCATGCATCAGCTTGGTTTGCAGGACATCTCATGAGAGGATTTCATTTCTCATGAGTTCTTCATAGCTCCTCAGGTACCTCCAGAAGCTTTTCATGAGACAGGTGGGCCTTCACATCAGCAGGAGGGTCATGAGACACAGACCACTAGTGTGCCGGTGTTTGTCACCTATCAAAAGGGCACTAGAAGGTTGTTTGCAACAGCAAAGCGAGTATTATCTCCACCCAGGGTGGAAGGGGTCTCGCTTCCTCCATCAACAGAGCAGGTTTAGGACAAGGGAAAGAGGCCATTACATGATGAGGGGCCTTTAGGATGGCAAGAGACAGATTTCATTCTTATTCAGGATGATGACACCGATTTGGGCTCACCAAGCTCAAAGCTTAAAGAGATCATTCAGGAGCAGCAAGAGGACATCCATGGTTTGTCTCTCAACCTAGAAAGAGCCAAGTGGATAATCAAATACCTAGAGCAAAGAAACAAGCAGCTAGAGGACCAACAAACCATTATGGAGCTGCAAAACATACGAGAAAACCGACAAGCTGCCAAGAGGAGGAAAACCAAGTTGACACCACTTGAACAAGAAATTGAAGCTGATCGTGAATCTTGGCTCGAAAGGATAAACATACATTTGGAAAATATGCTGGAGAAGGCCAACAAAGAGAAAAACATGTTGAGGCACATGGCCCACCATTACTGGGTGAGAAACCATGTGTGCAAAGCAAGAATCGGGAACTTGAAGACCAAGTTAAAGAAGGTATCAAAGAGGCGAAAAGAGCATGATAGAATTCAGATCTTGGTTGAGGTTTCCTTGGCCCAACACAACTCTTAAGGGATGACACTCAGCCCAAATTTCAAAAAATTTGGGACACTTTTTGTAATTTCTGAATTTTTGGCTCAAAAAACAGACTTTTCTGCCCTATGCGCCGCGCCACCTGGCGCTCGCTTTTGATGGAGGCATCATTTTGAGGAAAACTCAACATTTTTGGATTTTTCATGGAAAAATATGCATGCCTACCAATGGCCAAGAAATTTTGACAGGTTTTGAGCCCCCAAAAAGGTCAAAAACACCCCACAAATGACCTTTCTGCCCCTTTTTGGACACACTGGAAGCAGTGTTGGGAGAACTCAGTTTTGGAGAGGAAATGGAGGCCAAATTCAAAAATTCCACTTGTGCTGGAAAGTAGACAGGTAGACCTTTCCAACAAGCCCACTTGGAGAAAATTTGGACACCGGGAAGGCCTCTAAAAGCAGGTGCAAAAAGGCGCTACGCATAGGGAAATCAGCGCGGCGCATTGGAGGAATTTTGCTCATTTTTGGTCAAAAACTCTATTTTTCGCCTAATTTTTTCACAGTTTGAATTTTTCCTTCTAATTGTCAAACTCATGATGTAATTTATTGTGACATGATGGATTTTGATGTAATTATGCTAAATTTTCACTCATAGAGGTAGATTCATCCATAAAAAGGTAGTTTACAACTGAATGAATCAGTTCCCTAGTTTTTAGAGGCAAGTTGTTCCACTGTCTACTTTTTAGTTCTCAGTTTAGAATTTGTTGGAACAGCTCTTGAACTCATGAGCTCGACCCCTAGAGGCTAGGATGAGTTGTTGTTTGCCTATATCTTATGTTTTTTCAATCATCAACATGGTTGGATTTTTGGGAAAGCTTGGAGCTTATTGTATACTCATTTCAACAGTTTGGCTAAGGAATAGACCAGTGGTTTGCAGCACTTTATGGGATTCATGTGGCATCTTGCTTTGGTATTGTATTTTCTTCTGTAATTGTAAGTCTACATGTGTTTTATGTATGCGATATCTCTCTTTATTTCATCTTAACTAAATCAAACAAAGATAAAGGTAAAATACATCGAAAGTGCAGTGCTCTACCTTGGGTTTGTTTAGTTATCTATGTTTTCAGCTGATTGAAAAGGATCCCTGAGTTCTTCGTGCCCTTTTCAACTCCCCATCTGTCTAAAACCTCTCCATCTTACTCAATTTGAAGTACCAAATCACTTGCCTACCTTTCCCCATAGAGATCTCTGCAAAACTGAGCCTCATTCCCCGGGCCCAAATCTGCCTTTCACATTTGAGCCAACAAAACATCATCAAATTCAATCAAACACCTCTGTACACATACCTAGCCTAAAATCAGTCATTACATCAGTCATCTTAAGCTTTCATTGGCCATCTTTTCCGAGATTGAAAAGGAGAGAGCCCTCTCCCGACTTGGTAGGGCTAGCTACCAGGTTAAGCGTGGTATGATGTTATCCTAGATCCTACCTTTCTCAGCCTGAGGTAGATTTAGGCCCTAACAGGGATCAAGTGTACTTGCGCATCAAGCCTAAAAAGAGCTCCTTGTAGATTGGATCATGTGCCAAGCTGGTACCACGATTTTGTGGACCCTTTAGGATCATTGAGAGGATCGGACTAGTGGCCTATCGACTTGCAATGTCTTACATAGTGAAATTTGATGATGTTTTTCATATATCATTACTTAAGAAGTATGTTAAAGATGTTGATAATGTGATTGACTAGTATGTATTGTAGGTGGAACTAGATGGATAATTCCAGCGAGAGTCTCAGTGTATATTGCAGAAAAATGTGCTCATGCTCCGGAATCGAGCAATAGAGCAAGTTAAAGTGCAATGGAAACACTTTGGACCCGATGAAGCTACATGGGAAATGGAAAACTAGATGCGGACCATGTATCCTTCCTTGTTTTCCGGTTGAGGCAAGGCAGTTTTTGTGTGATGTTGGTATATGTTTGGCATATGTTTTGGGGATGTTTTGGTATATATTTTGATATGATGTTCGAGTTTATGTACATATGCGTATGGATGTAAATATCGCCATGAGCTATGTATGAAGTTCCAATAAGCGGTATGGTATCATGTCATTATAGTTGTCATGTTGTTATGATGTCATTTTTGTTTGCTTCTCAGCAGGGTGATCATTGTAAATACTACATCGAGCTATGTTATAAAGCTCCATGGGCAATATGGTTGCTTTTCAACGGTTTTGCTGAGGTATATGTGTGGTTGAACACCGAAGACGGTGCCCCCCAAGGGGGAGGGTTCTATAATAGCCTTGGTGAAAATTCCATGTAATAAAAGTTAAAAATAATAACCACGATTGATGGGACACTTGTTCCAAATTAAACGTTGGGAAAAACATCCTAGTGGGTGTTAATTTGGTTTAATATCGCTAAGGAAATTGGCAATGGAAATGGAAAAGGCTTTGGAAATACCAATGACATTTTTGGCACATTTATTTATGAAAATAATGGAAATTAGGAGAAAAGGGAGAAGAAAGGTCAGAAGTTGCATATGAGGAGGAAAATGAAGGAAAATAATGGAAATGAAGAAAATAGAGGCCTTTTCTATAAAAAGGTTTATGAGTATCAGTTAGTATATTTTTTGTCAATGCATTTTTTGGGGCTCTCTCTCATTATTCTCTCTCTCTCTTGGACACAAAGTTTCTTGGAGCATTTTGACATTGAACCAAGAAAGACAAGAAAACAGGAAGAAGGAAGAAGCAAGCAAGGAGGAGCAAGAATCAAGCAGCTACAACAAGATTCTTGGCAGGTATCGATTTGCATGTGTGTTTTCCTTACTAGATCTGGAATGCATGGTATTGGACGTGGTTCTTTTTTGTCTTGGCATGAGTTTTTGCTAAGTGTGATAATGTTTTCAGCCTAGCCTTGCCATTTATGGATAGCCATGGCGTTGTGGAGTTCTCATGTTTTGGTTTAGCTGGATCACCGGATGGATTCGTTGCTGAGTGGGGTGGATCTCCGAATTGATATAACACATGGCCTAGTAACCCCTGAACCGGACTGTCGGTTGTAGTAAATCCAGATAGTGTGTTGCCTCGGTAGGCCTAAGAATCCTCGATTGGTGAATGGTGGGATATAAGGTAAAGCCTAAAGGTGGTTTGCTCTCCATCAGGCCTAGGAATCTCGGGTTTGGGATATACGATAAACCTATAGTGTATGTCTCGATTTAGGGCCTAGTAACCCCTAATTCGTACTGTGAGTTGTAGTAAATCATGAGAGACTAGGAGACATGAAAATTCCTCATGGTTTAGGCGAAGAGAATCCGGTGATATCCATGTTTGTGTTGGTCTAGTGATCGGGTGTAGATTAGGGTAAATTCGATTATGACATGTTATTGTGTTGGCCTAGTGATCCAGGATGGATCACGGTAAAATATGATTTCTATTGATGAGGGTGAGGTGGTTTAGCCTCAGGATGCCCTGGTTGGTTCTTTCGGTTTGAGTCCCACATTCATGCTTGGAATATGGCACGAGGGTGATTGGCTGAAGAGATATTTTCCTCAGCCAATCTATGGTCTGGTGGAACGTAGAAGTCCCATCTCCAGTCGGTTTTTACATTCTGTAATGAAGAGCTCATTCCTTTGGTATTTGGTATGCAAATGTACCAGTTATTATGTGGATTATATTGCTATTGTATCCATTATATTTCTGTTGTTATTATGCTGGTTATAAACAAGTATTTTATTAGTGATGATGTATGGTTCTCTCCATGTTTTTACTTGTAAATGAAGATACATTGTATCTATGGTCAAATATATTGTATGGCAACTAATGATGTAAGGGAGCTTCTTAGCGATCCCCATATAAGTATGAGACCCCTATGCTTAAATATGTTGTGTATACCTATAGATTCAATGTTTGTGACATGTTTGACAAAATCTCTGTCATAGCTAGGAGGGGTCTAGTTGAGTCCTTGATGATATGTTTGCTTCTACATCATTGTACTGTTGTTATTGATCATGTCTGAAATTTTCATGAAGTTTTGGGCAGTGACCTGGGCTCTATGCCTGAAAAGGTGGCTCAAATCTCGGAGCCACAGGCACATAACTGAGTATTTGGGTCCCTGGCCGCTGGTATGCAATGTTATGCCTATGGCTATAGTCTCCTAGCCTCTGACATGCAGTGTTATGCCTGTGGCTATGGCTCAAAGAGGCCAAAATGCTAGTGTGACCTAGGGGTAAGAGGCTTGAAAGGTTGGGTTACCTCCTAGGGGTTTTGTTGTTGTTGTTGTTGTATAAGGTCTATATGTTGTGTTTTCCCTCGGTTCCACTTCCTTAAAATCACATAAAAAATTAAATCTCATTATAATAACCTCTCGTCGCATATTTACCCCAATTAACTAGTTACTTAGAGAAATGTGAAAAAAAATATTACAAATACCATCAAAATTTTCACTCAATACTAAATCCCAAAAACAATTTGGCTAGCGTCTCTATAAAATACCTCTATGAATTCTATCACAAAGCAAGGAAACAAGTCACTCATGCTTCAAGTAACCAAGCAAAACCTCAACATCTCCTAGCTTCTCTACGTCATATTTATGAAAAAAATTTAATCAACATGCTTCTGCTAGTAGACACACCACTCCTGTATTTATTCTCCTCGTAATTCTAAAGTGGCAAGCATGACCCCTTAGCCTCCTATACCTCTCCATATGCTCCCCATGGGGAGAAAAATAATTTAATATGTATTTAACTTAAAAATATAAATAAATTATTACCTCGTATAAAATAAAATCCAAAATATATTCGCTTATTAACTCAGTTTCCACATAAGTTGTCTCTATATTCCGAGTAATAGGGATGCGAACGGATTAAATCCCGTCGTAGTCTAACTAGCCAGAGGAATCGCCCTGAAAATCATGAAAATTCCGATAAGATTTTCAGAAAATCCAGCAAGAATTTTTCTAAATCCATGTTATAACTATCAAATTTTAATATTTTGGGTGTCCTACAGGTTTTTGATGGTGCTGAATCCATTTCCAATGTCAAAATCAGGATTCAAACACTGTTTCTGCAAGATTTTTTAAATTTTTTTGGCCCGGATTCCGGCCAATTTTGACCGTCCGGGCAATTCCTCCGGCTCGTTAGACGACTCCTTAAATCCCTACCTTCACCCTTCAGCCCTAAGTTGTCCCGAGAGTTAGTGGTCAACGCTTGACTTTTATAGCTTGAATATTAAATATGAATCCCACCCCGTGAACACACTGCACTTCTCTTGGAGTTGGAACGGCCCTATCTCGTCAATAGATGCCTTGGAAAGCGACCCTGACCAACTCTTACTCTTTCCGAGCACACCGCCTGTCTCCCTTTCTCTGTGTCTCAATATCTAGGGTCAGTTGAGTTTATGTTGACATCTAAACAGCTGCATGTGGGGTGGGTGGAGAAGCCACTGTAGCACTGCAGGGAAGCATGGGTTGAGACTGAAAATCCGAAATACTCTGCTGGTTTGTTTCTTTCTGGTTGCAAATTTGAGTTCAAATGGATGGAAATGCAAATATGAGCAAGAAAAGAAAGGAGGCCGAGGAAGATGAAGAAGAAGAAGAGGATCAGGAGGAGGAGGAGGAAGAAGGTGGGGATGAGAATAATACTGTGAATTTGGAAGGATTGCTGTGTTTTACATCTTTGCAAACAGTATTAGCAATGGAGTTATGCAGAGGAGAAATGAGGGCATCCAGTGCCATAGGGGCTGAAGAGAGCACTAGTACAAGTACTAGTAATGTGTATTCTGATACATGGCCTCTCATGCCCCTTGCATTCCTCAAGCTCCTCGTGGTGGCGGCGGCCTGTCTGTGCGAGGAACAGGACGAGCAAGAAGAGGATGGGAGGGAGTGGTGGAAGCTGCCTCGGCGGGGCTCGGAGTGGCGGCGGCTCAACAGGGCGGCGCCCCATCTGGACGCTGCAGCGCGAGATGCTCTGTTCCGCCGGAAATACAGCATGTCCTACGCTTGCTTCGTCTACGTGGTGGAGGAGCTCCGCCCCTTTATTCAGTCCGACTGCGGTTTCTTCGTCCGGGCGCCGCTGGAGGTCGATCGGGCGGTGGCGCTGGTCATCTTCCGGCTCGCCCATGGCCTCAGCGCCCGCCAGGTCGCGGAGAAATACAACGTGGGCGCTTCCACGGTGGGGAAATACACGCTAATCGTCACTGCCGCGCTCTCCGATGTGGCGAAGCTGTACTCGCGCTATGTGGCGATCCCCACCGGCGATCGCCTCTCGCGGATCGTGGCTGCCTTTCAGCAGATGACAAACCTACCCAACATGTGCGGCGCCATTGACGGTACCCACATCAAGCTCTACTTCAAGCCTGCCCGCCACTCTGCAGCCGCGCCCTCGACCTCCTCGTCCTGCCGCCCGGCCTACAAATTCCATTCCATTTTTCTCCAGGCGGTATGCGATACCAACAAGGTTTTCTGGGACGTTTCCTGCAAGCAATCCACGGCGTTGCATCAGAAAATCCGTGACGGGGTCGCCCTGCAGGAGCCCGTAATCTCCATGGGCGGTGCCGGGGTCCCTGTGAAACCCTTCATGGTTGCTAGAGATGGGTACCCAATTGAGCCCTTCTGCATTACCCCCTTCGGGTCCGAGGACGGCCTGAGAAAGGCATTTGATGATCAGCTCTTGAAGGGGTTCTCCTGTATTGAAGAAGGGTTTAGGATACTGAAAACCAGATGGAAGATCTTGAGATGTATGAATGTTCACTTGATTCATGCTTCTCAGCTTGCAGTGGCCTGCTGTGTGCTTCATAATATATGTCAGCTGTGGGGGGAGCCTGATCCGCAGGAAATTCAGGGTGACAGTCATCCTAGTGGTAATAGATCAATGCCTGTGCTATATAGACATGCTCAGGAATCAAGGATCGCCGGTGAAGAAATCAGGGAAGCTCTGTTCCGGGATTGGGCAAGAAGAACTTTGGAGGGCTCTTCTCTACCTAAGTAGCTGTAGGGAATTGAGTCGCTTTCTGTGACGGGCGTATCTATGCTGTCAAAGTCACTCAGGATGTCAGGATTTGCACCTTGGGTTTTGAATTTAGGTTTCTGGGTGAATACAAGCTCTATTCACCTGGCTGCTTGCCATTAAACCACATTCCAGCGGGCACAGAAATGTTTATTGTTTCACGGGACTTGAATTTCAGGGGTCAAGGAAACCGCATATGAGGGTGATCTCCTGAGTCTGAAGAATCAATTATCCTCTGTATATTTTTCCACTGCTTATGGCATCTCTTAGTTAGTTTGTTTCTGTATTTTTTTCAACAGTGTAACATTAATATTAGCGTCATGACATAAAATGTTTTTTTGTTGGCTGGGTAAAATAAAGAAATCTATATTAACAGGCTCAGCAATGCATAGAGATTAGGGTGATCTTTCGAGTATATGAAGAACCAATTTATCTTCTGTGTATGTTTTCACTGCTTATGGCATCTCTTAGTTTGTTTTTATACCTCTTTTCTTTTGCAAATCTGTAACATTAACATTAATATTCTTTCTGACTGGGAAGAAAGAAAGAAATTTATATTAAAAGGCCCAACAATGCGCAGAGGTTGCATATATACAAAATCGGAGCGTGGATACAAAATCTTGATAAGCTCCCTTCTTTGCTGGTTCTCCCTGCATCTTTCTAGGTGTGCTAACTCACTACTTTAGCTTTCTGCCAATGTGTTCCACTTCTTCCAAGGTTTCTTCTATGGCTTCAGTTTATTTATTCTTTCATTTGTCTTCTAGGTGTACAACCAAACCTACCATGGATTAATGAACTTCCTGTTTCTTGGTGACTTGCGCCTGCCTGGCCTAGGCCCTAGACTGCCCTGGATCCTACCCAGGCATACTACCCTTTAACATCGTGATATAAATGGTTGACAAATTAGAGTGTATTCTTTAGGAAGTATTTCCAACATTGCTCTGCATGTATTAGGTAGCCCTGTTTCACACTGGTCATTAGACTAATATAAGCTGAGAAATGCAGGAATTTGCACTTATATCTGTTGGTCTAATCTTTAAAACAAATTTAAATGATTTTTTTAATAAAAACAATTTTTCCATTTAGACTTACTAAATTTTACAGCGGCACCTCAGCCATACTTGTAAACACCAGACTATTACCGAGAGACAATTTTTTTGAGAAGCATGTTTGCTAAAACTTCCTGCCTTTCCGTCTGACATTATTAATGGAGCAACCACTTTATTCTTTCCCTTGCCTCTACATAGTTCAAATTTACACAAACATCTGTCGGAAGCATACAATAACTTACAATACTATTGTCTTTGCGAAAAAACTGTTGTTAGAGCATGTGAACAGAGTTCTTTACTATTCTTGCGAGATGTAGTTGTGTTCTGCTTTTGCTGGACTGTATCTAGGGTTTCAGTCAGTCGTCATTTAAAGATGCATTAGTTTCTCGGAGGCTGTCAAAATCCAGGTTCTCTTCCCCAACTGGGATGTATGCTCAATACTTGCCCATAGCTTTGCCATATCTTTTTTTAATGTTTTGGGTTTGCTTCCTTCACCCACAAGTGCTTTTTCTTGCATGTTTCGATGTTTTTTTGGCATTCTTTTCAGGTTCATTTTCACTTCCCATGACTTGCTTTTTCACTTCCATGTGCCAATCATTCTCGAGATGCTATCTATTTCTTCGGTTGGTTGATTACCTCCTCAAAGCACTTCACTAATACAAAATCCGCCTGCTCCATGTTGGATGATCTCCTTCCTGGCCAGTGTCCACACACTCAATGGAAACAGAATTCTAAAATTGCAAATTGCTGTAGATAAGATAATTTTATTAATGTCTGACAAAAGACCACAAAAGTAGGCATCTTTCAGAACAATTCTAAAAACAGAAAAATAATAATAATAGCTAAGATCTAAGGGTTCGCTATAGACTAACCTCAACATGGATAGCTAAGAAAAAACTAAAATTAATGTCCAACAAAAGACCATAAAAGTAGGCATCTCCTAGAACCATTCTAAATAGTAAAAGCAGAAAAATAATAACAATGTTTAAATTCTAAGGGCTGGCTAGAGACTAACCTCAACATGTCTAGCGAAAGAATAGCTAAAGGAGAGGGTATTAAATAGGTGTTACCGTGTTAGTACAATAGAAGGGCTTTAAATTGAAATGATGTCAAAGGACCATTGTAGTTGGCTGCCAAGGGCAAGTGAGGAAACTAAGAGGCGGGCTTGTCGTTGGAGTCACCAGGAACCGTGCAAGAGCCAAGACATTATCAGATATCCTTTTGGGAGTAAGCCAAGACTGAATGGGCTTGCTCTATGATCTCTAGGGGCACAGGTGTGGCGAAGCGCAATGCTCCAAGACATTATCAGATATCCTTTGGGGAATAGCCAAGACTGAAGGGGCTTGCTCTATGATCTCTAGGGGCACAGGTGTGGCGAAGCGCAACGCTCCTTCCTTCTGAGGTTGATGGATCATGGGAAGAAACTCATGATGGAAACCTGATTCTGTTGGTTGGGTTCAGCCAGACTCTGGGATTGCCTGGAAGCTGGAACTGGTCCGTTGCTGCTATGGTGTTGTGGACATAGTGATCTGTAACAATGAGTTCTCATAGGTCTTGAAGAGGAAGTTGATCGACCTCCTGGAGGAGATGCAAAGTCTCACTGATTTGGGCTTCTGAGGTATCCTGGGTCCCTGGCTCTAGTTTGTTGCTCCTATCAGAAGAGACAACTGCAAAATAGGAGGCGATCGTCCCTAGGGCCTTTGGTTTAGCGTGACTTGTAAATGCTGACAGCTGTAACCAGAAATCTCTTTCTTAAAGAGAGCAAAGCAACGCAACACTGGTCATGGTATCAAAAGGAAGTGGAGACGGAGCCTTCTGAATCCTGAAGCAAATAGTGGTATCAACCTTTAATCTTGTAATAAAGGGAGCACCCAAAAATGAGATATAAGTGGGCAGAGCTGGCCGATCTTTTCTAGCTGTTGAAGATGGGGATCGCCATCAACTTGGAGTTCGTGAGACCCCCCCCAAACTTCCCGAGGAATGCTGAGGGCATGCATCCAATGTTGGCAGGGCGAAGCAAATGATGGATGTCCTGCATTGGTAGGCATTTGCCAACCAAGGTAGAGGTTCCCCGCCCAGGTTTGAAACTTGATTTAGCTGTTTAGCGAGGCTTGTGAGTGCTTGTGCTAGGCTTATGAGTATAGTGAGTATAGTGACAGTTCCATGGACTCGATCATTCGGTGACAAGCGGCAGGTATACCAATTCTTCTGATTAATTTGTTTTTTAAATATTGGCATGTATAAAGGAAGGCAGATGACAAGGCTATCTCCTCTCATCTCCACAAAGTGTTCCAGGTAAAAGGGCTTTTTTTGGGTCAAGACCCTTTGAAGGTGCTATCGAAGTGGTCTAGGCATACTATATATAGAGACAAAGGAACGGTTATGGAAGAATAGTGGGAAGCGGTTGCCAGGCAAGCCTTATTTCCCCAGGCTATCCAATAAATACGCCTGTAGGATTGTATGATTAAAGCAAGTACACCGGCAATAAATATGCCTGTAGGATTGTAGGATTAAAGCAAGTACACCATCTAGTGGTGGGCAGTGCCCAGTCACTAAAACAGTGAGGTGATGCTGGCACGCCTCTTGTTGCATTCTTAGCCAATCTGTCCACCGTTTAATTTAAACTTCTTGCCACATGTCTCAAGGAGACTTGCTTCGAATTTAGTCCATAATCTTGGACTTGAATGACCAGCCCAACTAAATTAATTAATTTAACTTTTGAATCTCTGTTCATGATGGTTGTAGACCGCTTTATTGCCGTTAATTGCAAACCTTTGAAGTTTGAATACGTCATAGTGCACACACCTCTGCATGATTGTTGGAGTTAGGTCAGCCATCTCCAAACAGTGGTGAAGCATGTGGCTCCTTCCAGGTTGCAATCAGCCCCCTTGCCCTGGCTCTTCTTGGATTTTCTCTGGCTGACCCGAAGCAAAGTTTGATCTCCAGACAGTGGTGAAGCAGGTGGCTCCTTCCAGGTTGCAATCAGCCCCATTGCCCTGGCTCTTCTTGGATTTCCTCTGGCTGACCCGATGCAAAGTTTGTTGAGATTACAGATGCACGTAAACACACATATACGAACTTAAAAGTAGTTGGTGTCCTTTTTAAATTGTTTTTAAACTGGCTGTTCCAGTGACGTGGTATACATTTATGATTTATGTTATGTTTCTAAAACATCACATCACAAAAGGCTTTCTGTCAAGTAATCTATTTTGCAAATGCTATAGTCTAAACGTGCTATGAACTGGCCCTTATCCAATGGCTAAAAAGAAGGGGAGGTAAACATGTCAAGTAATCTAGTTTGCAAATTCTATACTCTAAACGTTCTATGAACTGGCCCTTATCCAATGGCTAAAAAGAAGGGGAAGTAAAAATGACAATTTAAGCCTGGGAAGAATCATATTGGATTAATAGAATTATAGATATTAGAGTTAACATTGTATAGCGCGGTTGCAGTTGGGGTATTTAAAAGTACTGATGCTATTTCTGTATTAATAACAATGATTTCATGAATCCAAAATTACAATTTTGGCAAAGATTAACCAGCTAGATTCTGGTAATTTGTTCTGTAATAATAATAATAATAGTAGTTTCATGAATCCAAAATTACAATTTTGGCAAAGATGGCCGGGAATGTGTAGCTGCCTTCTTTTGCCAATCACTGTGAAATAGAACTCCTCGTGATTTTTGTGCAGATTTAATTTATTCAATTTTTTGGGGGTTTATTTCTGTACGGCTGGTCAGGAAACCCTTAGATCTTGCATAAGGTGATGCAGGAAAATATTATTTCTTAATTATTGTTATGGAAAAGTATCTTAGTAGTTGTTGGATATGTGTTAATTTTTTGTATGGTTAACCCAACATGTTGTGTTATGCTGGTGGGTTGCATTGGGGGCTGGAACCCTGAAAAAAGAAGTTTGGGCTGTTTTTGACAGTGTTTCAAGTGGACACCTTTCCCAGGGTGGGAGGCATGCCCCTCACATTTCACAATTTCCGAGGATGGGAAGCTTGGGAAACGTTTCCCAACATCTCCTTTTGGAGAAACTTGGGGAAATGTATGGGAAACATTTTCCCAAAAAGGGGATGTCTGAGCACCCCCTCACCCAGAAGGGAATGCCTGGGCATACTCTGCCAAGATTTTTGTCTAACAACCATGGTGATAGAGAAAATAAGGGATAGAGCTTTGAAGAGGCTAGGAGCTTGGTCATTAGTGGTAACATATTAAATTCTCAAGTAAAAGGATAGAAAAGGCAAGAGAAAGGAGAATGTGAGTGAAATAAAGGAGAATAGTTAGGAAACGTAAGAAAAAGGTGGGATAAAGGAGAATGGATAGAAAATGTAAGAAAAAAAGTTAGAAAAAAGAAAATGTCAATAAGATAAAGGAGAATGCCACTTTTACTTGTATTTTTAACATTATCATTAATTGTTTCAAAATGTTTGACAGTGGTTCCAACCTCATCAACTTCACATGGAAAAAGTCTCTTTCAGAAATCAGCAAAGTTAATAGTTTTCAGGATTTCATGCTTTGCAGGATTATAGCATTTCCACTGGATTGTACAAAGAGGAATTTGCATGGGATAAATTGTTTTTGTTGGGATTTTATCATTATTATTTTATATTTTATAATTTTAGAGGGGACTCTGACATCCCCCCATTCTTCTTGAATTTTCCTAAAATTTGGGGGTGCTCCCACATGTCCCCCTTGTGCATCTTCCTGCCGCTGCAGTCCCTTGTCTTGGAAACTTGGTGAAACATAGGTTTTTGGTGTTTTTCTGCTAATAGCATTTTGGCTCGTTGTAATTTAATTCTGGTCAAGGATTCTAATTTAGGTTAATGGATCAGGGTTTTGGATGCTGCATAATCCTATGTATTGTATTGTAAATGATGAAGTTAATACAATGAAAGTTACAAGCGTGATTAAACATTTGTTGGTTTGTTGGTTTTATAGGTTAAGGATTTCCAGGGGAAATCTCTAAGTGCTGTGTGAATACTATTGTTTGCTTTTCTGTTTCATAAAGAATCTGTATGCATTGCTTTATTGTAAAGGTTTAAGATCTATAGTAGCCTCCTTTAAACTCAATAAGAGTAAACACATTTAAGTAAAAAAAAATGTTTTAACCTAGATCCTCCACAATGGGGAACAATTTCTGATCAGAACAGGCAGTGGACGAAAAATATGCTGAGGCTTGGCTAGGGTGTGATGGTTAAGAACATGTGTTTCTTCCTAAGAGGTCATAGGTTCAAATTCAGAGTGGGGTAGGATATATACACCTCTGTAGGCTTTATTAGTGAACTTGATCCACAAACAAGAAGGTCTCATACACCAATTTGATGTCTAACTTGACTGTGCCTAAAAAATAAAGTTACTATAATTATTATTTAGCTTGACTGTGCCTAAAAAAATAAAGTTACTATAATTATTATTTATTTATTTGACATCAGGCTTAATTCCTTTTACATCTGGGTTTCATAATGGCGTAGTCTAACTCCCTGGGTTAATTCCTTTTACATCTGGGTTTGCTGGTCGTTGCCTGGTTTTCGATGTATTACTAATTTGAGTAAGTCGAGAAATTTCAGTGAAGAAATAACTAGCTGAATGATAGTATCTTTAATCATTCTTTACACGGCTTCATATCTCCACCTTTTTCCTGTAGAAATACAAAACATTATTTGCCAACAGATTTGAGTTTGTGATAACTAATCGTCCAATTTGATGGCCTTCTACTAGGTTGACAGGCCAAATATTTGTGATAAGCAAATTGTCATTCTATAGGAATGTTTCCCTTTTCTCTCTCGCCTTCTGTAGAACTTTAACTGTCAATTTGGAGTCGAGAAAGCTGCTGGCGCAGATTTCTCTGCTATACTATCATCACTGGTCTTCAATAGAAGTGCTTATTGATGCTCCAGTCTTATTCCATCATTTAATGTCTAAGGACTTCCAATCGCTAGGTTGGTTTCCGTTTCAGGCTTTGTTATTTCAAATTTTGTCCTCTGGTGTTTGGCTTTGCTCAAAGTTGAATGCTTGATTGCCTCTTTATTTAACTTTGTGAGATATAAAACTGGAAACAAGCATCTTTCAGTTTGCACAGACATTATAGCTGTGCTTCAATCTGGAATTGAAGCAGCGTTTAAGAATGGAAAGCTGAAGTCACAGAAGCTGTTCTTGCACATTATCAACATGAATAATGCTTTTTTGTTTTGAGGTAAATTCCCTTTGTAAAGCTAGAAATTGTAAATATTTTTTAGATGAAAGTGACCTTTGCATGCTAATTTCCAGTTCTTGGCATTAGCCATTCTTACCTGTTACCTTTGTTATGCATTAAGTTGTATTCTGTAAACCCTCATCTTCTGAGAACAGTATCTGTGGGCTGGTTTGGCTATTATTCAAAGCCTTTGCCAGAAACACTACATGCCCGCTTATCTTTTGTCGTGTGATTTTTCCATCCTGCAGCATTTTTCATTTCATATTTACTTGTTGCATCATGGATTGAACTCACTACTGTACAGGGTTAGTTCCAGATAGGGCGGGCAAAAATTGTTGACATCTACCTCACGATTTGGTTTTGAAAATGTTCCCTGGTACGTATTTTAGGCAAATGCATCATAAATTAGATTATTATTACATACGTATTTTTGATATGTATAAATTGAAAAATATGTATAAACTAATTTACGTGTGGGGATGAAAAATATATGTATTATAATACTAAGAATTAAATTATAGGAATAAGATTTTGTTAAACATTAAATTTTAATGTTTATAATTTTTTTTATATGTGGAAGTAAAGACTTTTAATTTGACTATTCAGTTTGCGAAATTGTACCTAGCCTATTCCAAGTTTGATTTTTATATTTATATGGTTTATTCTATTTGTTATTTCAATTTTCAATTTAATGTTTCTTTTCAAACTATTTTTCATTCGATGCCAATTATTTCAGTGTCAACTCTTCGTGTGCTCTGTACTCATTTCCAACATCTTTTTGCAAATAATAAGCAAGAAGATCCTTCTTAAACAATGTAATTTTTTTTTGTTTTTTTTTCAAATAAGAGACCAGCACAAAAAATTAGGCAATTCTTGATTTCCTTTGTATGAGTTTTTTTAAGCTTTTATCTTGCATAAAGGCCATCAAATTGTTGGGTTGGGCAGAAAGTAGGAATGGCTATCAATTAAGACCATCCTGCCCAAGGTCTGGGAAGAAACCACTCTTGGACAAAATCATCATTTTAGTCATTTTTCATTGATATGTAAATTGCAATAGATTTTACCATTTGATTATTAATAAAAGTTTGTTTTTATTGTATTACTATGTTTTAAATATTGTGTTTGTGTTTTCTTTGCAATATTATATGTTTTTTAATTTTGATTTTAATCTAACTACATCAATGGTGTTAGAGTAATCTACTCGTTGTTTTTCTTGTATGCCTATGATCAGGTTACGGTACAGGGAGTTGGGCCTTGAACTAATCAAACTTGGTGAAGACTTTTGTCATTGATTCAAGTGGCTTGGCCTCTTGGCCCTCCCATGCTAGATGAAAAGAAAGATGAGGGAGTGGGGGACCCTATCAAGTTGTAGAGTGATATTCGGATGAGATTATGGACCATTTTATAGAGATCCTTTGCTGATTCCCAACAATAATGGAGGAATCTTCAATAAAAAGTCATTTAAGAGGAACTACGACCTTCAAGGCACAATTAATGTTGCCCTTCTTTGTGAAGGAATGATAAACATATATTTTTGAGAGATGGTTAGATTTGCTAGAGGGTTTTTTCTCTATTCACAAATTTTCCAATAGTGAGAATATCACTATTGTACAACGAAATTCCTTTCCTCATGTCAAATATTGGTGGGATACTTACCATGTGGAACACATCAAAAATGATTTTGAACTATATTCTATAGAACCCACATGGGGGCATTTCATTGATGTCGTCATAAAATAGTCTTTCCCTAATTGAAATTATGAATAGTGGATGAGATGGACACACTTTTACCAAGGTAAAGACTAGCTTGTACTAAAGTACAATATTAACATGTTTTTTTTGTTGTACATACAAAGTTGGGTATTTGGGATTGGTCCTAAATCCCATATTAACTTTCATAGGTACATTTAGATAGAAATTGAGTTTTTGGACATCTCTTCATTGGGAGTTGCTTACCATTATGTTGTTAAGGTTTAACAATAATTTTGTCTAAAGGGTAAGAAAGAGTTTGGAGTTGGAAATAAGCAACAACACGAGAAGGTAAAGGTATCTCTAACTCATAGTGAAGGATGAAGCAAAGATATGTAGCTTGGAGATAACCAATGCAAGCCACATGTAAAGAACAAGAACATAAAATCAAAGAATTATACACGAAAGTGATGTGACGACCACAAATTTCCTTGGCACAACAATGATGAATATTGCAATAGCCAGTGGTTATTGGCCAAGTTTAAGGCCTTGGATTTTGATTCATCCTTGACACCAGAAGATTCCATTAATAGGAGGAAATATATCATTGATGTGGATTTTGATGTTAATGTAATCAACACAAAGGTCCAAGTAGAGGAATTTGAAGAGCCCAAGGAAGAAGATTGTATTTTGCACTTTTAGACAAGGGTGAGGGGACCATAATTGATAATAACAACTAAAATATCCTGATATTGATAGATGTTGTCAGAAGATGAAGTTGTTAATGACATTCACTCCCAACAATACACCCTTGGCTCACTAAGTCGTGGATGAGATATCCACATTAGTGAACAATGTCCCTTGCAATATGACATCAAACCCCTCAAAGATGAGACACTATGTGACATTACCCCATTTGAAGCTTGTGATGTTCTTAGGACAACGATGTATGTGGAAGCATCATGTTGTTTACTAGTGTGGGCTATACCAAAGGTAATCTTGACTATTGCAATCTATTTGATCATTGTTGAGCAATCTAGGAAATAAAATCTCTTAGACTAGGATGTTTTTTTTACCTTTTCATGGTTTAAGTCAGAAAGATGGAAAGAAAATCACTATAATCACCAAGGCCTTTGTAAGGGTTCCCTCGATGTAGTGGAGATAGCGATACTAGGTTGTATAGAATACACATGCATTTTCACCTCTGCAATAAGAGTATCTTTGTAGTATCAAGTAAAGCATGCAGTTGCTTTGACATTGAGTATCCCATTACCTAATTAGCCTATATATAGATTCTCTCTTCTAGAGAATGAAGAAATCAAATATCAGATTCAAGCATCAATATAAAATGGTCACATTCGACAAACCTCCTCACCATGTAGATGCCCTATTGCTACATACTAGACATTGGTTGTAGGTAAACAAGTTTTAGAGTTTTACCTCTAAGAATGAATTTTGTCCCATCTTTACGTTACTTTAGGGGCATGCAAAAAAAAATGATTAGGAAGGCATACTACAACTGTGTTAGGGAACTTCTACATGGAGAAGATAGTGGTAGTGCTACAAAATTACTTCAAGTAACCAAATCTTTGACATGATAGATATGTTAGATTTGTCCCTCTGTGTAGCATTGCTAAACTTGTAATAAGATAGTAGGGATTCTACACTTATTTCCCCACTCCATATAAACCTTGGGAGTTAGTGGCCACTAATTTTATGTCAGGTTTACCCTCAACCAAACATGGTAATTACTATCCTTTGTGGTTGTTGGCTTTCTAAGATAGCAATTATGTATCTTTCAAAGAAGAGTGTCGCTATAAGAGCCATTGTTAAGCTCTTCTTTGAGCACGTTTGAGTTTGTTTTGGGATACAAAAGAATATTGTTTTTGTGAAGGACAACAAGTTCCTAAGTATATTTTGGTTTGACGTTTGGTCCATGATGGACACCACATTGTCCAAATACATTCCCTTGAATGCCTAGACTAATGGAGATATGGAGGTAGTCAATATGATGATTGTACATATCTTAAGAATGTATAACTCCATGCATTCCCTTGCATGGGATGCAAAAATTTCTTATGTTTAGTGTAGCTACAAGAGAGCTCGTCACAATGTTATTGTTCACAACCCTTTTTAGGCGAGCTTAGGTTTTCGTCGTTGGCTCCAATTGATGTAGGTTTGTAAATTGCATTTGCACAAGAAGATTCTTCCGATGATTTAAAACAAGGTCACACATAGCAATGCAATGTGTTGAATGAATTCAACACATCCAACATCATGATATTTTAGAGAAGGAAAAACCAAGTACTAGTGGCAACATGATTAACAATGGGTTCCACACAAGTTTATGGTCGGTACCAAGTATAGTTACATTCACAAAAGAGACCTATGATTCCCCACAAGAAGATCATACCACTTTGATATGGACATTAGGTGAGAATGCCTTTGAATTGAGTCTTCCACCCTTTGATTACACCTTGTGTTTAATATGGAGCTACTTCGTCCATAATTTCCACCTCTTTTGGATACCTTAGAGATGTAAAAGTACTTAGACAAAATATATCTCAAACTTGGCTTATATTGATCAAGTTACAAAGGATTAGATCATGGATGCCAAGATGAAGAGCCATATCAAATGAAATATAACTTTATTGGATTGTTGAAGTAGAGGAAATACTTTATTAGGGAAGTGGTTTACTAGGGATCATATCTAGTAGAGGTCCCCCATTCTAGTTTAGGGACTTGATGCAATAAGGGCCATTTCTACTCAAGGGAGAAAAACTAATCCAAGTGGCTATCTAGGGCCATAAATGATTCTAATACTAAAAACAAATATTCAATTTTCTTGATGCACTTTTTGAAGGTTTCCCATATTTTTTTGAGTAAATTTTACACTTGATGCTGGGGAGTTGTCTCATTTTGTTCATATTGTTTCCAATGAGCTAAAGAAGGTTCAAAATAGGACAATATTTAAAAATTTATTATCTTGGCAAAGCTTCCCTTTTCTCAAACAACTTATATTCCTTCGGCACAATGTTACTAGTGATATAGATTGGATCATTATATTGTTTGTCATCCATATCGATGCTTTTAGAGTGGGAAAAGTGGAGGAATCAACTCACAGGGTCATTTTTTAGCGGCGGAACCCAATTTGGAAAATTGGGGTTTGAAACCTTTCGAGAGCATTTTGAGGCATCAAATGACGTTTTTTAGGGGTAAAATTTTGCCACTTTTGCGGCACACATTTTTTTTCCTATCTACACGCAAAGTCCTTTTCAATGAATCAAAAATCACTTTAATAAGAGTATGTATGCAAAAGTAATGCCACTTAGAAGTTGACCGTTGACCTTGATGTTTGGTCCACCATAATGCAAAAGGATGCCTTGTTAACCCAATTAGTCATGGAAAGGGGGCTAGGCATGTGATCGTGATGAAGAAGACTTTGGAATAGTCCATATTGTAACTCTATTTAAGAGTTGAAGGAGTCAAACCTAACCACTAGTAGGCTATTGATCTGTGTTATAACTGGCCCACTAGGAGGAAAAGGGGTTCCAATTATTTTCAAGGGCATTTTGTTCCATAGACGATCAGAGAAGCTGAGAGGGATAGGGACAAAGCACACAGAGAGGATTTGTGCACTATAAAATCCCATGGACCACATGCATTATTTGTACTTTTAACCATTTTCTATTCAGAGAAACAGGGAAAAACAACCTCACCTTTCAGGTAGGGTTTCTCTCGAAAGGGTTCCCCAAGCTATATCTTGTGTCAATTGTGGTTTATGATTTTTTAATTTTGTGGTTCTCTACTTTTTTCATAATTATAATTTGCATGCATATACAATAAACTGTAATTTACAAATCTAGAAATCTAAAGAGAATAAACCCTTAGATTTCAAATTTTTAAGTATAACTTCATCAGGTTTGTTGTGACAAACTGTCTTGTGGAATATCCATGGAAGTTTATGGATAATATTGGTAAGAGAGCAAGTTTCTTTTGGTATATTGTGGATATTTGTAGGGGATATAGATCGACTAGGCCAAAAGTCATAAAACTCCAGTCATGGGAAACAAATATTTGAATAACACTCCAAATCCCATAGAGGAGAGGTTTTCACGGCTAGAAGCACAAGTTGCAGTTATATACTGTAACTTGAATCTTCTCATGGTGGCCCTGCATAATAAGCTCATAGTATTAAAAGAAGATGTGGGTTCTACTGCAAAGGCCCAATCAGAGGGGAGATTAGGAGTCAAGAAGAAACAAAGGAGACAAAGAAAAAACCTGAAGATAAATCTAGTTCAAGTGTTGTGAATCATTCACAATCCCTATTCAAAATGGAAGTGAAGGTCGATATCAAGTTGTATCAAGGTGAGATCGACATTGTGAAGTTAAATCATTGGTTGCAGTGGTTGGAAATTTATTTTAGTGTTCATCATATAGAGAAAGAAAAAAATATTGTATTTGTGCCACTGAAATTAAAAGGCAATGCCCCGACTTGGTGGGAAAAGCACATGGATATTTTGAGGTTGGAGGAAGAACCTTTAGTAAGTGAGAGGACTTTAAAACCTTCATAATGTCACAATTTTACCCTATTGGTTATGTAGAAGACTAGTGGACCCGATGACACTATTTCAGGCAGACACATGGGAAGAGTGTACAAGAGTACAACACATAATTTAGAAAGATGAATATTTTCCCAAAGAACCTAGATGTACTCCTCTAGTATTTGGGGGGTCTACACAACTATTTGCATAAGCAAGTGATGTTATTCAAGCCTAAATCGGTGGATGAGGCTTCTGTACAAAGATTGTGTTTGGAGATCATAGAATTGAAGAAAGGGAAATCAAGTGGATCAAAGCAAAGATAGCACCAGGATGCTTCTAAGGAGGGGAAGAGAAAGTGGAGAGGGGGAAAAGATAAAAATACGATGGTCATGACACATTAATGCAAAGATCTTAGCCACCATTGCAACCGTTACAACATTGATGGTCATATAAATAAGATAAGTGTTGGAGTTGCATCCATAGCTTAACCTGAAGAAAAAAATGAAATATAATATGAAAAAAATCTCATGGCCACTTATTTGAGCAACCAGGTTGAAAGCAGCGTGGATGTGGTTGAGAAGATTGTCTGTACATAAGTGCAGAAGGAGGTGAATCTGAGTAGCCTTCAACAACAAGAAGAGAATGAAAATATTGGGCTCCTCCATAAGATATAGGTTAAAAAGAAAAATATTGATGCTCTGCTCGACTCAGGATCACAAGTGAATCTTAATACAACGGAGTTTTCAACAAAAAATTGGATTGGAAGTTTGTGAGCATCCAATCCTAATGGGTGAATAAGGATGCATATTAAAGATAACCAAATAGTGCAAAATTTAATTGGCTATCAATGTTTACTTATTTGATGAAGTAGAACTAGACATAGTTCCGTTGATGTATGTCGAGTGATGTTTGGAGTTCCCTATATGTACGTGAAAGATGCAATCTTCATGTAGAGAGCCAACTAATACTGCCTCATCAAGGATGGAAAATCATTTTCCATCAACACACAGAAAGGAAAATCGAAAATTTCACTAAGAAGTGTTAACCAAGCCATGAAACTGATAATTTCTAGCAAGAAGTATCTTTTACTATTTTTAAAAGAAAAAAAAATATGTAGAAGAGTTAGTAAGAACAGATGCGTCCATGGAGGGGTGTATTAAGAAATATGAACAACAATTGGAAAATTTGCTACATGCATACAAGGTTGTGTTCCAAGAGCCTAAAGGGCTGCCACCTAGGAGGAAAGTGGAGCACAAGATCCAACTATTGTTGGGTTCTCCATTGCCAAACATTGAGTTGGATAGATAGTCTATTATAGAAGCGAAGTGAATAAACAATTACCATAACTATTGGAACAAGATGCCATTTGACTGAGTACATCATCATGTGAGTTGCTCGTCATCATTGTGTCAAAGGAAGTTGGGACTTGACGAATGTGTATATATTACAAGGCGTTGAATTAAATTATGCTAAAAAACAAACACCCCCAATTCTAAAATCCATTCCAATAACCTTCCCTTAGCCAAGGTAACCTTACCCTACATTCCAAGAGTTATCAATCATATTTCCAAAATTCTTTTGAAAAAAAATATCAACACCTTCAAACCCTAGAAAACCCTCAACCAACTCTTCATATCAACTAAGGATAAAAATGACCCTATGCTTGGCTCGAGTCTATGAAATCCCTTGCTCTTGTGGAATGTCTTACCTAGGGCAAACGGGTAGATCCTTTAAACCTCAACTCAAAGAACATATGGCTGACACCTAGCATAATCACATTGGTAAATCTGCCATCATCGAGCACTTCCATAATACCAAACATCTTATTAGTTTTGATAAAACCAAAACCTTGGCCTCTGGACCCTTCCTTGCCAATCGATTCATTAGAGAAACCGTAGAAATAGAAAAATACCCCAACAATTTTAATCATGACGATGAATATCATTTAAGCCAATCCTATAAGCCCATGATTAATTTCTTATCCTCTAAACCATGTCCCCTTCTTTCAAGTTCTAACCCCTCGTAACCTCTGCGCAACCTTTGTCCCTCTTGTTTCATTTTATTTTTTATTTTTAATTTGATTTTAATATTTAGTTTTTAGTTTATTAATTAAATTTGCTTAACTTAATTTAATTAAATTACAAAATAATAATTTAACTTAATTCTCTTTTTAATTTTAGTTAATAATAAATATTATTCATATATTTTTAAATTTCTCTCTTTAAAAAAATTACAATAAATTAAATTTTGACATAAAATCAATTCCTTTAATTCCTATATAAATCCATTTTTTCCATTCTTATTTCACTGATTATTATATTTTCAATGGTTATATTTCAAAGCTTCATTAATTCCATTTAACCAAAAATTCTCTTCATATTTTAATATTCTTTAATTAATATTTTACTATCCTTTAATTATGATTGGTCATAATAATTCTTTTCTATTTTACTATCCTTTAAATATAATTATTCATAATAATTCTTTTGATTGATTATTATATTTTCCATGGTTATATTTCACAGCTTCATTAATTCCATTTAACCAAAAATAATTTAATATTATTTAATTAATATTTAATATCCTTTAAATATGATTATTCATAATAATTCTTTTGACATAAAGCAATTCTTTTATTCCATAGATCCTAAAATCATTTATTTTAATTCCTTTTTAATCAAATTTTACCAATCAAATTCTCCTTATTATTATATTTAATTATTTTTAAATAATTTTGAAAGCTTCCGTTAAATTTTTTTTTTACCGATTTTTCTTTTCTTTTTAATGTTTTAATATTCTTTTTATTAATAATAAATTATAAAATTAAAATATTTTTATTAAGAATACAAATTTAAAAAATTTAAATTTCGTTAATTTTTTTTATTTATCTACTTTTTTATAAAATATTTTATTTTATAGGTTATTATTTCCCTCCTATAATGGATATAATTATTTCTCCATTAACGGCTATATTCCATCTCCATCCTTTATTTATAGAGGTCCAAAACTATTCACATCATCAATAAATTTTAAGTTCGTGAATATGGGTGAAGGGTTCATCCGAAACGTTGGACATAACAATGATCACACCACAGTTCTCCAAAAATGCTCTTCAACGACCCCCTATCTAGAATAAATGATCTCTTGTGTTGACACCGAATACTAGGGATTGGGTGAAATTGTAAAATAGTGTAAATAGAAAATAAGGCAATGTGAAAGATGAAGAGACACTAGGAGATGAATTCCAAGATTCTCTCCCTCCATGTATATATTTGTGTGCACCCTTAATATGAAAATAAATTCAGTTTTGTGGAGTTACCTCCTAGCCTCACATGGTATCAAAGCTCAGGTTCCAACCCATTTTTGGTGTCCTTTTTGCCCTTGTAACTCCCTCCTGCCTTTGTTCCACATTTCTGCAGATTGACATATCCCTGCAAAATTCTATGCATTGAATGAACTAGTCGATGACGACATTATATTCTAATTGTTGAAAAGTCAATTTTTTTTGCCTCCTAGTGCATAAAAGGCTGAACCGGTGCGTATATTGGATCGAGTTGTGCCCACATTGTCGCCTGCTGTAATATGCTCCACGTTATCTACACACCAGCACTCGCTCCACTGGACTCCCTGTTCTTTGGCACCGTGCTCCATACTCACTGCGCAGAGCATACAGTCACGACTTCATACTCACTGCTCCAACAGTCATTACAACCTCCAAATGTTGTCTTACATAACACCTCCAAACGTTGTCTGCTCGGATCCTCGCGCAGTCGCTCCTCAGACCACGCTATCATCCTCACCTCCCACACCATGCTCCTGGTTGGCTCCTCCCACAACGCAGTCCACACATAGTCCACTCGTTACGTTTTCATACCATTAGAGGGATTTTGAGGTCTAAAATGGGCCTCCTAAAGAAATAATAAAATAATAGCTAAACTAATAAAATAATATTTATGAATTTGCAATTCACTTTTTGCACCAAAATCCATATAACCATAGTTAAAGTCAATTCAAAAGTTGTACCAAAATAAAATTAATAATAAAATTGTATTGATGTGACTATAAATAAGAATGAACTTTTCAAGAAAAAATCATTATCATTGAATAACTAATGCATTTTTCCTTTGTACTTAAATAACTTAAAATAAAATATCAATATAAATTTATAAATTTATAAGTTCTTAATTATATTATATGCTATTAATTAAAATTTATATTATTTAAATTATATAATAACATGTAATTAACATACTATATAAAAATAATATAATGTAATATAATATAATAAATGTATAGGGATATGCATTGTTTCTTTATAGAAATATGAAATGACAATAATAATATTTTATTCAAAAAGTGTGAAATGACATTTATTATGAGTACTTTATTTTGAATTTAAAAGTACGTAGAGCACTACCATGGTTAACCATGAGTTTTTATCTGCCATTGAGAATGTGACAAGTAAGTGCCTCTAACTCAAGCAATGCCACCTCAACCATTAGGGATGATGTCATCTCCTAAAATGTGATTGGTTCTCATAAAGTGAATTTTGATTGTACATTTTCCTTAAGAGGCCCATTTTAGACTTCAAAATTCCCCTAATGCGCTTCTCCCTCCTCACACAACCACGACCTCTAAGCACTGTGATACATGCATATCGACCTGCATTTCCATACACAATCACCATTTCATATACAACGCTCCTCCCATATGATATACTCCACGATTTCATATTCAAAGCTCCTCCCATATCATATACTCCACTGTTTCATACACAACACTCCGCCATTTCATATACTTCCAATCCAGTACAACACTCCTCCCATATCCTTGTTGAAATTGGAAACAAGAAACAGTGAAAATGGCATCCAGAAATGACACCTAGAAATGGTACCATAGGGGGCTTTTGATTTAATTTTCTCTTAATTAGATTGGAAGAAAAATTGTAATTTCATCTCATGACAACTTGTACTAGTTAACTGAGTCAGGAAGACTTAGTTATCTTAGGAAATTTGAGTTATAGGTCAGAGGGGAGGCATGTAGAGTTCTCCCATGTTTTTAGGGGGCTCAGTTACAATTATTTGTGAGTTGTAATTAGTTAACTCAATTAATTGAGTTAAAATCAGTTTAACTAGTTCTAACTAAGAGATGAGCTAGTGGTAGGTTTAGTGAATTAAATATGATTTAATTTACATGTAGTGATCAATGAATGAACTGATAATTCACTATAAATAGTTGTTGCATGTTAGTTCTGAGAAAGGCCCAAATGAGATTGGGGTTAAAAAGAAGATAATTATCGGTTGTACAATTAGAAAATTGTACAGGTAATGCATGAGGTCATCGAGAAGCCTTAGATGAATTGCACAATCATTAATTGGGATTTTCCTAATTAATAGGGGCTCAATTAGCCCAATAATGTGTAAGGAAGGCAAGCCAGTCCTAAGAAAGCAAAAGGTTAAATATTGGACCAAACTTGCTTAGATTGCAAGCCAGATTCGAGTAGGATCAGAGTGAGACAATCAACATAGTACAAAGGTTTCTCAGTGTGAGGAATAGCATTGTACTGTTTATTGATCTTGACTTTATGCAATATACATATTGCGGGGTTTTGAGAAGTTTCTTTCCGTAGATACATCTTGTGTTGTGCAATTGATTATGTCTTTCTCTTATTTGTTATGTGATTGTGAGATCGTATTTGATTTTCGCAAATTTGTAGAATAGATTTAGGTATTTTGTTTTAGTACATTACAAGATCAGTCGAATCCAATTGATAGATTTTATACATGATACCAGATCACGAAGAATCACAATAGAAGAGAAGAATTCAAGTTTGTTTTGAACAAGTACATCGAATTTATAAATTTATTCTTCAGGACCCAACAACAGATCAAGAATCAAATATGCCCTTGAGGGTAATTCTAATTACATAGCATGGAAGGATAGGATGGAGGCAATGCTAGATGACATTAGACTGAAGGAATTCATAGACATTGATATTCTTGAACTCGCAACAACAGATGCTCAACTTCTTGATGCATGGAAGAAGAAGGTAGAAAAAGGCGAGAAGGATCTTATTAGAGGGAGTTCAAGATCATATTATCTCGAGTCTCCATGGGAAGGTGACTCCATATGCTATATGGAAGGCATTGAAAAATCTTTTTCAGGATAGCAGTGACCACAGGAAGTTGGCACTGAAAGACAAGCTCATAAAGATCAAGATGGAGGAGGGTGAGACTATACCAAAATACTTAACGAAGTTCACTCAATGTCGAGATGAGCTTGGAAGCGTTGGTGTGACAGTAGCCCATGATTATTTGGTGAACATAAATCTTCTAGCCATTCCCAAGAGTTTTCATAGTTACTCGGACTCTGTGAATGGGAGGGAGAAGCTACCAGACTGGGAGCGTTTGTGGTCCAACTTGGTAATAGAAGAGATATGGCGGAGCACCAGAGACATGACCTCTAGCATATACAAAGCATAATATTTTCATTGGTCAGAAAAGGCAAGAAATCCAAGGGAAAGAAGTCCCAAGGAGAAGAGGGCAAGAGAGACTTGTCCAAGGTCAAGTGGTTTCACAGTCACGAGCACAAGCACTATGCCTTGAAATGTCCATAAAAGGAAAGCAAGTAGGATCCTGCAGTTGGAATAGCAAGTGAAGCACTAGCTTCACAGTTCGAGCTTGATTTTACTCTCATTGCATGCATGATCAACATTGTAATGGGATGCATGTGGTATCTAGACAACGATGCCTCATTCCATATGACGGGGAATAGAGATATCTTTAGTGACTTGGAAGAGAAGGACCTTCAACAAAACATAGAGTTTGGATATGACGGGAGGTATAGCGCGACCGACATAGGTACATTACCTTTCATGGGAGTTTGGCTCTCCTCTCAGACTGATATATGTTTTGTATGTCGCAAGACTAAAGAAGAATCTTGTCTCCATAGCGGTATTGGAAGATCGTGTTTATGATGTGATATTTAGAAAAGGAAAGGTGTTCCTTAGACACATCGCCATGGGACGGGTGAAACAGATCAGTGTAAGAGTCAAGAACCCGTATGATTTCAAGGTCAAAGATGCATGCAAAGCTTTGAGGAGAAAAACAAAGGTTAGTGACTTGGTTGTTGAGAGGGAGCCTAAATTACCTCTCAATTTGTAGCCTCAAAAGCAGTCTCAGAAGGTTGTGGAGCGACCACAATTGGAGAAGAAAAGAGGATACCAAGTGGAGACGTCCACTCAAGCAAAGACCTCCAGGAGGGGGAAATTTCTGTTGAGATTCAACAAGAAATTTTTGGCACCCATGATCCTAGTGAAAATTAAGCACCTACACTAGGGTGGGGCCCTCAGGCTATCTTTAGGTGCATGTCTATTTTTATTATCCCTTAATTTAGATGGACATTAAACTGTAATCTATTCTCAATGTGTACTTGAAATATATTTTACAATTAGTGATCTCACATGCAACTGAAGATTTACTAATATCAGCTGCATGCATGTCAGATCCAGTGAAGACCCAGTTGAGTTTTAGGGGAAAGGGAAGTTGACTATCAGTTGTGACATTATCCGCTTGAACACAAGAAAGCACACACACATTGGATGTTCCCATGATACTTGCGCAGTCAAGGCAGGCAAGATTGCATCAATTCAGGGATTGCATTTAGTAGGGATTGCGCAGTCAAGGCAGGCTGTCTAGAGGTAGTAAATTGGCTAAGGGATTTGCCAATTTTTGTATGACAGCGTGAGACAATTAGTTGATGTACTGAGGGCTCTTGTGAGAAGAGTTTTGTATGTAATTGTTTCATGATCCATGATATCATATACAATAGAAGATAGTGGGGTTTTTAGCTGTAAGCTTTCCCCGGGAAAAAATGTGTGTTGTGTGTGATTGATCTTTCTTCATGCTTATGTAATTGATGATTGTGTTTTTAATTTTGTAAACATTTGTAGAAGAAATTTAGTATTTAACTTTAGAAAATTGTTAGATCGGGTGAATCCAAGATATACATGCATATTGTATAATTTCTACATGGTATCAGAGCACAGGAAATTGCAGAAGTGAAGCAGGAACTGAGTTTGTGATTGGATAGAATTCGAATTTGCAGAAAGACTTTCTTGATGCTACAACTGATTCAAGATCGAAATGGCTTTCAATGGCTTGAGGTTAGAGTATGCACTCAAGGGTAGTTCTAACTACATTGCTTGGAAGGACAGGATGGAGGTGGTGCTCAAAGACAATGGCTTGAAGGAATTCATTGAAAAAGATGTTCCTAAGCCAGATGCTGCAGACGCTGCCAATCTTGATGCATGGAAAAAGAAAGTGCAAAGGTGAGGAGGATCCTATTGGATGGAGTGCGATACCACATTGTCTCAAGCCTCCATGGGAAAGCCACACCATATGCTATGTGGAAGGCTTTGACAGATCTATTCCAATGCAACAATGACCATAGGAAATTGGTGCTCAAAGATAAACTCAAGAAGATCAAGATAGAAAAGTGCGACACCATTCCAAAGTGTCTCACAAAGTTTTTCCAATGTTGAGATGAACTGGGGAGTGTGGGAATGATCTCCTAGGACTTCCTAAGAGTTGGTACAATTATGAATACTTTGTCAACGGAGGGAAAAATTGTCGGATTGGGAACGACTGTGGTTGGATCTGGTGCAGGAGGAGTTCAGGCGGAACAACAGAGATGGCTCTTCATCAAGGCACGATGATGAAGATGATTGTGCTTTGGATGCCAAGGTGAAGAAGGAGAAGGGGAAGAAATTCCATTCTAAATACGAGTCTAAAGGCAAGAAGCAAGACATGTCCAAGGTGAAGTGTTTTCACTGTTACGAACATGGGAATTTTGCTACTAACTGTCCACCAAATAAGAAGAACAAGAAGGCTTCTAGAGCTGCAGCTGGTGAGGCCCTTGCCTCGAAATTTGAGCTTGACTTCTCCTTGATTTCATGCATGGTGTCAAGTGCATTGGGATCAGTGTGGTATTAGGATAGTGGCACTTCCTTTCACATGACGAAAGACAAGGAATTTTTCAGTGACTTGGAGGAGAAAGATCTCCAGATGCATATTGAGATGGGCAACGACGGACGGTACAGTGCTACCAGGATTGATACCATTACATTTCAGAGACAGTTAGGTAAACCTTTTCAATTAAAAGATGTAATGCATGTTCTAGGTCTGAAGAAAAATTTGATCTCAGTCGCAATGTTGGAGGACAGAGGCTATGACATTGTTTATAATGATGGAAAAAATTTCATGCGACATAAAACAACGGGTCAAGCCAAGAGGATAGGGATTCGAGTTGAGAATATCTAAAAGCTAGAGGTATATGACTGCGCTGCCATGGTGGGCAAGGCAGAGAAAGTGGTGAGCCGGGATGAGGGCGAATTATGGCACAAGCGATTGCTCATCTTCATCATAGAGCCTTAAAAGTCATTCAACAAATATCTACTGGACTTCCAATGGGAACACTTGCTCAGTTAGATCAGTGCAAGGGTTGCACCATGGGGAAGTATGTAAAGTCCACCTTTCACGAGAAGAATCGAGCTTTGGGGATCCTTGAGAGAGTTCACACAGACGTGTGTGGACCATTCTCGGTTGTTTCAACAACAAAACATAAGTACTGTGTAATTTTTGTAGATGAATTTTCTCATAAATGCTGGATATTCTTCATGCAGAAGAAAGATAAAAAATTCTCTAAGTTCTGTGAGTTTAAGGCATTGGTGGAGAAAGAGTCGGGGAAGCAAGTGAAGGACCTTAGGAGCAATAATGGTGGAGAATACATCTCCAATGAATTCAAGAACTTCTGCAGCAAAGAAGGAATTCAAAGAGAATTCATGTTGGTTCATAACCCATAGCAGAATGGGGTCGCGGAGAGGAAGAACAGAATGATCGTGGGTGCAGCACGAGCGATGTTTCATGATCAAGACCTACCAATGAATTTGTGGGTGGAAGCATGCAACACTGCAGTTTATGTGCAAAACCGTTGTCCTCATAGAATACTTTGCATGAGTACACTTGAAGAAGCTTTCACTGGTAAGAAACCAAATGTTTCACACTTTAAGATTTTTGGCTCATCTGTTTATGTGCATGTGACCAAGGACGCCAGGAAGAAGTTGGAACCGATTGTTGAAGTTGGGAATTTTGTGGGGTACACAGAAACACCCCATAATTATTGTGTGTATTTTCCAAATAACATAATCACTATTGTGCGACAAGATATAAAATTTGATGAGGGGAAAGCCATGTGGTTGTCCCTTGAGAGGGAGTTGGACTTGCATGCGGAGGAGGAACTACTGGTTCCCAAAGATGAGTCTCAAGATGTGGATCAACCACATGAGGAGGTTCATGGAGTGGAGGAAATCACTCATGCAGAGCCATCCATTAGAAATGGCAGAAAGCACGCCACGGAAGCTGATAGGCTATGACTTGATGCTGCAGAGAATGTAGGAGCCCCTACTTCACAGTGCAAACAGAGACAATCTCCTGACCGATTCACTGGATACATGGCTCTTATGAGAAAATGTATTGTGACTGAACCATCTTCCTTTCATGAAGCATTGTAGCAGTCTACTTGGGTTGATGCAATGGTGGAGGAGTATGACTCCATTGTCAAAAACAATGCATGGGAAATTGTCCCAAGGCCGGTTGATAAATCAATGGTAGGTTCGAGATGGATCTACAAGGTAAAAAAAACTTTTTATGGAAGTGTGGAGAAATACAAGGCCAGATTTGTGGCCCGGGGCTTATGACATATCGAGAGGATAAATTATGATGAGACTTTTTCATCTATCACAAGGTACTCTTCCATAAGGACCATCCTTGCACTCTCAACGCAGATGGGCTGGCGCATTAATCAGATGGATGTGAAAACTGCGTTTCTCAATGGGATCATTGAGGAAGAGATGTACATAAAGCAGCCTGAAGGTTTCGAGATCTTCAACAGCGAGTCACATGTGTGCATGCTCAAAAGAGCGTTGTATGGGCTGAATCAAGCATCTCATGCTTGGTACACTCAGATAGACAATTATTTCATTAGACAGGGCTTCACCAAAAGTGAAGCAGATGCAAACCTTTTCCAGATCGTGGTTGAGGGTAAGCTATTGATCATTGTTCTTTATTTTGATGATCTAATTTTGACTAGTGATAAGCAGCTGATATACTCATGCAAGGAGGATCTTGCAAGGGAGTTTGAAATGAAGGATATGGGCCTCCTTCATTATTTCCTTGGATTGGAAATATGGCAGCGGGATGGTGAAATTTTTGTGTCTCAAGGAAAGTATGCAAAGGAGATACTGGGTAAGTTTAACATAGAGCACTGCAAACCCATGGATACGCCTCTTCTAGGAAACTGGAGGAAAGAGGGTGCTACTTCTAGAGAGGTAGTGGATGCTACTGTCTATCGACAATTAGTGGGTTCGCTAATGTATCTAGTGAACATGAGACCAGACATTTGCTATGTGGTTAACCAACTGAGTCAAGCTATGGTTAAGCTTACCAAGCTCTTTTGGAAGGCATGGAAGCATGTTTTGAGATACCTGAGGGGCACATCAGAGTATGGTCTATGGTACAGAAGAACAGATGGAGTGAAGTTGCTTGGCTTCACGGATGCATATTGGGATGGAAGTCCATCAGACAGAAAGAGCACATCAGGGGGGATCTTTAGCATTGGATCTACAATGGTTTCTTGGTATAGCAGGAAGCAAAGATCTGTGGCACTCAGTTCAGCGGAAGCGGAATACATGGCAGCAAGTCAAACTGCATGTGAGCCTATTTGGATGAGAAAGATCTTGGTTGGTTTGTTTGGTTCTCAGATGGATCCGAAAATGATTCATTGTGATAATCAGAGTTGCATTAAACTCTCTATTAATCTTGTGTTTCATGAAAATTCCAAGCATATAGATATTCGGTACCATCATCTCAGAGATTGTGTGCAGAGGAGAATCATGTTGCTTTAGTACATTCCCACGAAAGATCATGATGCAAATATTCTGACGAAGACGCTCACTAGGAGAAAATTCAAATACCATAGAGACAGGATCAAGGTGAAGGATAATCCATTTCTTGTTGAGAGGGAGTGCTGAGATTCAACAAGAAATTTTTGGCACCCATGATTCTAGTGAAAATTAAGCACCTACACTAGGGTGGGGCCCACAGACTATTTTTAGGTGAATGCCTATTTTTATTATCACTTAATTTAGATGGACATTAAACTGTAATCTATTCTCAATGTGGACTTGAAAATAGTCAACTGAAGTGGAAAATCAGTTAGCTAAGTGAATTTCGAGTTAGAGGTTGGTTGGTGGGACATGCAGAGTAATTCTAGTTGTATTTGAGTGATTCTTGTTGTAACAGAGTTGGAAGTGTAGTGGTGCATGAGTTGGTGCAAGTTGTAAATAGTTTCACTTAGTTAAGTGAGTTAAACTCAGTTGTGCTAGTTGTAACTGAAGATACATTAGTGAGATACCAGGTGAATTAAATATTAAATAATTCAAAATTAGTGATCTTACATGCAACTGTAGATTTACTAATATTAGCTGCATGCATGTCAGATCCAGTGGAGACCTAGTTGAGTTCCAGGTGAAAGGGAATTTGACTATCAGTTGTGACATTATCTGCTTGCACATAATCAAGCACACACACATTGGATGTTCCCATGATACTTGCGCAGTCAAGGCAAGCACGATTGCATCAATTCAGGGATTGTATTCAACAGGGATTGTGTAGTGAAGGCATGCTGTCTGGAGGCAATAAATTGGCTAAGGGATTTGCCAATTTTTGTATGATAGTGTGAGACAATTAGCTGATGTATTGAGGGTTCTTGTGAGAATATTTTTGTATGTGATTGTTTCATGATCCATGATATAATATACAATAGAAGATAATGGGGTTTTTAGCTGTAAGCTTTCCCTGGGAAATTATCTGTGTTGTGTGTGATTGATCTTTCTTCATGCTTATGTAATTGGCGATTGTGTTTTTAATTTCGTAAATATTTGTAAAATAAATTCAGTATTTAACTTTAACAAATTGTTAGATCAGGTAAATCCAAGATATACATGCATATTGTATAATTTCTACAATTTCGAGCCAGATGGGCAGAGGGAGTACATGCATACACACCTCCAAGTGAGAGGTGGGGCAATGTGAAGACATAAACCCAAGAGAAGAAACTTGGATAGGGTTCATTGAGATGGCGTGTCTCATGGACCAGACATAGCTACGGGAGCCCATAGTACACAGTAGCAGGAAGGATCAATAGCGATTGATGCAGTCAGATGTCAGAAAGACATAAATCAAAGTGACATATCTCAGATACTGGAGTGTAGATCATAGTTGGAAGCAGTGCAGAGTCAACAACAACGCAAAGGTTTCAATAGACAGTGCAGTAGCCGATAGTAGTTAGAGACTTTGATGACAAATGCATCATATTGATTCAGTTCTTTTTGGAGGCTTTCCAGTTCTAGGAGTCGCAGGAGAAAACAACACTAGAGAAGTGTTGCATGCATAACATTCCAAAGGTAATGGATCAAGATAGAATGAATCCATTTCTTGTTGAGAGAGAGTGTTGAAATTGGCAACAAGAAAAAGTGAAAATGGAACTTCGAAAATGACACCCATAAATGGTACCAAAGGAGGCTTTTAATTTAATTTTCCCTTAATTAAATTAGAAGAAAAATTGTAATTTCATATCATGACAACTTGTATTACTTAAATGAGTCAGGAAGACTTAGTTAGCTTAGGAAATTAGAGTTAGAGGTCAGAGAGGAGGCATGTATAGCTATCCCATGATTTTAGGGGGTCCAATTACAATTATTTATGAGTTGTAATTAGTTAACTCAATTAATTGAGTTAAAATCAATTTAACTAGTTCTAACTGAGAGATGAGCTAGTGATAGGTCCAGTGAATTAAATATGATTTAATTCACATGCAGTGATCAATCAGTTAACTGATAATTTTCTATACATAGTTGTTGCATGTTAGTTCTAAGGAGGGCCCGGTTGAGATTGGGGTTAAAGGGAAGATAACTATCAATTGTATAATTAGAAAATTGTACATGTCATGCATGAGGTCATCAGGAAGCCTTGTATGAATTGCGCAATCATTAATTTGGATTTTCCTAATTAATAGAGGCTAAATTAGCCCAAGAATGCGTAAGGAAGGGATGCCAGGCCTAGATAAGCAAAAGGTTAAATATTCGGCCAAACTTGCTTAGATTGCAAGCAAAATTCGAGCAGGATTAGAGTGAGACAATCATCAAAGTGTAGAGGTTTCTCAGTGTGAGGAATAACATTGTATTGTTTCATGATCTTGATTTATGTAATATATATATATAGCGGGGTTTTGAGCAGTTTATTTCCCCAGATACATATTGTGTCGTGCAATTGATTATTTTTTTCTCTTACTTTTTATGTGATTGTGCGATCATATTTGGTTTCCACAAATTTGTAGAATAGATTCAGGAATTTTGTTTTAGCACATTACAATATCAGTTGAATCTCATTGATAGATTTTATACATGGTATCGGAGCACCAGGAATCATAATAGAAGATAATAACTTGAGTTAGTTTTGAACAGATACATCTAATTTTTAGATTTATCTTTCAGGGACCCATCAACACATCAAGATGTCTTTCAATGGCTTGAGACTCGAATATTCCCTTGAGGGAAATAAGAATTAGATATGATGGAAGGACATGATGGAGGCAGTTCCAGAGGAAAAAAAACTGAAGGAATTCATAGACAGTGATATTCTTGACCCTGCAACAACATATGCTCAAATTATTGATGTAAGGAAGAAGAAGGTAGCAAAAGCGAGAAATATCTTGTTAAGGGGAGTTCGAGATCATATTGTCTCGAGTCTCCATGGGAAGGTGACTCCATATGGTATGTGGAAGGCCTTGATAGATATATTTCATAATAGCAGTGACTGCATGAAGTTGGTGTTGAAAGACAGGCTTAGAAAGATCAAGATGGAGGAAGATACCAAAATACTTGACGAAGTTCACTCAATGTCGAGATGAGCTTGGAAGTGTTGGTGTGACAGTAGCCCATGATTATTTGGTGAGCCTATCTCTTCTATGCCTTCCCAAGAGATGACATAGTTACTAGTACTCTATGAATGGGAGGGAGAAGCTACCATATTGGAGTGTTTGTGGTCCGACTTGGTAATCGAAGAATAAGGCAGAGCACCAGAGATTGGACCTCCGACACAGACAAAGAAGAAGATTTTGTATTGGTAGGAAAATGAAAGAAAGCCAAGGGAAATAAGTCCCAAGGCGAAGAAGGAAAGAGAGACTTGTCCAAGGTAAAGTGTTTTCACTATCACGAGCACAAACACTATGCCTCGATATTTCCACATAAGGCAAACAAGAAGGAGCCTGCAGTTGCAACATCAAGTGAAGCGCTAGCTTCACAGTATGAGCTTGATTTTACTCTCATTGCATGCATGACCAACATTGTAATGGGATGCATGTGGTATCTTGACAGTGGTGCCTCGTTCCATATGATGAGGAATAAATATTTCTTCAGTGACTTGGAGGAGCCTGAACCTCCAACATAACATAGAGTTTGGAGATGACAGGAGGTATAGTGTGACCGACATAGGTACAATTACCTTTCATTTGGAGTCTGACTCTTCTCTCAGATTGACAGATGTTTTGTATGTTCCAAGACTAAATAAGAATCTTGTCTTCGTAGTAGTATTGGAAGATCGTGGTTATGATGTTATATTTAGAAAAGGAAAGGTGTTCCTTAGACACATCACCATGGTACGGGTGAAACATATTAGTGTAAGAGTCAAGAAAATGTATGCTCTTGAGGTTGAAGATGCATTCAAAGATTTGAGGAGAAAAGCAGAATTTAGTGACTTGGTAGTTGAGAGGGAGCCTAAATTACCTCTCAACTTGCAGCCTCAGAAGCAGTCTCAGAAGGTAGTGGAGCAGCCACAATTGGAGAAGCAAAGAGGAGACTGAGTGGATACATCCACTCAAGTAGAGACCTCCAGGAGGGGGAAATTTCGAGCCATATGGGTAGAGGGAGCACATGCAACCATACCTCCAGGTTCGAGGTATGGTTGCCTCATTCCATATGACGAGGAATAGAGATCTCTTCAGTGACTTGGAGTAGAGGAACCTCCAGCATAACATAGAGTTTGGAGATGAAAGGAGGTATAGTGTGACCAACATAGGTAAAATTACCTTTCATTGGGAGTCTGACTCTCCCCTTAGACTGATAGATGTTTTGTATGTTCCAGGATTAAATAATAATCTTGTCTCCATAGCGGTATTGGAAGATCGTGGTTATGATGTTATATTTAGAAAAGGAAAGGTGTTCCTTAGACACATCGTCATGGGACGGGTGAAAAACATCAGTGTAAGAGTCAAGAACATGTATGCTCTCAAGGTTGAAGATGCATGCAAAGATTTGAGGAGAAAATCAGAAGTTAATGACTTGGTGGTTGAGAAGGAGCCTAAATTACCTCTCAACTTGCAGCCTCAGAAGCAGTCTCAAAAGGTTGTGGAGCAACCAAAATTAGAGAAGTAAAGAGGAGACTGAGTGGATGCGTCCACTCAAGTAGAGACCTCCAGGAGGGGGAATTGCGAGCTAGATGGGCAGAGGGAGCACATGCAACCATACCATCAGGTTCAAGGTGGGGCGATGTGAAGACATAATACCAAGAGAAGAAACATGGGTAGGTTCCATTGAGATGATGTGTCTCATGGATCATACCTGACTATGGGGAGCCCATAGTACATAGTAGCAGGAAGGATCAGTAGCGATTGATGCAATTAGATGTTAGAAATACAAAAATCAGAGTAACAAATGTCAGATATTGGAGTGCAGATCAGAGTTGGAAGCAATGTAGAGAGCACAAATGCAGAGTCAGCAACAATCTGAAAGTTTTTAGTATATAGTGCAGTAACTGGTAGCAGTCAGAGACTCTGATGACAGATGTATCATACTGATTCAGTTTTTTTTTAGGCTTTTCAGTTTCAGGAGTTTCAAGAGAAAAGAACACTAGAGAAGTGTTGCATGCAGAACATTCCAAAGGTAACAGATCAAGATGGATTGAATTCCTTTCTTATTAAGAGGCAATGTTGAAATTGGAAACAAGAAACAATGAAAATGGCACCCAAAAATGGTATCATAAGGGGTTTCTAATTTAATTTTCCCTTAATTAAATTGGAAGAAAAAATGAAATTTCTTCTCATGACAACTTGTATTACTTAACTGAGTCGGGAAGACTTAGTTAGCTTAGGAAAATTGAGTTAGAAGTCAGAGAGGAGGCATGTGGAGTTCTCCGATGATTTTAAGGGGTTAAGTTACAATTATTTGTGAGTTGTAATTAGTTAACTCAATTAATTGAGTTAAAATCAGTTTAACTAGTTCTAACTGAGAGATGAGCTAGTGATAGGTCCAATAAATTAAATATGATTTAATTCACATGCAGTGATAGTTTAGCTAACTGATAATTCGTTATAAATAGTTGTTGCATGTAATTTCTAAGGAAGGCCCAATTGAGATTGGGGTTAAATGGAGGATAACTATCATTTGTATAATTAGAAAATTGTATAGGTCATGCATTAGGTCATCGGGACACTTTAGATGAATTGCACAATCATTAATTGGGATTTTCCTAATTAATAGGGGCTCAATTAGCCCAATAATGCATAAGGAAGCAATCCAATTATAGGCAAGCAAAAGGTCAAATATTGGACCAAACTTTCTTAGATTACAAACCATATTCGAGTAGGATCAAAGTGAGACAGACAACAAAGTGCATAGGTTTCTCACCATGAGGATTAACATTGTATTGTTTCATGATTTTGACTTATGAAATATATAGATAGTGGGGTTTTGAGCATTTTATTTCCCCATATACCTCTTGTGTTGTGTGATTTATTGTTTCTTTCTCTTCTTTGTTATGTGATTTTGCGATTGTATTTGGTTTTCGCAAATTTGTAGAATAGATTCAGGTATTTTGTTTTAGTACATTACAAGATCAGTTGAATCATGTTGATATTTTTTATACAATCCCACCTCCCTAGATTTTACCTCCCCATATAATCCCTCCCCCATATATACCTTCGCATAAAAAAAATTAGCACATAATTCATTTTTTTTTACAAAAAAAAAGTAGCACCAAAATTACAATTTTTTTTTACAGTATTGGCAGTGGAGTGTATTTTTTTTACAATACATATTCAGAATTCATTCACTCATATCTATTGTGGGAATGGTTCTCACTGGAAAGGAGAACTATCTTGAGTGGTCCCGGAAAATCAAGCATAATCTCATTTTTAATGAGTTGTGGAAAGGAATTTGTGAAGGAGACCGAGAAAATGCACCTGCAAATCCTACCTTAGACAAGGATATCATCATTCGAGAAAACAAGAACAACAAGTTCTATGCCTTGATTACAGCCTCTGTAAATGAAGAGGTGAGTCACCATATTACACCATTCTCAAATGATTATGAAGCCATGAAGAAGTTGAAGAATTGTATGATTCACACTCATAACTTGAAGTTGTTCAATTGACGATTAAACTATTCAATCTTGAATGATGACCCTCTTGCTTTAGCATCATAAGATCTATCATGCATGAAATTAAATCACTAGTGTTGAAATATACATACCTCTCATAGCTTATGTCAAGGCATTATATCCCACTTACTCACATCATCTCGAGTCATTGTAAGCAAGTGGAAACCTCAAGAAGATTATTTTGACACCCTTGGGAAGAAGTTTGCACAGAGAGAAAATGATTTTGAGAAGAAGACAAATCCTCAATGTATAGAAGAAGTTGTGTGTCTTTCACATAGAGAGAAGAATCATTCTCAATATTATTCTGGAGGAAGAGGTGGCCGAAGATGAAGAGTAAGAAGAAATTTCAGAGGCAGGGGGGCATACAATTTCAAGGAGAAAAGTATGATCTTCATTGCACACAGTGGAATAGAGATGGACATGATGCATCCACATGTAAGCTTCCTTGGAACAAAATTGAGTAATAAATAAATTAATAAAAAGATAAAACTCATGAAAAAGAGAAATACAAAGCACCTAAATCCACTCATTATGTTGTGGCATATTGTAATATTGGAGTAACTGAAGACTTGTTTAATGCTTCACTTGCTTCTTGGGAAAATGATTTGTTTTTTGATTCAAGAGAAACATTCCACGTGACTTTTAGAAAATATTTTTTTTGAATAATTTATTGACAAGGTGGATGGAGCAGTATACTTTGCAGACAAATCAAAACTCAAGCCATCAGGGCTTGGCACAATCAGACTTAAATTGCCTAGTCTTCCAGACTTTCTTCTACATGAGGTTCTATACCTACCAGAGTTGAGGATAAACTTACTATCTTTGGTCCACCTCCACCAGCAAGGACACTCCATTCATATGTTTTATGGCAAGGTTGATTTCAGAAAAACATCATATCACTCACTTGTCATGACAGGGATAGAGGAAGAAAGACTTCTAAAGCTACAAGGCACCTATGCTCGTGCACAAAACTTTGCATTCAGTTATCACTATGATGAAGGTACATTTCCATCAAGTATTTTATGGCATGCTAGATTTGGACACTTGAACTATGACAACCTTTGATTATTGAAGAAAAATGGCGTCACTAGTTTTCCTTCAATTCCTAGGAAACTTAAGCAATGTGATGCTTGTATTCTAAGAAAGCATAACAAACATTTTTTTCATGACTCACATTCCAGAGAAGATAGAAAACTTGAACTCATTCATTTTTATTTATGTGTCCCAATGCATGTTCCTTCTGCAAATGGCAATAAATATATGATGACATTTATTGATGCCTACACCAGAATGTGTTGGGTTTACTTATTGAAGAACAAATCTGATGCTTTTCAATTATTCAGGAACTTTCATGCATGGATTGAAAATGATGCACAAAACCATATTGGATCTATTCACATTGATAATGGAAAAAAAATACACTTCAAATTAATTTGAAAACTATCTTCGCCAACATGGGATCAAAAATCAAACAACTGTGCTTTACAATCCCCAAGAGAACGGTGTAGTTGAAAGAATGAAAATGACAATTTTAAATATGGTACATTTCATGATGTTTTCAAGAATGTAAAATTGATGTTTTGGGTTGATGTAGTTCTCTGTGTTGTGTATATAGAGAATAGGTGTCCTTCTAATGCAATTAGAAACAAGAATCCTTATGAATTTTGGCATGGTCAAATTCCTTCGGTAAAGCATCTCAGGGTCTTTGGTTCCACTTGTTATGCCTTGATACCTAAGGAAAAAAGAAAAAAACTTGGTGTAAGTAGTCGTAAGTGTATCTTCTTTGGTTATTCAAATACCTCTAGAGCATATGTTCTTTATGATGAAGTTAATAATAATTGTTTAGTATTTAGAAATGTCATATTTCTTGAATCTTTAAAGAATGACAATGCTGTTGAGCGGTATCTTGATCACTTGGATAGATTCGAGCATGAAAAGTCATTTCAATAATTTGATAATCATATTCCACATCTTGAAGTTATGATTCCTATATTTGATCAATATATGGAATCTTCTTCTGAAGCACTCTCTCCCCCACATGAAGCTCCAGTCATAGATGACACTTTGAGTGCTGTGATTGAAATAATTGGGAGACTAAGTCTTGGTTCAACCCCAACTCAGTCAACCGAGCAACCTGAGCCATCTTAGAAAGGTCCTCCAAAATGGCTGACAAAGACACTTAAAAATGTCCATCCTAATGAGGTTGGAAAGACAGGAACAAGAAGTTCCACCAGGAAAAATGGAGGTGATGATTCTGATTCACATGTTGATATGGATGTTTCTTATAATTGTGAATTAAATTTGTTTACAAATTTTGAACCAAATTCCTTCAAGGAATTCACTTTTCATGATGAATGGAATGAAGCGATGTAAAACTAATATGTTGCCTTGATAAATAATCACGCCTTGAAGCTGGTTGATCTTCCATTGGGAACCAAACCTATTGGCTGAAAGTGGGTCTATAAGAACAAGTACAAAGCTTACGACTTACTTGACAAGCACAAATCTAGGCTCGTGGCAAAAGGTTTTGCACAGAAAGAAGAGGTTGATTATGAGGAGACTTTTTACCCCACAACAAAATGGGCTACCTTCTAGACACTATTTGCCTTGACAGCTCAGAACGGTTGGAAAGTCCATCAGATGGATGTAAAAACTGCTTTCTTGAACGGAGATCTAAAGGAGAATGTTTTTATGTTCTATCCAGAAGGATTTGTTGTGAAAGGCCAAGAACACAAAGTATGAAAACTTGTGAAATCCTTGTATGGCATAAAGCAAGAACTGTGAGCCTGGTATGAGAAGTTAACTGAGCATCTTATGAAACTTAACTTCAAAAATTATGATATTGATGATGCAACTTAGTTTGTCAAGAAAGTTCGCAAAACAATTGTATATCTTGTGGTGTATGTAGATGATATTTTGATGACAAGGAACAATGAGAGATATATTGCATCCATAAAGATGGAGTTGAAGAATTTTTTTGAAATGAATGATTTGGGGTATGTTAACTAATATCTTGGTATTGAAGTAACTCAACATCCTAAGTTTATATCCATCTCTTAGCAGAAGTACATTGGATATCTATTGAACAAGTTTGGTGTGGTTGAGTGCAATCCTTTGACTACTCCAATGCAAGAGAAATTGAAGCTCACATCCATTGAAGGAAAATAATTTGAGGATGAAACAAAGTATAGACAACTTGTAGGAAGTCTTAACTACCTTACTACTACAAGACCAATCATTTCATTTTTGTTGGAATCCTCTTCGGGTTTATGCAAAAGCCTCGTGAGGGAAATTGGTCTACTGCAAAAATAGTTCTAAAGTACTTGAAAGGGACTCATGACTTTGGACTCAAGTATACACAGGTGGGCAAGTTCAGCTTGATTGGATACTATGATTCAAACTTTGATGGAGACAAAGAAACTAGGGTATCTACTTCATGTTATACTATGTGTTACACTAAAAACTGTCACCTTGACATTCTGTTGACTATATGAGCTCTTTAACACTCATACATACCTCCTCTGCAATTCTTACAACCTTTACTCTTCATGTCAAGCCCTGAAACAAGAAGAAAAACCCTAAAAACTTCTGAAAGAATGGGTACGCAGGTAACATGAAGCCTGCCTGCGTTCTTGGCTTGGGTACGCAGGTAATGCATGGCTTACCAGTGTTCTAGAACACAGTTTTCCTTACGAGTGCCTGCGTACCCCCTCCAAACTCAAAAGAGCGAGAAAGTAAAGTTAAAAAGTTGGTTTGAGGTCAATTCTAGAAGGTTCTAGATGAGATTTTTTGGGGATGAGTACGCTTTGATAAGGTGCATGTATCCCTCACCTTAAGGAACTAATCCCTTGATGTGAGAAGTCTATCCCTTTGAAGGAGGATTCTATCCCTTCAAAGGTGGAATCCTAACCTCCTCATATGCTCTATAAAAGGAGGCATTGGGTAGCCTCAAATGGTTAGATTTTGGAGATTGAGAATTAGAGTTCAAGCTTTATGAGTGATTGAGTTGAAGTGCTGTTGAGATTTAGATTTCTTTCTGTTGATATTTTGAGAGGAAAGATCACATACCTCTATGTGCTCCTGGAGGAAGAGTGCAAGACTTATCAAAGTAGAGGAGACTCCTGCTTCGGACCCTGGGAAGGCCTTTCAAACATCAAGGCTAAGGTTGTAAGGTTCTTCTGTTATTTAAAGATTAATACAATCAAGTTTTGTTTTTCTCAATAAATTTTCGTTCGATTGTTTATTTCAATAAGCTGTCGTTTGATCATTTATTTCATAGATTCCTTGATCACTATGATAGGTATGTTTTATAATTATTTTTTATACAGGTGCTATTTAATATTTGATTTTTTGTGATTGCAGGTCGACGAAAGATGACACTTTCTTGCGACGAAAGAACTCTTGTTGCGACAGAAGGATTATTGTTGTGACGAAATAACTCTTGTTGCGGCGGAAGGATTATTGATGCGACGGAAGCTTTACGACCACAAATAAGCATTTGGATCTAAGATAGGATCGACACCTTCATAGCATTTATTTTTAAAACGAATATATTTAGAGAAAGACAGACTTAGTTGTTCATTTGTTGCTAGATTGTCTTCTGACACTAGGGAGATCGGTCTTGTCCACAAGAGCGATTTATCCGGCCAACACTATGAGTCTTGGATCATGAGCTGTCTCCTCGAGATAACGCAAACAATCGATTCCAACAGATTCCATAGCTGAGGTAGAATGTTTGGCAGAAGTTTAAGCAAAAAATGAAATTGTCTGGCTTAGGAAAATTCTGGAATATTTGCAGATGAAACAAGTGAATTCAACTCCATTCATGATCGACAACACTTCTGCAATAAAGTTGTCCAAGAACCCAAAGTTCCATGATCGAATGAAACAAATCAATAGAAAATACCATCTGATTTGAAATCATGTTCAAGACAAGACAATCCATCTAAGCCATTGTTCCAAAAATGAGCAGATTACATACATCTTCACTAAAGCACTTGGAAGAGAAAATTTTGAAAGATTCAGAACAATGCTTAGAGTCACCAACATCCCTTTATATTGGGGGGGGGGGGTGTTGAAACCTAATCCTATGGATTGGGTGAAATTGTAAAATAGTGTAAATAGAAAATAAGGAGTGCTGATAGATGAAGAGACACTGGGAGATGAATCCCAAGAGTCTCTTTCTCCATGTATATATTTGTGTGCACCCTTAATGAAAAAATAAATTCAGTTTTTTTGTAGTTAACTCATGGCATCACATATTGGATTAGTTGTTGTAAGAAAAATACTTCACCAAGATGGACTTAAAGTTTGGATATCACTAGGTTCATTAATAGAAGAAGATACTTGGAATACCACCTTCAAAAACAAGCAAGGCTTGTATGATTGGTTAGTCATGCCAGTTGGCACATGCAATGCACCAACTATGCTTATGAGGTTAATGAATGATATACCATGCCATTTTATAGATTCATTTGTTTATTTTATATCTGGATGATATACTGGTATACAACACTACCTGGGATGAGGACATCTCCCCTTTGATGCAGGTGCTGGAGGCATTAACGAAGCACCAGTTGCTAGAAAATATCAAGAAGTGTGAGTTTGTACAACATTTTTTGATTTATCTGGGGTATGTAATAGGTGGAGGAGTTGAAAATAAACATTGCTAAGATGGAGGCCATCATGAAATGGTCAGTGTCTACTAATGTTTCTAAGGTTATGAATTTATTTGGGGAAGCATAGTAACTGATAAAATTAATAGCCTCGTTTTTAGTGGTAGCAAGACCACTCCATGCCATAACAACAGGTGGCAAGATTTTCTAGTGGGAAAGGGTCAGTAGAGAGAATTTTAGGAGCTAAATAGGAAGACTAGTCAAACACTAGTTATGGAATTACCAAACTTGCAATAACCCTTCAAAGTGGACATAGATGTGAGTGGGTATTCTATGGGAGTGGTCATAATGCAGGGAGAAATACCTATATGTTTCCATTTTGAATTATTTCATAGGATAATTTTAAACTACCCTACCTATGACAAGGAACTATATGTTGAAGTTTTTAGCTCATACATGTGTTTTTGCACAAGCTTTGTATCTAGGCATGCAGAAGTCACCCACATATCACCTTAGAACACTTGCTCTAGGTTGGAAAAGTTGTTGATGTAACTTAGCCTAATTTTAACTTTGGAAAAAACACATATTAATATGTTGGTTTATTGAGCTGAAATAAAACCTAGATAAAGTAAATTATTCACTTTAGTGAATAAGTTTTAATCTTAGTTGCTGATCTCAGGTGGGGAGATATTTAATCTTGGTTTTTAATCATGTTGATATTAGGGTTAGTGTTGTAGAGGTAAATCCCCTCTGCGGACAGAGGCGATCCCTACTAACCCAAATTGGGTCTAGAAACAATCGTATCAAGCTAAGGCGCAAATTCCTAATTGAAATAGACCAAATTGCGAAGAAGGCCTACCTTAAGTACAACGCTGTTGTTCGTAGAGAAGATAACGCTCCCGTTTCCTTGCTCCGGCAGATCACAATTCTCCCACTTGTCGCGATCGAACACCTGCACACACAAGAAACACGACGAACACACAAGCGTAAAACCCAATATATGCAATTATGTATCAGTCAGAGAAGACACAAGTCATGATCATAATGAAAAATATGAGTGGAACCATAACCAAAGTCACTTATCATTAATTAATACAAAGAAAGATACAACCTGGCTCTAACGCTGAATCTTCCTTCGGCGGGTCGACAACGGAATACGTCTTGGTAAAGCTCGTCGGGAATGGGACAAGCCTCTCTCTTCGGTTGTCTTGACAATAACCTCCTTGCTACTGATTTGGCTCTATGAGGACTATCAAGGCTCTTGCAACATTATTTAGGCTATGAAGGCTCTTGGAGACTCAACCATTCAGCCCATTCAACCATTCAGCTAGTTCAACCATTCAGCTAGTTCAACCATTCAGCCCCTTCATCAATGGATGAAGGCTATATTTATAGAGGAGAGGAGGAGGTTGGGATTCCTACAATAGTGGAAGAGAGGCCTTATCCCTTGGGAGGTTCCCCATAAGGTGGAAACAAGAGGCCAAAGGAGGAAGGCCGTGGTTATTCAGTCAAAACCACTCCTCATGAATCATCCACGAAGTTGTTGTAATCGAAACTTCGCCTCTTTTTTTAAAAAAATTTCCATAAGCAGATTGGCACGGGTGCTTAACTGGGATAGAGCGCCAACTGGCATGGGCTCAGTGTTAATTTTTCTCATTGGCGCGAGGACATAATGGGCTACCAACGCCAAGGCAAAAACATGTGTTTTTAGGGTTCTGCTTAGGAAATGATCAATAGAAGGAACGCTGTCCCCATGGAAAGGGATGCAATGATGGTATTTGCAAGGCATGACACTGCTTAATGGTCACATAAACGACCCTCCAATGGGCGAGATGGAGATTGTAGGGACGGTGACAAATTATTGTGTAACAGTTAGCTTTAGAATTAGGGTTTTGGCTCAATGTAAATTTATAAAAGTAATATTAAGGCGAGTATAAGACACACAACAATAGCACAAGTTTGAGAGCAACATCTCTGTGAGCATGTGTTGGGCCCAAAAGAGAGCAGAGAGGCTGGGGATCCAAATTTGTGATATAACAAATCAACTAGATTAGATCCAAAGTTTTATGATATGTATTTTCTTAGTTGGGCCATTATCCTAGGAAAAAATCTCAAGTAAGTTTCGATTTTAATTAATTAACAATTGATTTATTGGGCAGAAATATGTTGATTCATATCGAAATTTGTTTTCGCTGAATTTTATGTGTTAGGAACTTAGTTGTGTATTTGTTTAGTTATTAATTGTTGGGAATTTAATACCAAGTGTTGGGTTTAGGTAAATTTTAACATGGTATGAGAGTGCCAACCCTAAATCAATCTCGGAATTGCACGTGTTAGGTTCATATTAGATTGTTGGAGCCAATTTTGGTTGCGATTGTATGAACTTAAATTTATTTATTTTTAGTAGGGGATTTTTTTTTTTTAATCCAAGCATGGGATTTTTTTTAGAAAAAATAAAAATAAAATAAAATAAAAATGTGTGGGTAGCTGATGGCCTTGAGCCCACCAACTTTCAAGGTAGCAGTTACCAACCTCCAGGCTGACACACTAGCCACACAATAACTCAGCCACCTGTGAGGATATTGGGAAGGAAACACTAGATTAGTCTACATGAGGCTATCTACCATACATGCTCGAGGGTGCTAGGCCTAGTGGTTGCTGACTATGGACATGTGAAATAGTTTGAGACACAACTTACTGCAAAGAATATAAACTATAGGGCTGAGTGTCATGATGATAAAAAAAGGAGAGAAAGTCATAGGTGAAGAGAAGTGTTGTTGAAGGGAGCCCGTGGACGTGAGGAAATATGCTCGACATCATAGAGTGACTGGGAACAGGGAAATGGATGAAACTTTTACATGAAAGTAACGACGCACTAAATTGTTGATTAGTCGTGTGAGGGTATAGTCTATGGCCAACAGAGGAGCCGCGAGGTGATAGATAGCCACCGGTAGGTCGAAGGTGGAGACAATCGATAGGTCGTAGAGAAGGGACTAAGATGCACTATGAGTGACTTCTTAGGAGGCATACATAGGAGTCACGAATATGCAAAGGTAAACCAGTAGGGTCGAGCATGAAGGGGAAATAGTGAAGGAATTATTTGGCTAATGACTAATTTTTAGTGATAGTGCAAGCGTGAGTGATAGGAACAAGTCATGGCAGATGAAGTAGTTTATAGTTGATAGCGTGACAGTCAAAAAGTGCGGTGTTGGTGAACAAAAATTACTATAGAAAATGGGTCAAGTCGCTAGGTGAGCAGGGAAGTTAGAAACCGTAAAGCCAATGACCGTGAAAGAAATAGATTTGGCATTCAATCCATTAGACATCAATCCAACTAACAAAGAATGAGATTTTTTTGAGATAGGTTGTGCAAAGGAATCATGGCTTGCAGCTGGAAGCATCACCAACACATACTGGTGACATACGAAAGTTGAGTTGCAAGTCACATAACACAGGCAATAGGGTGAAAGCCTGAGTGAGGTAGTGGGTTAGATAGATAAGAAAAGAGAAAAAGTAAAGGGAAGTGGGGGATTTTATTCCATGTAGAACATGAGAAATTTGAAGTGATTTTCATGTCACAAGACTGGTTACTATGAAAGCCAATTTCCATATAAGAAGAATAAGAAGAAATAGACTTAGGTGGTTGCAACAACATCAACTAATATTGATGACTTAGGGATTAATTTGAAAGATTTATCTTGTTTTTGGTACTTTAGACAATAATACTATTTTGTATGAGTACAATGGATTATGGCTAGTTGATGATATAACATCTATTCTATGATGAGGACGAGGTCAGTGTTCTGCAATATTTTAGAGATGGGCTTAGAATTCCATGTGAGTTGTGGACCTAGCACCACACTTGTAGCAAAGGGGGTTGGATGTGTTAGATTGCAACTAGAGTTAGGAGGATTTCTAGAGGTGATAGGGATGTTGTATGTTCCAGGGTTTATGGTTCACATGCTCTTGATATAATCCTTGGAGGATGATGAATATAGAGTTTTTTTTTTGGGATGGAAAAGTACTTCTATATTAAGAGGTAGCCATTGTGGATGCAACAATAATGCTTAACATCGAAGAAGGGAATTCATACAAGTTGTAGGGAAAACTTGTGGGTGTATCCAAGGATATAAGATCAATGTTAGTTATTAAGAGGGGATAGTCTAGGAAGAGTGATTCTTCAGGTTCTGCTAGGAGACTCAGTTGGTATGATATGACATTGGTAGATGCTTAGGAGTGTGATAGGAATCCTTGGAAAAGCTTTCAGTTCAAGTGGTAGGACAAGCTTTAGGGTTAGAGGGAGCAGCTATAGGTACTGATAAGGGCTTGGATATAGATATAGGTGGAGGAGGTTCTTCAAGAAGTACCTCCCTCGCTAAGAAGGAATGTTGAAGTTTGTAGCTTAGGAAGATACTTATGCATAGGCCTTGTGTATATGCATGCAGAAGTCGCCCACATATCACCTTAGAACAGTTTCTCTAGGTTGATAAAGTTGATGATGTAACTCACCCTAAGTTTAACTTAGGAAAAAACACATATTAATATGTTGGCTTATTTAGCTAAAATAAAACTTAGATAAAGTAAATGATTTTCTTTATCAAATAAATTTTAATCTTAAACTTTGATCTCAATTGAGACAATATTTAATCTTGGTAATCAATCACTTAGAGATTAGGGTTAGGATTAAGGTTTTGGCTCAGTATGAAGTTATAAAGGAAACTCTAAGGTGAGGAGAAGACACAAAATAATAACACAAGTTTGAAAGAAAGGTCTGATAGAGTGTAGAGGGGTTGGAGATCTAGATTTATGATAGAGTAGATCTGCTGGATCATATCCGTAGTTTTGTAATCTATATTTTCTTAGTTGGGCCATTATTCCAAGATGGAAGCCTAAGTAAATTCTGATTTTAATTAATGAAGAACTAATTTTTTTGGTATAAATCTGTTTATGTTTATGTGATTCAAATCAAAATTTTCTTCCTTTGAATTTTATGTGCCGAGAACCTATCATTTATTTGTTTAGTTATTAATTACTGGGAATTAAATACCAGGTGTTGGGTTCAAGTACTTTCCATGCTCTAGTTCAAGTTGTGAAGAAGTGGAAACACTATATAATGGGAAAGGAATTCACATAGATCACCAACCACTACTGTACGTGCAAGCCTAGAGTAAGCTACAAAAATAAGGTATTATGAGTGGATGGGGTTTCTACAATACTTTTGTATAGTGGTCAATTATAAGAAGGGAAGCACAAAAAAGTTGGCTAACATGATTTCAAGGCCACCCACGTCAAATATCACAACTTTAGAAATTTTGATGCACATGGAGCCATTCCCCCATGATGCATAGAAAAAGGCATATTCAGAGGATGAGGACTTAAAAAATGTGTTTTAGAAGTTGTAGAACCAAATTCATGTGCATGATGGTGATAACACACTTGAATACCATTTCCAATATGGATTAATATTAGGCTAGATAAATTATATGTTCATAAAGGTGAATGATTGCAACTAATTAGAGAGGCTCACACCTCCAAGGTTGCAGAGCACTTTGGTGTAGGGAAGACAATGACCAATTTGCGAAGGTATGTGCATTTTCCCAAGATGAAAAAATAGGTAGCCAGGTTCCTAAGAAGATTCATGCTTTGTTATACCAATAAACCTAGTAACAAGAAACACAATCTATATCATCCATTATGTATACCCACTCGTCCTTGGGAAAACATTTTCATGGAATTTGTGAGAGTTTTACCAACAACCAGGAAGGGATATGACAACTTGTTTGTGATAGATGATAGGTTCAACAAGATGTGTGTTCTAATTACCTATAAAAATATAATTAGTGGGTAAGAAGAAACAATGATCTATAAACTATTGTGGATATTCTACTAGACAATTTGTCACAACATATTCGATAAAACTATATTTAAAAATCCAAACTATACACTATTACGGTTTTATTTATCTTTAGATTTTTGATTTGTAAAATATTGTTAATTTTGTATGCATGCAAATTGAAATTATATATAAAATGGAGAACAATAAAATAAAAATTCAAACCAAAATTTAACACAAGATATAACTCGAGAAACACTTTCGGGGGAAAACCTAACTGGAAGGTGAGATTGCTTTGCTCTCTTTCTCTAAATAGAAAATGTGTGCGATCACAAAGAAGTGAGGCATGTGGCCCATGGGATACTATATTGCAAAAATCCTCTTTGTGTGATCTCTCCCTATCCCTCGTGACTATTTTTCTCATCTATGGAACAAGTGCACTTGAAAAGAATGGAACCCATTTTTCTCGGAGTGGCCCAATTATAACAAAATGTAATAGCTTACTGGTGGTTAGGTATCACTACTTAAAATTTTTACCCTAGTAACAATATATATATTTTTAGAGTCTCTTCATCATAATCAAATGGTTAACCCATTTTCCATGAATAATGGGGCTAATGTGGCATCCTCTCGAATTATGGTGGCTAAAATAGGAAGGTTAACTTTCGAGTGGCATAAATTTTGTATACAAACTCTGATTAAGAGGATTATTACACTGTCGGAAAGGTATTTGTGTGGAGAATATAAAAAAAATGTGCTGCACTATAGGAAAAAAAAATTACCCCGAAAAACATTGTTTGATGCCTCAAAATGCTCCCAAAATGTTTTAGACACCAATTTTCCAAACTAGGTCCCGCTAGTAAAACTAGTTTTGTGAGATGATTCCTCCACTTTTTCCACTTTGAAAGCATTGATATGGATGACTAACAATAAAATGATCCAATATGGATCAAGGCTCCCAATTTTGGGTTTTCAAAAGGATTTTTTTTGGTTTAATGATTGAACCTATGATTGGATACAATGGTCTTACTTAGCAAGCTCTGCCATTAATAATAAGTTTCAATCTTTCTTAATTTTTGCTAAGGATAAAAACATAGACAAAGGTAAATTCACGAGAATTTTTAAAGGTTTGTATGACTTTGGTTCTGATCGCAAAGTTAAGGTTGTAGATTGGTTAAGGTTAATTTTTATGGCACATCTTTTTGCCTCTAGGCAAGGCCTTCTATTTTTTGTGCAAGGTATTCAAGTTGTTATCTTTACTTTTGCACATTGATTTATTAGTTTTAATTGTTTGCATATTTATGTTTGCAGGTTGGGAACATATTTGGTGGCTACATTGGAAGTTAGATTTCACTTATCCCTGATATTATAGCTAGTTTGGTTAGGAGTAGGTTTGGTTTCAATTTAGCTTTATTTTGCATTGCATCGACAATACACTTTGCCTTACATCTAGTTTTTCATTTGCTTTTTTCTCTTGTTTCTCGTCTTACATGTTGCTTTTATTTTATATCTTACCTCCTGGAAATGTGCAGTATTAAGCCACAATGAAGCATCATCTGCCTCTTGGAACTACACACTGCATAGTCCTAAAGGCCAGTCCCCCTCAACTGTACATTGAGCAACCTTGAAGTATGGACCATCACTTTGGCCTCCTAGACCTATCAATTGTGTGGTACATTGTCCTATCTTGACCTCGATTGCACATTACGCAATTAAAATGGACATTGGAGCCTCCTTGTGTCACTGTCATTCCCAACTGCACAGTCCCATAAGCTACCTCTTCAACTATTGTGTATTGCACAATTACAATATGCAACCTTGCCTCCATGTCTCCCTAACTTGCTTAATTATGCAATCGCTTCAATTGGTGAGTATCCTACTACACATTGCATAGTTATAGTGAGTAGTAGGTCACCTCTAGGTCACTGAAATCCTCCACTACGCAATTCATTGACCTTATCCCTCAATCACTGCACATTGCGTAGTTACAATGGCCAATCTTGTCACTCCTACTTACTGAAACCCCTCACTATGAAATATATTTCCTTGTCTTGCCTCCTACTGCACATTTCACAGTTTTAATGGATAATAAGGGCATCCCTCAGCCTTTGTGGTGCCAAACTATGCAATTATTAGCCTCCTACTCTCGAAACCATTGTTTTTTGCCTCATCACAATTAACATCTTCCATGAGAAAGAAGAGGTAGAACAGATGATTTTCAAACTAATGTTGGCTTGTCATGAGTGGGATTAATTTGCATGTATTATCATCTCAACATGGCATGGTTATTCTTAAGGGAAGTCATGAAGGAGAGGCTACAAGATAGCAGTTGCAGATAAAAAGCATCAAAAGAACTATCATGAAGGACATGAAGGAATATTGGACCAAGACAAAGACATGACAACTCATACTGACTTGGAAGGTTCTGACACCCACCTAGAACCTTAGGAGGGTGAAGATAAAAAAAAAAAAATATCCATCATGAAGAAATCAAATTCATAGTGGCAAGGGGAAGAGCTTTTCATTGATGAAATGAAGTCTTATGTCACCATCGTCAAGTCATGGCTTCTCAAAGTGTCATTACAAAGTCATATGTGTCAATGTGTTTTCCACATCACTTATGGAATGTAATTCTGTAATTTCCAAAAATAAGAAAATGTAAAATGTGTGGAAGCCCCAGGGTCCCTCATGGAATGTGAAAATTCATTAGAAAGTTATAAAGTCATGTAGAAGCTCAAAGGTCACATATGAATTTGAAAAATCATAGGAGATCAAGGGTCATGAGGGAGATAAAGAGTCACATGGGAGGTGAAAGGTCACCTCATTTGTTATAAATACACCCTCATAGCTCAAGCAAATGGACTTTGGAATTTTCACCTTGGCTTCTCTAGTTTCACATAGGAGAGAAGGTCATTCTTTGGAGAAGCAAGTGGCGACTTAATGTCCCACTATTGGGCTAGTGTGGCAGTATCATAATTTTATATCTTGGGACTTTCACTTAATATATGAAGCTCTCATAGCTGATGCAGTTTTATGCTTATGTCGTGAATGATTGTGAAAATATTATTTCATTGTTTGTGGTGTATGTTTATGTTAACACATTTTAATGAAAATGAACTATTTAGTTAGCTTTAGTATGCATCTTGCTGAATGTGAATTTTTACTGGCTTTCATGATCATTGTTATCTTGTGAACCACTTTTTAGGTTAATCGACGATTCTTTCATGATCTTGTGTGTCTCTTTTAGGATAGTACTATTACTTTTCTTCTAGAGGCTCACACTCTCTTTTCCCTTCCATGAAAGTACTATATATGCATTGCAATTGTATGTATCACATTGTCAAATTACTTGTTTGTTTCAAATAATGTTTGCATAATATATTATGTTGATAGTTATAGCTGAGAAAAATTCCTATGAATAATGGAAACCGACCTTATTTCTCTATTGGGGCTCCTACTCCAAATGGTGTGAGGTCTAGTTGGGACTTCATATTGGGGAGACCCCCTTGGTTGATAGATTTCCAACACTGTCAACAACTTAATAATTGAGTAAGTATGAGTACATACTCATTGCCAATATAATTGAATGCACAATGTGCTGGTCAAATTCCATGTATACTACTGTTGGTCCTATCATTACTGAGTTAAATATAATAAGTTTTCGTGTCAATATACCTATGTGTGAGCATAAATGTTGGCCATGTAACATGAAATTTTATATTGAGTAAATGGTTGAAGTATTCCTTGCATATGGCTAAAATTGTAGATGTTATGAAAAGGTTTATATGGATGTTGCAGATTTTATGAAGGGCTACTAATATATATATATATAACTTTCATGTATTATGATAAGCATAGTATTGTCGTTGTTGATACGTTGCCAGTATGATGTATTAAGGAATTGAGTGGGTTTGATGATGCCGCCACTAAGAGTGACGTGAGAAAATACTATTAATGTAATTTATAGCAAATATTATGAGAATGTTTTCATCATATGGTCTGGTAGTGGGAATTGGTATACTACTAAGGTTTCATGTATATTATTGTTGCAAAGAGAGAGAGAGAGAGAGAGAGAGAGAGTTGTCAAAAATTGTTGCATGGCAGAATATAGTACTAAAGTCAAAGTATTGAAGAGTTTGCTGCTACTAAAGGTTGATATGCTTGAATATTTTTGGGTTTATTTTGAAAAGAGAATGCTGATGAATTGTTGGTTTTTGAGCTAGGATTTCAGTTGCAAAGGTGATATTGTGATAAGTAGATATATCAACGAACAATGAGTGAATTTTGGGTAGAAGTAGAGGCAGTGACAATAAGCATTAACAACAGTTACTGAGAAATGACTAGAGTTGTGAATGTAGTAGTTGATAAATGTGACTAGAAGTATCTATCTTAATTTTTCATCTTCTATCTTCAGGGTGGAAGAGTGGTGCAAGGAGGAGAGTGAAGTCTCCTTCAGGTTGGAACTTGAGAAAACTTCAGGGTAGCAGAAAAGTTGGAGCCTATGTTAGGGTGTTGGTGTATCATTTCAGTTGGAGTTGATAAAACCAGGACAATATTGGAGCGTCATTCCATTTGGAGCTAGTAAATCAAGGCGTTGGAGCATCCTTCTAGTCGGAGTTGGTAAATTAGGATGTTGGAGTACCCTTCCAGTTGGAGTTGGTAAATTAGGGTGTTTGAACATCCTTTTAGTTTGAGCTAATAAATCAAGGGGTTGGAGCCTCCTTTTAGAAGTTACTAGAGAACTTTGGAAGTTGGAGCTTCCTATTGATGTAATCTTGAAGAGGCTTATATTAAAAGTGCTCAATGAATTTTCTTCTGGAAGGGTTTCCAACTTCATGTGTATTGTCTTGATTTTGTGTATTATTGAATGGTGTTGCTGATTTGTACTTTTGATTTGATGCTAATGTTATTTAATTATATAAAAATTAAAATAAATTAATTGAAGTGAAATACGGGTTCACCCCCCTCTCAGTATTTCCAACATCCACTCATCCTTGGGTAAGCATTTCCATGGACCTTGTGGGAGGTTTACCAACAATCAAGAAGGGACATTACTACTTATTCATGGTAGTTTATAAATTTAGCAAGATGTTTGTTCTAATGACCTATATAAAGACCACCAATGGGAAATAAGTAACCAACTTGTTCTTTGGACAACTATGAGTGCACTTTGGGATACCGAGGAGCATAATTTCAGAAAAGGAAACAATATTTCTTGGTGCATTCTAGACTACATTGTGGGAGAATATGGACACAAAGTTAAAGAGTTATAAGACATTCCATCCACAGATAGATGGGAAAACAAAAGTAGTCAACAAAACTTTGGTGCAAATTTTGATGGGTTACAATTAGAATCATTTGAAGACCTAGGATGCAAATATGGTATATATAAAACACTCTTATAACATATAAATCCACACTTCTACTGGTAAGTCCCCATTTGAAACTTGTTTTGGATATTTTCCACCTTCACCTTTAGATATTGGATATGAGTAGAAAAAAGTGAGGGAGAAACTTATGGGAGATGCCTTAATGGAAGAAAAAAATATATTTAATATTAGGTAGATCCATATATAGGTTCAATAAACATAACAAAATTCATAGGTAAAATACAAGGCTAGGCATGATCGTCATAGAAAATAGAAATCCTTCACGGTGGGAGAGAGAGTATGGTTATAGTTGAACAATGAGAAACTACAAGGTCTTAGAAATAAAACCAAGGATTTTCTTAAGGTCCCTTCATGATATTGAAAAAGGTGGGAGAAAAAAACTATAGAATCAATCCGTCACTTACATGTGCATTTACTCAGTGATGAATGTACAAAATTCAAAACTCTATGAGCATTCTATGCTAGATAAGAAAGAGGAATAAGGCCTACCTTATGTAGAATATTTGGAACCATATGATTAGATGAAGTTGACAAAGATTACAATCTTGTAGAATAGGTATAAAAATACAAGGTAGGTACATCATGACCTTTGGTAGATTGATATGAAAGGAAAACTTCTAGGAAAAGCTAAATGGTACACTTGAGAGAAGGTGGAAGAAAAATTTCTTCACCTCATTTTGTAGAATATTTTTGGGACAAAAATCTTCCTAAAATGTTAAGGTGTGATATTTATTGGATAATTATATTATTTTTTATCCATATTGATGCTTTCAGAGTGGAAAAAGCAAAGGAATTGTCTCACAAGACCATTTTTACTAGCGAGACTTAGTTTGGAAAATCGGGGTATAAAACCTTTTGGGAGAAGTTTGAGGTAAGAAATGGAGTTTTTTGGGATAAAAATTTACAAATTTATTACAAAAACTTGTGTTTCCTCTTCATCACACAAATGCCTTTCCAACGACACAAGGATTGGCTCAATTTGAGTATGTATGCAAAATTTATGCAGCTTGGAAGTTGACCTTATTGTTTTGACCACCATAATTCAAGAGGATGCCATGTTAGCCCCATTACTCAAGGAAAATGGGCTAGCCACATGATCATGATGAATAATACTCTATAATATTCAACAATGTAACTTTATTTATGAGTTGTAGGAGTTAAAACTAACCACCAGTAGGCTATCGAGTTGTGTTAAAATTGAGCCACTATAAGGAGGAAAAGGGGTTCCATTATTTTCAAGTGAATTTATTTCCATTAAAGAGAATATTAGCTCAGAGGGATAAGGAGAGAGAATATAGATAGGATTTGAGTATCCCATAGGCCACGTGTATTACTTATTTGTACTTGTAGCCATTTTCTATTCAAAGAAAGAGAGCAGAGTGACCTCACCTTTTGTTGATGTTTTATATAGCAGTGGAAGGTATTCCCTTCCAGACAAAAATGTATAACATCTATTACATTATGTATATATAATATGTATATAAACAATAATTAATTAAAAATACATGCCATTGTTTATTAATGAAAAGAATATATACCCTCAGTTGAATCAAACATCAACCAATATCTCATATATATTATACGAATCTAATAATGTTTACTCAGTCGTAAATATAATTACCAAGATTTGAAAATAAGAAAGAATTCAACAAGGTATCAAAGCCATAAAATCTTGAAAGGAAAAATGCGTTAAATTTTTGGGTCATTACAATCTTTATGTAACAACATATTTACTTTTTACTCCTACCTAAATTAGTGAAAATACATCCATAAATTATGGTGTGTAGTAATTCCTGGTGAATTTTTTAAATTACATTTTACTTTTTACTTCTCCTAAATTGCATAAATTATGGAGGAACAATTTAACATAGTAAAACCAACGTGGGTGAATTATAGCCTAATTCCAATGGAGTAAAATACAAATTTTAATATGAAGAGAGATTTAACCTCGTAGCACTAATGAGAAAATGGTTAAAGAATATGTTTGAGGTGAATAATGCCATAGATCCACTAGTGTTCATAATAAATTAATCCAGGAGATTTAAAGGACACCTGAAAGGATTTTTTGAGGATCGAGCAATCGTCTAAGATATGCCAAGAATTCTTGAAGTTGGATTAGTTGGTAGCTTTTCTTAGATGAATTATTCTTGATTAATTGATATCATATAATAGGGTTGAACTATGCTCTAGAAAGCAGAGCACCAGGACCAATATAAGGGCTCATGTAAAGGCTTTATTAGGCAGTTTCAATAACAAATTTGAAATATACTCTAGTGTAGAAATTATATAACTTATGTGTTATATGTCTAAGATTCTCCTGATCACACACTATTTTAACTTCATTACAATATAGAATCTATTCCACCATTGATCATCACATGCAGAAATTAAATCAATTGCAATGCACACATGAAACAATAAAAATTCACACACATTAACACAGCTGTTTAACGAGAAAGCCTGAAGCTGAAAACCCCAAATATCTATATATAATATATGTCATATAGATCATGTAACAATCCGCATACAGAGCTGATCATACCAAGCTCTCAGTACAATACAATTGCTACACACTAATCAGGCCCGATATTGCAAATCCATGCACCGATCTTTGCCACTTGCTAGCCTGCCTCTACTGCGAAATCCCTGCTGAAGAATGGCTCTGAATGAACTCGAATTCACCAAGATTGCACTGCGCAATCCTCATTGGCATCTCCACTGAGTGTTGGATGCAATCAATGCATCAATATAGTCACAACGGATAGTCACACTTGCTCTTTCACCTATCTCTCCACTGGTCTCCACTGAAACTGCCATGCACTGTAGTTAAATGATGTATTCCTCAGTTGATTAATGAGTTATTATTTAGTGAATTAATTAACTAATTAATTCACACCACTCTCACTAGTGTATAAATCAGTTAGACTAGATACAACTAGCTCAACTGAGTCTAACTGAGTTAAACTAAATGCAACTCCACCAACTACTTCTATAACTCCACCAAACTCTGTCACATGAGTTCTAACTGAAGTCCTCATGCATTAGCTCCAGTAAACCCTGAGGAATAGCGTAATTCCTTCTGTCAGCTACTGTGCCACATCTGTGCACTTAACTGAAGGGCTCCAAGAGAATAAGATAATGTTTAGAGTCCAAATATTATTAAGAGCTAATAACATTCGAAACATCTATTTTTAGACTGGCAATATAAAAATAGGTTCCGCCCAATATGTCTAAAAATAGAAGTCCATCTATTTTTCCAACTTGACCAACCATCCACAAATAGCATCCTGCAACTCATAGAATATGATCGACATGTCTAAAAATATACATAGTCTAAAAATAGACTTTGCGCCAAAAATAGCCTGCGGGCCCACTTAGTGAAGGCGACTCTTTTCACTAAGCTCATCATCTTGTTGAATCTCAACACTCCCTCTCAACAAGATAGGGATTATATTCCACCCCGATCCTGTCTCTATGGTATTCTAATTTTCTCCTGGGGAGTGCCTTCGTCAGAATATTTGCATCCTGATCCTTCGTAGGAATGTAAGAAAGCAACATGATCTTCCACTGCACACAATCTCTGATATGATGATACTTGATGTCATTATGTTTAGATATATCATGAAATACTGGATTAACCGAGAGTTTAATGCAGCTATGATTATCATAATATATCACAGTAGGATCTAAGTGTGAACTGAACAACCCGACCAGGATCTTCCTCATCCATATAGCCTCGCATGCAGCCAAACTTGCTGCCATGTACTCGACCTCCGCTGAAATGAGTGCCATATATATTTGTTTCCTACTGTACCAAGAAAATATTGTAGATCTGATACTGAATATCCCTCCAGATGTGCTCTTTCTGTCCTTTGGGCTTCCTACCCAATCTGCATCTGTGAAGCCATGCAGCTTCAACTCATCCGACTGTTTGTACCACAATCCATATCCCGATGTGCCCCTGAGATACCTCAGGACATGCTTTCGTGCCTTCCAAAAGAGCTTGGTAGGCTTAACCATAGCTTGTGAAAGCTGGTTCACAATATAGCATATGTCCGGTCATGTATTGACTAGATACATGAGCGAACCAACCAAATGTCGATAAACAGTGGCATCCACTACCTCTACCGATGTAGCATCCTCTTTCCTCCAACCACCAGGAAGAGGAGTGTCGATAGGCTTGCAACCTTGCATGTGAAACTTCTCCAGTATCTCCCGGGCATACTTTCCTTGAGACACAAATAGTCCACCCTTCCGCTGCCAAATTTCCAATCCCAGGAAATAATGAAGGCGGCCCAAGTCCTTCATCTCAAAATCCTTTGCAAGATCTGCCTTGCATGAGTGTATCAATAGTTCATCACCTGTTAGTATTAAATCATCTACATAAAGTACAATGATAAAAAACTTACCCTCCACCACAATCTAGTATAGGTTTGGATCCGCCTCACTCTTGGCGAAACCAAGTCCAGTGAAATAACTGTCTATCTGTGTGTACCAAGCACGAGGTGCTTGTTTTAGCCCATAAAATGCTCTTTTGAGCCTGCACACATGCAACTCGCTGCTGAAGATTTCGAATCCTTCGGGCTGCTCTATGTACACCTCCTCCTCAATGACTTCGTTGAGGAATGCAGTCTTCACATCCATCTGATGAATGTGCCAACCCATCTGCGCTGAGAGAGAAAGGATGGTCCGTATGGAAGAATACCTTGCGATAGGTGCAAAGGTTTCTTCATGGTCAATCCCCTCGATTTGTGAGAAGCCCCGGGCAACAAATATTTTCTTGTACTTCTCAACGCTCCCATTAGAAGCTTGCTTCACTTTGTAGATCCATCTTGAACCTACCACTGATTTCCCTTCCGGCCTTGGGACAATCTCCCATGCACTATTTCTGACAATCGAATCATACTCTTCCACCATGGCATCTACCCATGCGGGATCTTCCACAACTTCCTCGAAAGAGGATGGTTTCTTCACGATACACTTGCTCATCAGAGCCATGTATCCAGTAAATCGGTCAGGTGACTGTCTCTGTCTGCGCTGTGATGTAGGAACTCCTACATTCTTCACTGCATCAAGATTCAGTCGCTCAGCTTCTGTAGCGTGCTTCCGCCATCTGATTTTTTGTGCTGCATGAGTGGTTTCTTCCACTTTATGAACCTCCTCTTGTGGCTGATCCACATCCTGAGGTTCATATTTAAGAACAAGTAGCTCCTCATCTGCATGCAAGTGTAGCTCCATCTCAAGCGACAACTTCATGGCTTTCTCTTCATGAAATTTGATATCCCATCGTACAAAAGTCATCCGACTGTCTGGCAAATACACACGATAATTGTGGGGTCTTTCTGTGTAACCCACAAATATCCCAACCTCTGCGGTCGGCTCCAACTTCTTCTTAGCATCCTTCGTCACAGGAATGTAAATAGGTGAGCCAAAAATCTTCAAATGAGAAATATTAGGCTTCTTACCAGAAAACAACTCTTCGGGTGTACTCATGCCAAGTACTCTATGAGGACAACGGTTTTGCACATAAAACGAAGTGTTGCATGCTTTAGCCCACAAGTGTATGGGAAGGCCCTGATCATGCAACATCGCCCTTGCAGCACCCATGATCATTCTGTTCTCTCTCTCTGCGACCCCATTCTGCTATGGGTTATGAGGCGCTATGAGTTCTCTTCAAATTCCTTCTGCGCTGCAAAAGTATTTGAATTCGCCAGAGATGTATTCACCACCATTATCGCTCCTTAGAGCTTTCACCTGCTTCCCCGAATATTTCTCAACCAGGGCCTTGAACTCACAGAGCTTTGAGTATGTCTCACTCTTCTTCTGCATGAAGAAGATCCAACACTTATGAGAAAAGTCATCAACAAATATCACATAATACTTGTGCTTTGCTGTCGAAGCTACTGAGAAAGGTCCACACATGTCTGTGTGAATTCTCTCAAGGATCGTCATGGCACAACTATCCTTCTCACGAAAAGTAGTCTTCACAAATTTTCCCAAAGTAAGTCCCTTGCATTGATCTGACTGCGCAAGTGTACCCTTGGGAAGCCCAGTAGAAATCTGCTGCAAAATTTTCAAAGTGCCATGGTGAAGATGGCCCAATCTCCTGTGCCACAATTCACCCTCATCCCAGCTCACCACTCCTTCTGCTTTGCCTTCCATTTCTGCACAGCCAACTACCTACAATTGATAAAGATTCTTAACTTGAATCCCTATCCTCTGGGTTTCACCAGTTGTTTTACTACGCAGGAAGGATTTTCCCTCGCTAAAAGCAACATCATAACCCTTGTCTTCCAACATCGCCACAAAGATCATATTCTTCTTCAATCCTAGAACATGCATCACATCCTTCAAGATGAAAGGTTTTCCAGAGTCCCTCTCAAAGGAAATGGTCCCGATACCAGTCGCACTGTATCTACCATCATCGCCCATCTCGATGTGCACTCCAAGATCCTTTTCATCCAGATCACTAAACAAATCTTTGTCTCCAATCATATGGAAAGACGCACCACTGTCAAGAAACCATAATAATCCCATCACACTTGAAACCAAGCATGCGATCAATGAAAAATCCAGCTCAAACTGTGAGGCTAAGGCCTCTCTAGTTGCAAGTCCAACAACCTGCTTATTTTTCTTCTTCTGTGGACAATTAGTGGCGTAATGTCCATGTTGGTGATAGTGAAAGCACTTCACCTTGGACAAGTCCTGCTTCTTGCTTTTCGCACCGGATTGAGAAGGATTTTTCTCTCCCTACCCTTTCCTTGCTTTGGCAGCTAGAGCGAAATTTTCTTCATCTTCATTCTTCGATGAAGATCCATCCTTGGTACCGCACCTTATCTCCTCCTACACAAGATCCGACCAATGTCGCTCCCATCCTGGCAGTTTCTCCCGACCATTGACAGAGTCTTCGTAGCTATGCCAACTCTTCATAAGCCCATGGAGAGCCAAGCTCACCAAGTCTTATTTATCAATAGTAACCCCCACACTTCCCAACTCATCCTTGTAGTGGAAAAACTTCGTGAGATATTTTGGTATACTGTCACCTTTCTCCATTTTTATTTTTCTGAGCTTGTCTTTAAGCGCCAAATTCCTGTAGTCGCTTATGCTTTGGAACAAGTCTGTCAGAGCTTTCCACATTAAGAACGGAGTAGATTTACCGTGAAGGCTGGAAAATATGTGATCCTTCACACCTTCCAAAATAATTCTTCGACACTTTGCTACCTTATTTTTCCATGCGTCAAGTGTGGCTGCATCGCTAGAACCAAGTTTTGGAATATCAATATCTATGAACTCCTTCAACCCATTATCATCTAGCACCGCCTCCATCCTGTCCTTCCATGCAATATAATTTGATCTGCCATCAAGGGCATACTCCAATCGCAATCCGTTGAAATACATTTCAATGAATGCTCGACTTCGACACCAAGAAAACACTGCAGCAAATTCAAATTCCACCAGCACAAAACTCAACTGCTTCAATAATTGCAATATCCTCCAATCAATACTGCTCTTATACCATGTAGAAATGATATAAATGATGTGTTATATGTCTAAGATTCTCCCGATCACACACTATTTTAACTTCATGCACAATAAAAAATCTATTCCACCATTGATCATCACATGCGGAAATTAAATCAATTGCAATGCACACATGAAACAATAAAAATTCACACACATTAACACAACTGTTTAACGGGAAAGCATGAATCTGAAAAACCCAACTATCTGTATATAATATATGTCATAAATATCATGTAAAAATCCTCATACAAAGCTGATCATATCAAGCTCTCAGTACAATACAATCGCTACACACTAATCAGGCCCGATATTGCAAATCCATGCACCGATCTTTGCCACCTGCTAGCCTACCTCTACTGCAAAATCCCTGCTGAAGAGTGGCTCTGAATGAACTCAAATTCACCAAAATTTCACTTCGCAATCCTCATTGGCATCTCCACTGAGTGTTGGATGCAATCAATGCATCACTATAGTCACAACTAATAGTCACACTTGCTCTTTCACCTATCTCTCCACTGGTCTCCACTGAAACTACCATGCACTGTAGTTAACTGATGTATTCCTCAGTTGATTAATGAGTTATTATTTAGTGAATTAATTAACTAATTAATTCACACCACTCTCACTAGTGTATAAATCAGTTAGACTAGATACAACTAGCTCAACTGATTCTAACTAAGTTAAACTAAATACAACTCCACCAACTACTTCTATAACTCCACCAAACTCTGTCACATGAGTTATAACTGAAGTCCTCATGCATTAGCTCCAGTAAACCCTCAGGAATAGCGTAATTCCTTTTTTCAGCTGCTGTGCCACATCTGTGTACTTAACTGAAGTGTTCCAAGAGAATAATATAATGTTTAGAGTCCAAATCTTATTAAGAGCTAATAATATTCGACATGTCTATTTTTAGACTAGAAATCTAAAAATAGATTCTGCCCAATATGTCTAAAAATAGAAGTCCATATATTTTTCCAACTTGACCAACCATCCACAAATAGCATCCTGCAACTCATAGACTATGATCGACATGTCTAAAAATAGACATAGTCTAAAAATAGACTTTGTGCCAAAAATAGCCTGCGAGCTCACTTAGTGAAGGCGAATCTTTTCACTAAGCTCATCATCTTGTTGAATATCAACACTCCCTCTCAACAAGATAGGCATTATCTGCCACCCCGATATTTTCTCTATGGTATTCTAATTTTCTCCTGGTGTTGTGTAACCAGCTCCAAAAATAGAAGAAAAGAGATATCAACGCCTTAGAAATAAGCCACTTCGAGGGGGCAACCTCCAATACATTACATAAATGAACAATTCTTGGATGATCCAATTTACAAAACCTCCTTTCTATATATAGGAGTCCATGGGACCATAATGTAATCCTAGTGGGCCACAATGTAATCCTAGCCGACCTAACAATAATAATTTAAGGGCACAATAATAACAAAATGGGGGTTACAAGGGTACAATAATAACAATAAGGGGGTTACACTAACAACAATAAAGGACTATACTAGTAATATAGGGACCTAACATGCCCCTCTCCTTCAAAAAAGTGTTGTCCTCAACACTTGAGTAGCTCTGGGTGCTTCTGTATAAAATTCTCATCCTCCCATGTAGAATCTTCGGTGGGTAAGTTCTTCCACTTGATGAGATACTCTGAAATTGATCGATTCCGTAGTTGTCGAGTTCTTGTTTCCGTGACCGCTTCAGGTTCCAATATGATTTTTCCTTCCTCATCAAGTTCTGGAAATATTGTTTGAGCTGGAAGATTTTCACCTATAACCTTCTTTAAGCATGAAACATGGAAAATTGGATGCACTCGTGAAGAAGCAGGAAGCTCCAATTTGTATGCCATAGTACCAATCTTTTGCAACACCTTGTAAGGACCATAGTACTTTGGTGATAATTTATTATCCTTCTTTGCTTGCTTGAGGGACATTTGTTTGTATGGTTGTAGCCGTAAAAATACCAATCTCCTACATCAAAACTTCTCTCGCTGCGATGTTGATCTGCCTGTTGTTTCATTCGATTTTGTGCCAAATTCAGGTTATCCTTTAAGAGTTGGAGAACTTCTTGCTGATGCTCGATGTGATCTTCCACTGCTTGAACCTTCGAATTTTCTCTTAAATATGACGTGATGGATGGTGGATGATATCCATAAAGTGCCATAAATGGGGTCATTTTTGCTGCAGTATGGAAGGAAGTGTTATACCACCATTCAGCAAGAGGTAACCACTTGACCCATTGTGTTTGTTTATCAGATACAAAACAACGAAGATATCCTTCCAAACATTTATTTACTATCTCGGTTTGACCATCGGATTGAGGATGATAAGATGAGCTATGAGCTAATTGAGTACCCAAACAAGAAAATAACTCCGTCCAAAAATTTCCAGTAAAAATGGGATCTCTGTCGCTCACAATAACCCTTGGGCTTCCATATAGCTTTTGAATTCTGTCCATAAATGTAGTAGCAACTGTACTTGCTTTAAATGGATGAGATAATGCACAAAAGTGTGCATACTTGGTAAATCTATCAACTACCACCATGATGACACTCTTTCCTTCGGACTTAGGTAAACCTGTGATAAAATCCATTGAAATCTCCTCCCAATGTTGACTTGGAATGGATAAAGGTTGTAGAAGTCCCGAGGTCTTAATTGTTTCCACTTTATTCTGCTGGCAAACCAAACATTCCGCCACAAACTTTTGAATATCAGATTTAAGGCCATCCCAAAAAAATTCTTTCTTCACCCTGTGTTAAGTTTTTAAAAATCCTGAGTGTCCTCCTAAAGGAGAAGTGTGCAATTCCAGAAGAATCTTTTGTTTTAGTTGGGAATTCTTACAAAGATATAAACGATCTTTGTACCATAAGGAATCATTTTTCCAACTAAATGTATCAGATGTACTAGGATCTTGCTGCAACTTTTGAATGAGTGTCCATACATCTTTGTCCTTCTTCCATTCATCTCTTGCTTCGGTTATCCAATACGGTTGGATAATAGAAATGGCACAAAGCAATGCTTCCACCTCTTCATTCTTTCTTGAGAGTGCATCTGCAACAACATTAAGCTTTCCTTTTTGTAGATTATTTCAAAGTCATAACCCAACATCTTTGTGACCCATTTTTGCTGCTCTTCTGAAGATAGTCTTTGTTCCAAAAAGTGTTTAAGACTATCATGATCAGTTTTTACCTTGAAGTGTCTTCCATTAGGTAAGTTGGCCATTTCTTTAGTGCATGCAGTATTGCTAACATTTCCTTCTCATAAATAGGTTTCTGTAAATACTTTCCTTTGATTGGACGACTTTCAAAAGCAATGGGTCTTCCTTCCTGCATTAAAACTGCACCAATTCCATTTCCTGAGGCGTCACATTCCACAATAAAGGTTTTTGTGAAGTCTGGCGTAGCTAGGACCGGTGCTAGGCACATTGCTTCTTTAAGATGTTCAAAGGCCTTAGTTGCTTCAGGAGTCCATGAAAATGTATCTTTCTTCAATAATGTTGTTAGAGGTGCTGCTATTCTCCCATAATTCTTAACAAACTTGCGATAATACCCTGTTAACCCGAGAAATCCTCGCAACTTCTTTATGGTTGTGGGGACTTTCCATTCCTTAATGGCTTTAATTTTGTTAGGGTCTACTGTAACACCCTCGTGAGATACAATATGACCCAGATATTCCACCTCTTGTACTCCAAAGAAACATTTGGATGTTTTTGCATATAATTGTTTCTCCTGCAATAGTTTGAGCACCCTGTCAACATGTTCAGCATGATCCTTCCAAGACCTGCTGTAGATTACTATATCATCCAAAAATACTAGCGCAAATTTTCTAAGTAAGGGTTTGAAAATGGAATTCATCAACCCTTGAAATGTAGAAGGTGCATTGGTAAGGCCAAAAGGCATGACCAAAATTTCATAATGACCCTCATGAGTTCGAAATCTTGTTTTTGGAATATCTTCAGTCTTCATTCTAATTTGATGATATCCTGAACGAAGATCCAACTTGGTAAAATAAATTGCTCCATGTAATTCATCCAATAATTCATCAATCACAGGAATGGGAATTTTTTCTTTAATGGTGAGCTTATTGAGCTCCCTATAATTCGGACACATTCGCCATGATCCATCCTTCTTGTGTACCAATACTACAGGAGCAGAGAAAGAACTTTGACTAGGTTGAATTATACCCGCCTCTAACATTTCTGCAATCATGCGTTCAATTTCGCTCTTTTGGAAGTAAGGATATCTATAAGGCCGGATGTTTGGAGGAACACTTCCCGGAATCAAATGAATAGCATGATCATGATCACGAATAGGTGGGAGTCCTTTGGGAGTTTCAAACACCTTGGAATGATTGTCCAAGACTTGTTGGAGATCTGCAGAAATAGATGATTGTGATGTTGGAACTTCTAGTGAGCATAATTGTGCAATTACGCCTCGTTGTTCTTTCTTTAGAAGCTTTGTCATGCCATTAGAGCTTATTATCCTTCCTGGCTTCCCTTCAATACCCCGTAATTCGACTTCCTTTCCTTCTAAAAAAATTTCAAGAAAAGTTCTTGAAAATTAAAAGCTACCGTCCCCAAAGATTGTAACCATTGTACTCCTAGTACAACATCAACACCTCCCATAGGAATGGAAAGCATTGGACTATTCAATACATATTCCCCCATGGTTAGCTTAATATTATGGCATTTTCGAGAGAAATTTATAGTTCCTCCATTTGCAACCATCACTTGACATTCTGGTGCTAGGTATAGGAAACAATTTAATTCCTTGGCTACTTTACAATGAATAAAATTATGGGTGCTACCTGAATCAATCAACACTATTACCTTTTTCTTCTTGATTTGTCCTTCTATCTTGAGAGTTTGAGGAGTGGTAATTCCTGCCAGTGCATTACACGATATGGTCGGATTAATTTCTTCCTCTTCTAGGGTTGGTTCCTGGTGTATATCCTCTTCTTGTTCATTTTCTTCTTCCTCTTCACAATCTATGTAAAATAATTTCTTCTCAACAGACTTATGACCTTTAGTGTATTTGCTATCACAACTGTAGCAAAGCCCTTTTGCTCTTTTTTCTTCCAATTTTTGTGGTGTCAACCTTGTAGGTTGTGGAAATCTAGACGTAGCAACACTTCCTTCTTTATAGAATTGAGTGGTAGGCTTCCTTGTCTCCATAATTTTACATTCAACTTTTCTTGCCAACCTGAATGCCTTCTCCAATGAATCAGGTTCCAAAACGTGAACTTCATGTTGGATGTTATCCTTTAAAGTGCCTATGAAGAGATCAATCATGTGTTCCTCTGGAATATCGGTTACCCTTATATTAAATTTTTGGAAGTCCTCAATGTGCTGCCCCACTAAACCCTTTTGTTTTAGATTTATCAATTCGCTAAAGAAGGTGTTTCTCTTTTTATCCTCATAATGTGCTATCATTTCTTTCGTAAAAATTGACCAAGTGACAATTTTTTTACGGGAGCAAAGCCATCGATACCATAAAAATGTATTTTATTCTAAATGTAAAGTTGCAATGTGTACCTTTTGTGTGTTTTGCACATTATGGAGATCAAAATATTGCTCCATCTGTAGTATCCATGTTACAGGATCCTTCCCATCAAACTTCCTCATATCCATTTTTGGAATATGGTGGTTCTTCCTGCCAACATTAGAGTTTATGAAATCGTGATTAACATTTATTTTGTTCTCATCATGAGGTTCTTCTACTATCTTTTCACCATTAGGAAGCATTTCTTGTATCAACTTGGTCAAACCTTTGATGTCTGATTTTAGATCATTCTTCATGTTTTCCATGTTGTCTTTCATGTCATCCATCTTAGCTTCCATGCTAGCTTCCATGCCATCCATCTTAGCTTCCACGCCTTTCTTCAAAACTTCCATTTCATTTTTTTTTGCTCTTTGCGAGAGTGAAATTTGTTGCACTTGCTCTTGTAATTTTGATAGATCATGTTGAATTTCTTCATCTTCATGAGTCATAGTAGACCCTTATGAAGGCTTAATGGGTGTTGAATTATTTTTACGGGGCATCTTTTAGAACCCAATACTGATATATATTCTACAATATTCCCTTGGAATCAATTCAAATTGATTCTTCAAACAAGACTTATGCAATTTAGAAAAAAAATACACACCTTTTTCTTGCTTTTGAGGAACTCGATATTGAAATTGGATTATCTCTGTGATTGTAGAACTTCAATATCTGAATTTTGGTACCAACATAGCCCTGTAAATTATCTTTCGAATGCCATAGGTCTGACCTGATTTGGATTCTCCAAGACAAAGTTGTGTCCAATCTCCCACAATGACCTAATTATGGACTGGTTCAGTAGAGTAACTTGTACGACTTACCACGTGTCACTGTTTCTTCCTTTGTCTCTGAAATTGATAGCAAAGAAACTAAAGTCCATGTAATTGCGACCAATTTTTACGGCACTCCAATCCGATGCCCAGAGAGAGAGTTATTGAACTTTTCCCACGATCACCTCTTTGAGATGAAATTCGGGAGCCTGAAAAAGCACTACCTTCCACAGATCATATCTCCAAAAATATTGTGAAACAAGATCTAAAATTTTTTGAAGACTTTCCTCAGGATTCCAGTTTCGCACCATACGAATTTCAGATTCTGAACCTTCGTAGAAACAAAGTTATAGTGCAAATTCCACGATGACCTGTTTAGGAGTCTGAAAAAAGACCTAACTTCCACAGATCATATCTCCGAAAATATTGCGAACCAAGCTTTGAAAATTTTAGGAAATATTCCTCAGGATTTTGGCTTTGCACCCTAAATATTTCAGCTTCTGAAACTTCGTAGAAAAAATGTCATAGTGAAAATTCCACGATGACCTGTTTGGAGCAGCGAAACCCTATAATCCAAAGCTTTGATACCAAATGTTGTGTAACCAGCTCCAAAAATAGAAGAAAAGAGATATCAACGCCTTAGAAATAAGCCACTTCGAGGGGGAAACCTCCAATACATTACATAAATGAAAAATTCTTGGATGATCCAATTTACAAAACCTCCTTTCTATATATAGGAGTCCATGGGGCCATAATGTAATCCTAGTGGGCCACAATGTAATCCTAGCCGACCTAACAATAATAATTTAAGGGAACAATAATAATAAAATGGGGGTTAGAAGGGTACAATAATAATAATAAGGGGGTTACACTAACAACAGTAAGGGACTATACTTGTAATATAGGGACCTAACACCTGGTGAGCACCTTCGTCAGAATATCTGCATCCTGATCCTTTGTAGGAATGTAAGAAAGCAACATGATCTTCAGCTGCACTCAATCTCTGATATGATGATACCAAATGTCAATATGTTTAGATCTATCATGAAATACTGGATTAACCGAGAGTTTAATGCAACTCTGATTATCACAATATATCACAGTAGGATCTAAGTGTGAACCGAACAACCCAACCAGGATCTTCCTCATCCATATAGCCTCGCATGCAACCAAACTTGCTGCCATGTACTTGGCCTCCGCCGAAATGAGTGCCGCGGATATCTGTTTCTTGCTGTACCAAGAAAATGCTGTAGATCTTATAATGAATATCCCTCTAGATGTTCTCTTTTTGTCTATTGGGCTCCCTGCCCAATCTGCATCCATGAAGCCATGCAGCTTCAACTCATCCAACTGTCTGTACCACAACCCATATCCTGATGTGCCCCTGAGATACCTCAGGACATGCTTGCCTGCCTTCCAAAAGATCTTGGTAGGCTTAATCATAGCTTGTGAAAGCTGGTTCACAGCATAGCATATGTCCGGTCGTGTATTGAATAGAGACATGAGCGAACCAACCAACTATCGATAAACAGTGGCATCCACTACCTCTGCCGATGTAGCATCCTCTTTCCTCCAACCACCAGGAAGTGGAGTGTCGATAGGCTTGCAACCTTGCATGTGAAACTTCTCCAGTGTCTCATGGGCATAATTTCCTTAAGGCGAGGGGGATCATAATAGTCCTGTCCATTTTGATTCAAATTTCTAATCCCGAGAAATAAATGAAGGAGAGATCCCGGTTCCTTCATCTCAAACTCTTTTGCAAGATCCTCCTTGCATGAGATTATCAACAACTCATCACCTGTCAAAATCAAATCATCTACATAAAGTGCAATGATCAACAACTTACCCTCCACGAAAATCTAGTATAGGTTAGGATCCGCCTCACTCTTGGAGAATCCAAGTCCGGTGAAATAACTGTCTATCCGTGTGTACCAAGAACGAGGTGCTTGTTTCAACCCATACAGCGCTCTCTTGAGCCTGCACACATGCGACTCGCTGCTGAAGATCTCAAAACCTTCGGGCTGCTCTATGTACACCTCCTCCTCAGTGACTCGAATTCGAGGAATACGATGTCCCATCCACAACGATGAATTTCCAACCCATGCGTACAGGCAGATGGATTGTATGGAAGAAAACCTTGTGACAGGTGCAAAGGTTTCTTCATAGTCGATCCCTTCGATCTGTGAGAAGCTCCAGGCAAAAAATCTTGCCTTGTACTTCTTGACGCTCCCGTAAGTAGATTGCTTCACTTTGTAGATCCATCTCGAACCTACCACTGATTTCCTTTTCGACCTTGGGACAATCTCCCATGCACTATTTCTGACAATCGAATCATACTCTTCCACCATGGAATCTACCCATGCAGGATCCTCCACAGCTTCCTCGAAATGAGATGGTTGTCACGATACGATTTGCTCATCGAGCCATGTATCCGATGGAAAGTCGGTCGGGTGATTGTCTGTTTGTCCTGTGGTAGTGATGTGATTACTCCATTGCACTACATCAGTTTGAATCGCCTCGACTTCTACTAAATCTTATGCAACACCTCGATGTTTGGCGCATGATGGTTTTCTTCCACTCCATGAACCTCCTCTTGTGGTTGATCCACATCCTGAGGCTCATCTTTAGGAACAAGTAGCTCCTCATCTAAATGCAAGTGTAGCTCCCTCTTAAGCGACAACTTCATGGCTTTCTCCTCATGAAATTTGATATCCCGTCGCACAACAGTCATCCGACTATCTGGAAAATACACACGATAATTGTGGGGTGTTTCTGTGTACCCCACAAATATCCCAACCTCTATGGTTGGCTCCATCTTCTTCTTAGCATCCTTCGTCACATGAAAGTAAATAGGTGAGCCAAAAATATTCAAATGAGAAATATCAAGCTTCTTACCAGAAAACGCCTCTTCGGGTGTACTCATGCCAAGTAATCTATGAGGAAAATAGTTTTTCACATAAACCACAGTGTTGCATTATTCAGCCCACAAGTGTATGGGAAGGCCCTGATCATGCAACATCGCCCACGCAGCACCCACGATCGTTCTGTTCTTTCTCTCCGCGACCCCATTTTGCTGTGGGTTATGAGGCGCTATGAGTTCTCTTCGAATTCCTTCTGCGTTGCAAAAGTCTTTGAATTCGAAAAAGATGTATTCACCACCATTATCACTCCCTAGAGCTTTCACCTACTTCCTCGACTCTTTCTCAACCAGCGCCTTGAACTCACAGAACTTTGAGTATGTCTCGCTCTTCTTCTGCATGAAGAAGATCCAGCACTTACGAGAAAAGTCATCAACAAATATCACATAATACCTGTGATTTGCTGTTGAAGCTACTGAGAAAGGTCCACACATGTCTGTGTGAATTCTCTCAAGGATCATCGTGGCATGACTATCCTTCTCACGAAAAGTGGTCTTCACAAATTTTCCCAAAGTACATCCCTTGCACTGATATGATTGCGCAAGTGTACCCTTGGGAAGCCCGGTAGAAATCTGCTGCAAAATTTTCAAAGCGCCATGGTGAAGATGGCCCAATCTCCTATGCCACAAATTGCCCTCATCCCAACTCACCACTCCTTCTACTTTTCCTGCCATTTCTACACAACCATCTACCTGACATTGATAAAGATTCTTAACTCGAATCCCTTTCCTCTGGGTTTCACCAGTTGTTTTACTGCGCAGGAAGGATTTTCCCTCACTAAAAAAAACATCATAACCCTTGTCTTCCAACATCGCCACATAGATCAGATTATTCTTCAATCCTGGAACATGCAACACATCCTTCAAGATGAAAGGTTTTCCAGATTCACTCTCAAAGGAAATGGTCCTAATACCAGTCGCACTATATCTACTATCATCGCCCATCTCGATGTGCACTCCAAGATCCTTTTCATCCAGATCACTAAAAAAATCTTTGTCTCCGGTCATATGGAAAGACACACCACTATCAAGAAACCATAATGATCCCCTCACACTTGAAACCAAGCATGCAATCAACGAAAAATCCAGCTCAAGCTGCGAGGCTAAGGCCTCTCCGGCTGTAGATCCAACAACTTGCTTATTTTTCTTCTTCTGTGGACAATTAGTAGTGTAATGTCCATGTTGGTCACAGTGAAATCACTTCACCTTGGACAAGTCTTGCTTCTTGCCTTTCGCACCGGATTGAGAAGGATTTTTATTTCCCTTCCCTTTCCTTGCTATGGCAGCCAAAGCGCAATTTTCTTCATCTTCATTCTTCGATGAAGATCCATCCCTGGCACCCCGCCTTATCTCCTCCTGTATAAGATCCGGCCAAAGTCGCTCCCATCCTGGCAGTTTCTCCCGACCATTGACAGAGTCCTCGTAGCTAAGAAAACTCTTCGGAAGCCCAAGGGAGCGAAGCTCACCAAGTATTCTTCATCAACAGTAACCCCCACACTTCCCAGCTCATCCTTGCAGTGGATAAAATTCGTGAGGTATTTTGGTATACTGTCACCTTTCTCCATTTTTATTTTTCTGAGCTTGTCTTTAAGCGCCAACTTCCTCTGGTCGCTTCTTCTTTGGAACAAGTTTGTCAAAGCTTTCCACATTAAGAATGGAGTAGCTTTACCATGAAGGCTGGACACTATGTGATCCTTCACACCTTCCAATAGAATTCTTCGACACTTTGCTACCTTCTTTTTCCATGCATCAAGTGCGGCTGCATCGCTAGGACCAGGTTTTGGAATATCAGTATCTATGAACTCCTTCAACCCATTATCATCCAGCACCACCTCCATCCTGTCCTTCCATGCAATATAATTCGAGCTGCCATTAAGGGCATACTCCAATCGCAATCCTTTGAAAGACATTTCAATGAATGCTCGACTTTGACACCAAGAAAACACTGCAGCAAATTCGAATTCCACCAGCACAAAACTCAACGGCTTCAATAATTGCAATCTCCTCCGACCAATACTGCTCTGATACCATGTAGAAATGATATAAATTATGTGTTATATGTCTAAGATTCTCCTGATCACACACTATTTTAACTTCATGCACAATACAGAATCTATTCCACCATTGATCATCACATGCGGAAATTAAATCAATTGCAATGCACACATGAAACAATAAAAATTCACACACATTAACACAGTTGTTTAACGGGAAAGCCTGAAGCTGAAAACCCCAACTATTTGTATACAATATATTTCATAGAGATCATGTAACAATCCTCATACAAATCTGATCATATCAAGCTCTCATTACAATACAATTGCTACACACTAATCAGGCCCGATCTTGCAAATTCATGCACCGATCTTTGCCACCTACTAGCCTGCCTCTATTGCGCAATCCCTGCTGAAGAATGGCTCTGAATGAACTCGAATTCACCAAGATTTCACTGCGAAATCCTCATTGGCATCTCCACTGAGTGTTGGATGCAATCAATGCATCACTATAGTCACAACTGATAGTCACACTTGCTCTTTCACCTATCTCTCCACTAGTCTCCACTGAAAATGCCATGCACTGTAGTTAAATGATGTATTATTCAGTTGATTAATGAGTTATTATTTAATGAATTAATTAACTAATTAATTCACACCACTCTCACTAGTGTATAAATCAATTATACTAGATACAACTAGCTCAACTGAGTCTAATTGAGTTAAACTAAATACAACTCCACCAACTACTTCTATAACTCACAAATGTCATGAGTTCTATTAAGTTTATAAAAATAGCTCCAGTAAACCCTCAGGAATAGCGTAATTCCTTCTGTCAACTGTTGTGCCACATCTGTGCACTTAACTGAAGTGCTCCAAGAGAATAAGATAATGTTTATAGTCCAAATATTATTAAGAGCTAATAATATTCGACATATCTATTTTTGGACTGGCAATCTAAAAATAGATTCCGCCCAATATGTCTAAAAATAGAAGTCCATCTATTTTTCCAACTTGACCAACCATCCACAAATAGCATCCTGCAACTCATAGAATATGATTGACATGTCTAAAAATAGACATAGTCTAAAAATAGACTTTGCGCCAAAAATAGCCTGCGGGCCCACTTAGTGAAGGCGACTCTTTTCACTAAGCTCATTATCTTGTTGAATCTCAACATATAGAGCCTAGAGGTAGTTGAGGAGAAAGGTTTCCAGTGATGTCATTTACATGGTGTCAATGAATGTTGGAAGTATTAGGGTTCGAAAAACCTAGAAGACTATAAGTCATGGTAAGAAAGCCCTAATGCTTGTGGATAAAACCCTAGAGCTATACCTAGAACGATGTTTCCTTCTTCCTTGGTTCTCTTTTTCTCTCTTCCTTTCTTTATTTGTTCTTATTTATTTTATTTCATTTTCATTTTATTCTTTATTTTATTCCATTTTCATTTTATTTTATTTGTTGTAGTTGACCTATTCTCTCCTTCCTTGGTTATTTTTAGTTATGTATTTGTTCTTCTTTACCTTTCCTTTTCTCAACACATTATCCTGATGATGAGTCTTGTTTTTGACTCAAAAAGTCGATTTTAAAATGTCTACTGTGGATTTATCTTTGATACATAATTATTTAAATCTCAATCACAGAAATATCCAAACAATAATAATATACATTGTGAAAATAAATACTACCATAGATATGGCTCAAATTAAAATTGCAAGTATATTGAAAACTAAAGTTATTTTTATGTTATAATTTCTTAATTTGTACACAAACCAAAAGTTATTAAATTTGGAAACCATCATGTATAAAATAAGAATTTGATGGACAATATACATAATTTGAGAATCTAAATGTTTATTTTACTACTTTCACTTTGTTTACTTTTCCCTCTATGTAAAATGTATTACTATATTCATTTCAATGAATATGCACACTAATGTAATTCTCTTTTATATTTTTCAATTTAACATTCTTTCACTTAGAATTCATAAATGTTACCAAGATGTCATGGTTTTCATTTATTTTACGAATTATATTTTAGTATATTCCAAGGATACCATATTTTGCATTCTCTTTAAACATCCAAACTATATTGAGGAAACGATGCAATTGTTGAAACCCTATTAATTTGATCTTTTGTTTCCCTTATTGAGAGGATAATTATCAATTATCACATCTTTCGGTGAAAATCACAATAGAGAATTTTGTGTCGACGCGTTTCGAACCAGCCAGTGTGGTTCATCATCAGCCAGTGATGGAGGATAATTATCATTAAGGAAACATATAATTACAAGTTTTAAGTTTCGCCATCATTATATCTATTAATAAATGAGTCATTTGAACATTATCTAAGTAGTGAAAGTAGATGGGGCAACATAGAATGTTGTTCGTAGATGAAATAAACAATATTAATCTTACAATACTAATAAATTCCATTGAAGATCATCCAAAGAATCTCACAAATGTGGTGCCTTGTTGAATATTTTTAATACCCCCCAGTGATAAATTATAACCCATTTATACTCTTGGTTCCTACCATCAAATAAAGTAACAACAATCACATGTTCTTCAATATTTTCATTCACTCTCCTAGGTAACCATATTGAGTAAATGTTTTTTTACACTTTTTTCAATTGTTTAGTTTGTATATATATTTTTGGATTGTTAGTGGAATCCTATCCCTTATGTTATTTTCAACTTGAAGTGGTTCATGTAACAACACCCCTTACCCAACACCCAGAGTAGGAGGTGGTCACAATGCATACCCAATCTTCAAATTACTGTTATGAAAATGGGGTATAAGGAATTTCAACCTTTTCCAAACTTCTTTAAACTCAGAAAATCATCACTATTGTTTTTGTCTCGTTGAAATGAATCTGATGGTATAAATTTTTTCCTCAATCTAACCTTTGGATTGAGAGATATTGCCTCTCAAAGAGTGAGCCCTGCCACATCATATAATTGTTATGTGGTAGCTTGCTTATACCTTTGGGACGACGTCTAAGGACACATCATCCTGTTATTTCCATGCCTACAGTTCTTAAGCGTGATAATTTAGGCCATGTCATTGGGATTATATGTGACGTGGGATTGTATGGCCTTTTCTCCTCATCGGTGTGCCTTTCCACTCTTAACTTCCACAACAATCTATCCCATGTCACCCTACTTCCTTCATCCTGGTGCCTCCTTTGTTGCACCTCTTCACTTTTACAGGGTCATAGCATCGGGCTGACCTAGTCGGAGGGACCCCATCTCCACCAATCTAGTACGCACTCATGAGTTACGTCATCCCGCAAATATCCTCCTAACTCTTACAATTGGATCCTCCCTTTAAAATTTTTGGGTGAGACCTATCGAACTAAGTGGATTAGTGGGTCTCACCTCCACAAGATACTATTTTTGCTTAGCCCAAGTGTCTCCACTCCCTTCCAATGGGAATACTCCTTTGCTTCCAAGTTGTAGGCCTAGCTTTCTTGGTGCTCTGTCATCCCTGTCTTTCCATTATGCCACTTCTTGTGAATACTCCAGGGTGAACCCGTTGGGATTAATTGGCAAGTAGTTCAGATCCTGACCAATAGCACCACTACAACAATGTGGGCCTTTCCACACACTCACCTTACGTCATCCTATAACGTCTTGCCTGACACATTTGATTCTTCCACCCCAGTGTTCCTTTGGGGTGAGACTTCCGAGGTGGCATCATATCACCTTTATGTTCCCAGTGCTTCCTAGTGGGCCTCCCTTTTATTCTTCTGGGGTAAACTTTCGGGCCACATGAGAAGTGGGCCACCCTTTCAGCTAATGACATGAATTTTAGGCACATGTCATCTTGTCTACATCACCCCAATGTTTTATATCGGTACCTACATTTACTGCTCCTTTCAAATAACTCAGGTGGGGTCGCTCCCTCACACACTCCTCGTTCCAATTGGTGCATGTGGTGGCTCTTCCATGTCATTCCACTTATCCTTACACAACACTTTATCTTTGCATCCACCCATAAACCTCTATGTTCAATGCTACATGATGACATGAAAAGGAGGTCCACCTTTGAACAATAACATGGTCGTTGGGCTAGCGTGTTAGCCAGATCATCCCGCCTGAGATCATCCTGCTGAACTTCCTATGACATAAAATAATTCTTCTGACTCGAAGCTGTGACCCTACGTGGCCTGTGGGCGTCGCCTCCAACCAATATCAGGACCGCTGGTCTTGTGTGTCATATAGATCATCTCAGCTGACATAATCTTGGTCAAACCCATTATTACACGACTCAACCCTTCCAAGTTCTTACCTCCATGCCACATCCTCACATCCTTGTCCAATCGTGTTAGAGGGAAATACGGGCGCACCAATAACAACTTTCCACAACTAGGGTTCCTCTGAGCGAAGGACAATGTTCTTCGAATTGCATTATAAGTTTAAGTCTCTACCTTCTAGACCTCACCAACTTAACTAGTTGAACACTGATGGCCAAAGATTCACCAAGACCATGCATGCATTCATAATTCAAATAAAAGGAATGTAACCAAGAGAGTTGTTACAACCCATAAACAAAGAATCTCCTCTCTCGTACTTGACTAGCCTTATATACTAGACACAGTTAACCAGGTTTAGAACTCATTGCTTGTATACAATTAGATATTTGCACCACCCATGTAACTACCAAGGATTGAATCTAGTCCCCTCCCTATCATTAAATACACAGATATCAACCTTTCAACTTTACACTAATACCAATGAAACACTCACAAGGAGACCATCTAATTCTCAAACTAGAGATCACAAATATTCTAGCTTCTTGGTATACATAGAAATAACCCTTTCAACAAGAACTATTACAGGGAATCCAATTTCCCTTTTTACAATTAGGAACCACATTATTTTAAAAAACACATAGACACACAACCCATATAAGGAACATGTACATCAAAATGAGAAATCAATAAAGATACTCAGGCTAACATTGTTGTAACAATAAACATGCCCTACCAACAATGCTTCAAATAGACAATGCAGTGTGTTTCAACCCCATTTTCCAACACATACAATCTATCAAGGTTCTCAACCCCAAATTCATTACTATTACAACACCAAGTAACACACATGGAAGAAAAAATCTATCTATGAGAAATATGAGCTCTTCGATCACACAATAGGGATGCAATGTTAGACTTAATCCAAGAATAACATGCCAAGTCATCCAAGGTTGTGAATCCGTCCCTGCACAATGTTAGTGGTTATAGGATCCTACAAAAATAGGAATTATTCCACTGTAACATGCATGGACCTCCATGCTGCTTACTATGAAAAAAGTAATCAACACACACATATTATTGGCAAGAAACTTTGGTTGAGCATCACAAATAGTGCTAACACATGAATAATGACTTTATCATTGGATCACAACAAATCTTTAGTAGATCTATGAAATACATTAGTTAGCCCGTATAAGCAATGAAAATCAATGCAAGGTTCAAATAGGAATAACATAAACTCACATTAGAATATGAGTACTTATCACTAGCAATTAAGAACATGAAACAATCATATTCATGCACACATCATTACATGGTTCATAACCAAACATTCAACATATAAACACAAGTGAGTAGACTTGTCATGAAAATCATCAACATATCAACCATTCACATTTCAACATGAAAACCATACAAGGTTACACACAATAAAACTTGTCTTGTATTTATAATGAAGACGGGAAACTAAGTTTGGGACTTCAACTCTCCACCCAAACATAGATAAGTTGTAGCAAAGCTACTTGAAACTATCACCCTCGAGCTAGATTCTAAGGGTTTGAGGTGGTCTTTCTCAAGGGAATAAACGCCAATCTCCCAGATAAAATAGGGACTCTGGAGGTTCTTCTTCCTCCACCCACCAACTACTCAATTGTTCACCAATGCATTGGGAGTTATAGAGGCCAACTACCTCTACCCTCCAGCTATCTAATGAAGGATAAAGAGTACTAAAAGAAAAATAGAGGCTTGTTTCATGCCCTCTCTTTTGTGTTGCCTCTTGCAGCTCGACCCCCTTTCCTACATAATTCAAGTTATCTCTACCCACACCAGTCTGGGATCTAGTTCTCTCTCTTTTTTCTGCTCCTTTTTTCCTCTATGAATGCCTCTCCATTCTTGAATGGATGAGAATGAGCCTTCCTATCCTCTGTATGAGAGAGAATTCCTCCACTCTTTGTCTTTTTTTGTTGTGGATTTCCCTGCCAACACTTTATCTATCATTAATTTCATGTCCTTTTGTTGTATGTTTTTCCTTGTTGTGGTTTCCAAGCCAGCATGGGATTTTCCGTAGTGTTGCATCCCAATTAAATTCCAACATCAATCCCATTCCATAAACTATCCTTGTGCATTCAATGCTCAACAACCATCCTTTAATGGTTGTCATATATTTCATATTTTTCCTTGCCTCAGTAAGTAAGCTGAAATTCCCAAGAAAATGATCTCCCCAGACCTCTTGGAATTTGTGTCCCTTACTCAACACATTTAAATTTTTAGATTCATTTTACATGATGAGGTTACATCGCCAAATTGATCCATTCTTGGCTGAGATTTTACATACCCGTCCCCCTTGGGGGAACACCATCCTTGGTGTTCTATATCTATCTACACAAAGGAAACATACTAAATAAAAAAACAACATATTGTCTTTATATATATTTACAACTCTTTACAACATTTACAAATATTTACATGTCACACATTCACAGTTGCATGCCCAAAAGCTAAGCAATTATAAACGAAAAATTAAATCAGGTCAGCCACTTTTTGTGGCTCTTTGCAATTTCCTGGTGATTTTGATACACCAAATTTGGCTTGGATTCTTTCCTTTGTTTTGGAGGGTAATGTGCCTCCAATATACAACATTTTTCTTCCTTGCACTCATGTTCCATCAACATACAGTTCTTGATTCATTTATTTCCGGTAAAACCCCAATGTGCTTATGGTTCCAATCAACCATGCTCATGACCAAGAAACCCAGATTTTATATTATTAACTTACCTTCTCTACTTCTCAGTCCCTCGGGAAATTTGATTACTATCATTCTATGTAGTCACTCACCTTCCAAGATCAGGCATCCACTTCTCTGCTTCTCATTCCCTCGGGCAATCCATCCCTTGGCATGGTTTCCTCACATCATAAGTTCAAATTCAAGGCACATATATTCCGTCAACACCATCATATGGGCATAACATGCTTCATGGTAATAAAGTTACATCATTGGTGTTAGTGTATCACAATGGCCCCATTATGAAAATATTTAATCTATGTGCCATTTCACATTCGATATCTTTCAATTGTAACTATTTATATTGCATCCAAATCCATCTACCCAATTGGATGATTTCATGTTTTCTCGCATCATAACATGTACGCCTCCATAAGTTCCATCATTAAGGAAATGCAATAATTTTAAATCATACCTCATTAGCATTTTGTTCATGAGGTGAACTTGGAATTATCCTTTAATTCCTATCATGGAAAACTAAGTTAGCTCATAACCCAAACCATCATAGATCATATCATTTAATTTATATTCATTTAAAAAAAAAAAATCTCAAAAGTCATGAAATATTGATACTTATCTTGGTTTACTTCTTGTTTCTTGCTTTACATACATTGAATCAATAGCCAATCGGGAAAGCACCCGGTGCCTTCCTTTCACTTTAACCACATACACATACTAGATTGGTTTCCAATCGACAAGCATTTGATGCCTTCTCTTCACTCTAACTACGCATACACACCAAATTGGTTTCCAGTTGGAAAGCATCCAATGTCTTCTCTTCAGTTTAACCATGTACACACATCAGATTGGTTTCCCATCGACAGGCATCCTGTGACTTCTCTTTAATTTGACCACGTAAACACACTAAATTAGTCTAGTTCCTTAACTTCTCATCTCTTTGATTTAAAATTTATTAAGTGACTCATCAACCTCAAGATGATCACTTAAGCCCAATCGATATCCTGTGATTATGGGCACTACCAGACTAGGTAATATTTTTTTGACAAGAATATAGGTTTGTTTCACACTTTTGTAGGCCTACGTAGTCCCATACCTGCCTGTGTGTGAAACTACATAATATAAGGCCCCAGAAAGTCCCATACCTATATGTTCTGGACACTTTTTCACATACACAACACACAGGCCCATAAAGTCCCATAACTTCATATCTTGAACACATAAACACAACACACAGGTCCAGACAATCCCATACCTGCCTGACTTGAACACATTGCACAACACACACTTATACACATGGTACGACACAAAAAAAGTCATACAAATTTACCCCATTCCCATGCAAGACACATGCACATGTACAACAAAAAAAATATACACATAACATATCACAATAATCCAGAGACCACCTTGTCTCCATGCATGTGAATTAGGCCATTCTACCTTATTTTTTTTTCCCATGTTCTTAACCTCTAAATGGGCATAATGGAAGAGATTTGTTCACATGATTATAATTTAGAAAAAATCTCTTTTTTGCGCAATAAATTCCTCATCACAGTGGAAATACTTTCATGCCATCCATATTCTTGATTTTTTTTTGAGTAGTTATCCTTTCATTCGAATGACCTATGACAACCCTGTTAGAAACAATGGCATTTTCATAGTTATAAACATATATATCAGTCAACACGATTATGTATGTCATATACTACCATATATTAGCATAATCATGGATGCATCATACAAGTATCCATAATAATAATAACATATGCAATATATAAGTATCCCTCAACATAATCAGGTATGAAAGGTATAAGTGTCTATCAACATAATCATGTATGAAACATATAAGTAGATGTGAAAATATAATAAAGGGTTAAGATAACTCCCTTCTTTCCATTTTATTGGCTACACATGTATATGTCCATTATTATCACGGACCCAGTAAGCCCATTAACCTGTTGTTACATTACTTAATCATGGACACAACAACGATTAGCTTGTTCCCAAATAGATTCAGGGCTTAAATGGCTCCCTGATTGAGGCCAAGCATACATTGTACAATTTATTCACATTGTTATTGTTTTCATTGTTTTTTTGTTCATGTCCATATACCAGTAACATTCCATCTGACTTAGAAATTTACTTGACATGTTTTCACTCATGCTTATCAAGCACTGCTCTTTTTCAAGAGTTCGTGGCCTTCTTTCCACTCCAACCTCCTTAGTCCAGGATCCCTAAGAGTGAAATTCAAAATTTAAAGATTAAAAACCAACAAAACAGAAAAACAAAGGCAGTTATTTCAAAAGGACATGAAATTCTCAACAACAATCATTCATAAAAACAACAAGTAAAACAACATCGTAAACAAGACTAAAATGAACATGATAACCAAGACAAAAGAGGAGCATGATAACCAAAATCAAAGCCAACATTACCATGCACAAGTCTAAAACAAAATGATATCAAATCAAGAAGTAAAAAATAATAATCCATAACACATAAGCATAAAATAAACAATGCCTAAAACAAACTCAATCTCCATGAGTCCAACGTTGATGGAACTCTCAACCATCATATAATGCACATAGGTACGTATGTACATATGCACATTCATGTACCAAAATTAGTTCAAGAGTTCTTCACAAGTATCACAACAACCATGAAGTCTTATATTCCCCAAAAGTTCACAGGGGCGACTTTTCAACACACATGTACACATATATATGTTAAGGAGCTTGAGGGGATGCCCCCTCCTTCTTCTCAGCCTCACAAGGCCTCTTCCTTCTTTTACCATCCTTTATTTTGGACGATTTATCCTAGTATGTCCTTTCTCGCAACTATCTTTGCAGCTCAGTATTCCACTTAGCCAGTTCTTGTTGTTTCCTGGTGAGTTTTCTAAGTTATTCGCTACATATATTTAACTCAGATTCCAAGTCCTTGAGCTTAACCTCCATATTTTTTAAGGTTTTCTTCTCTTGGAGGAATATTCCTCCTTATTTTCGACAGGATTGGTATATATCCTATTGCAAAATGCCATAATACTTGTTTCCTTCCTTTTCCACTGCGTATTTCCATGTGTTGCCACATACAATCAACTATTAGTTCATAAAATAAATTAACAACAAATATTCCAGTTATCATCTTTACCATGTTAGGCCAAGTATGGAATCATGTAGTTGTCACACATCATTAAGATCATCATCAACCACATGTCATAAAGAAGGACACTAGTTATCACATACATAAGCTTGTTTTCAAAATTTAACAACACAAGTGTATTGATATTATTGATAACCATCATCATGCCGAAGAAAAAACTAGATTTCAACCTTTGACACATACTAACAACACTATTTAATATCATCCTCACTTATGAGGTCACATTACTGTTTTTAATCAAATTTTTAAACACGAGAATAATTCAACCTTCTTATTAAGGTTAACAACATCCATGGAATCTGCAAAGTCAAAGGACCGGTTAGACAAATCTCATGTTATTTTAACAATTATCATACTTGTAATTATCATCTTCACACATAAGCATTACAGGGCCTACATACAACTCAAGTTATTACATTTCGTAACACTATCCCAGTCAACATGCACTCTACTCATGCAACTGTTCAATAACTAACCATGATCCTTGTTTCTATATCAAATACCTGCAACCAACCATTTATCAATCATTTGGCTTCCTAAAATTTGTGCAACTTCATGCCTCTAATATCTTGAGGTACTATATCATATATGGGCCATTGGATGTTCACGTCCAATTAACACACACACACACACACACACACACACACAAATATATATATATATATATATATATATATATATATATATATATAGAGAGAGAGAGAGAGAGAGAGAGAGAGAGAGATACTCAATAGTAGTAACCATGCCATGCAGCTCAAACGATCATAGGATCATGCAAGCATTCAAATGTGCATGTCTCAATTATATAGCATACACATAAATACAAAAAATTCATGCATATGCATAATGCCAACAATGTCTCGAGGCTTTCATTGTAGCTCTCCTTATACCTCTGATATGATGTTCAGGGGCACATCATCTTGTTCTTTCCATGCTGACATTTCCTAAGCGTGCTTCTTTGATAACCGTTGGGGTTGTGTCGTCGGGCTTACATATGATGTGGGACTGTATGACCTCTTATTCTCATTGATTTTCCTTTCCACTCTTAGCTTCCAATGCAATATATCCCACATCACCTCGCTTCCTTCATCCTGGCTGATGGCAGCAAGCAAACTAGAAGGAAATATGGGCACAACACATTGCATAAATAAACTAGATGTAATCACTACGAAATATTTTTGTAACGCCTCCAAAAAATTTGTTTTTGAATCTTGGAAGGAAGACCGACTTGCGCTCTCTGTAGACATGAATCTCCACTACCTGAGCATGTCCTCCACGCTCAGGAATGGCCTCCCTCGTCTCCCTTATCAATGGTTATGCTCAGGCTCCCAACAAAAATGTGACAACGTCTAGACCACATGCTATGTCCAACACTCGAGTTACTCAGGTTCTCCACGATGACCTGCTCAAAGAGCGATATCCTCCTTCCTCTTCCATGTCTAGAATCACCTCATCAAATCACTGGGTACACTCAAATCAACAAAACAACATGTCCCTTCCTGCAAAATAAAGACGCTACAAAATATGGTTTGGGGGTGACTTTAACTAATACGGCTAACAACCACATCTCATAAATTAGACATCTACAAGCACATAATGCTACAAGACTTGTTCACATGGGTTCTGGAATGAAATAAAATGTATATACAATTTTACATAGAGATAATAACGCATATATATGGAATGAATATGCTACACATTTCTTTTATTTATTTCATAGGGTATAGGTTCGAGGCAGGAGAAGAAGTTCCCTTCCTCTTCAATTGATACTCCTTTTATGCACAACCTTGGAAATTTATTCACTTCCCATTCCCTCTAACTTATGGAGGTTGAAAGGACACAACATAAATGACCCTTCGTTTCCTATATTCTACAACTTATTCGAATTATATATTTACATTAAATGTTTAAAATATTTTCAATGGTAACAATATTTATTTTCCAGCTCAACATGTAGCTAGTTCACCATGTTGTCAAGTCCCCTCCATTTCTTCACCATGGACTTGGTCTAATGCTCCTGCATCAAAACCCCCACGAGGGAAAAATAACGAGATCCTACTCATAATATCCTCTACATGACAACCTTGTTACAGGTCAATTTGGGCATCACTCCCAAAACCCAGATTAGTATCAATTAGGGTCTATCATACTCTAAATTAGTTGCTACATGCCCTAAACAAGGCATTCCATTGATGTTTTTCCTTCGTGAAAGTTTCACTGCTTAGATGCCAGTTGAAGTGTTCCATTGATCCATCAACGCACCCGTAGATTGTAGTAAGTGCTTTGTAGAGCATCTACTAAGGATGTGTTGCAAAGGATCTAGTGTTGAAATTTGCAACAAGAAACAATGCAATTGGCATCCAGAAATGGCTACCATGGAGGCTTTTAATTTAATTATATATTAATTAAATTAAAATAAATGTGAGTCAAATTTATTTATCCCTTAAATAAATTGGACAATAAATTGTAATCTTGTCTCATAATCACTTGTAATAGTTAACTGAGTGTGATAGACTCAGTTAGCTCATGAAATTGGAATTGAGGGTGGTTGGTGAAGCATGTAGAGTGATTCTATTTTTTTTAGAGTCCAAGTTGCAGTTAGTGTATTAGTTTAATTCATGAGAAATCAGTTAACTCAATTAAGTGAGTTAAAGTCAGTCTAAATAGTTGTAACTGATTGTTGCACTAGTGAGCGGTCAAGTGAAATAAATCAAATTTAATTCACATGCAGTGATATTTCAAGTGACTAATGATTTACTATTAATAACTGCATGCATGTGAGTTCTAATGAAAACCCAATTGAGACAAAGGTTAAAGGGATGTTATCTATCAGTTGTATTTTTAGCAAACTGCCCAGATGCAGTTATAAAACCATAGGATTTCCCATTGTATTGCACAATTTTGGAAGGTTGAATTTCCTAAATAATAGGGATCAATTTTTCTTAGGATTGTGCAAGTAGGGTAGGCTTAGCAAAGGTAGGAAATCGGCTAAGTGTTGGTTGATTTTGTTCGGATCAGTGTGAGAGAGTTGGTAGAGTGCAACAGACTCTTGTGAGAAGAGTGAATTGTATTGTTTGATTATTCCTTGGTTCATTATACAATAGAGATAGAGGGGTTTTGAGTATCAATATTTCCCCAGAAAAATATCTTGTGTTGTGGATTGATTTGATTTCTCTTACTTGGTGTGATTGTGTATAATTTCCGAAAATTAATTTCAGAAGGATTTAGTATCTTGCTCTAGTATATTTCATGAACAGATTGAATCAATTGGTATACATATTATTCGTATAATTTCTACATCTAGGCCCACTTTATGGTGCGTTGGTCGACTGGGAGCGAATTTTTCATTGGATTCTGGGAATCTTCCCAACCTCTAGTGGCTTCTAGAAGTTGTTCTAGCTATCACATCATCTGATAACTTCGAATATGGACACCATAGAGCCATTAAAACTCTTATCCTCCTATTCCCATGAAAAAGGAAACCTCTTCATCCATTTTTGGAAAATCCATTCAATGATTCATTAATGTCAAACTACCTTCACTACTTATAAATTGAGCACTGATCATAGTGCACAAGGGAGCAATAATTTGTATTAGTAGAGTTAGATTGGTGAGATCACAACTCTTGGAGGTGTTTCTTGCATGTAATGTTATGTTGTTGGAGTGATGATGCTAGTGTGATGAGGATGGGACTAAAGCTGGAGCGAGTTGACATTGAATTGATCCAACTGGTTGTAACTTCTCCTTCTACTTCATAATAAAGACATTTGTTCCTTTCCTAATACATGTGTCAATGATATTATATGTGTATTTACAAATGAAATCGATTCAATTTTTTTAACATGAATAGATCATATGCCTTTATGTCATTTTTTGTCTTATGTTTGCGATTGCAGGTACCAATCAAGCGAGTTCAGTTCGATTGATAGTGACGGAAGCGACGAAGGGAGGCGAGGAAAAGCGAACAAATTACAAGTAGTTTTTATTCCCTGATCTATTCATTTTAAGGAAAAGGTAAAATATATTTATTTTTGTTGTTCGAAGTGCGACCACCACACTTAGGGAAAGCATACTTATCCATAGGTTTTATTTCCATAAAAAAAATTGGAAACCATACTGGGGAGCGACGGAAGCGACGAAGGGAGGTGAGGAAAAGAGAACTGATTACAAGTAGGTTTTATTCCCTTATCTATTCATTTTAAGGAAAAGGTCAAATATCTTTATTTCTGTTGTTCTAAGTGCGATCACCACACTTAGGGAAATCATAGTTATCCGTAGGTTTGATTTCCATAAAACAAACCTGCCTTCTGTAGAGATGAAACACTCATCCGTGTAGAGTCCTCCAACAAACGATCCTTCCACTTCACCAAAAATTCTAGATACTATTTTTCCTGGTTTGCTTTGCAACTCTGGTGTCCAAGGTTCTCTCAACCTTTGGACCTTCTGCCATAGGCATCTTCTTCATCCAAATTTGTTTGCTCACTTCTTCACTACTCCCACTTGTTGTAGTGGCACCTTCATCACCTGCTTGATAGGGATAAAAGTCAACCACATTGAAGATAGGTGAGAAACCTAGACCCATAGGTAACTCCAGTTCATAGGCATTTGCAGAAAAAATTTGAGTATTCTGCAAGGTCCTATTTGCATCATTTTGATCTTGTCATACTCTCCTCTTTGGAATATTGGTTTTCTCATATGTGTTAATACCATGTCCCCTACCTTAAATTTTACCTCTCTTATGCTTAAATATTGAGTCTTTGTTTGTAGTTGTGGTTTTTTTCATGTAGTTTTAGTTTTATTTCCACATACAATTCCCTCATTTTTGCTGCAAAATAATCCCCATCAGCACTCCTTTGCTCAAATTTTCCCAAATCTCCCAACCCAAAAACTCCTCTGGGATGCATTCCATACAAGATCTAGAGTAGACTCTTCTCAATGCTCCTATTTGGAGAATCATTGTATGTGAACTCAAATTGAGCTAATACATGATCCCACTTCTTGGGATTCTCTCCCACAAGTCTCCTCAATATGTTTCCTAGACTCTTGTTCAGAGCTTCAGTTTTCCCATTAGATTGTGGATGAAAGGCTGAGCAAAAGTTCAATTTTTTTCCAAGCTTCTTCCATAGAGTCCTCCAAAAATGTCCTATGAACCTGGTTTCCCTGTCATAGATTATAATTTAAGTTAACAAGCCATGCGATCATACAATCTCATTGAAAAACAAATGAGCCACATGTGTAGCATCACTAGTCTTGCAACATGGGATAAAGTTATTCATTTTTGTAAATATGTCGACAACCATAAGTATAGAGTCCTTAACTGGATGCGTCCTCGATAAGTCGAAAAAAATTTCCATACTCATCGAGTCCCATGGTCTACTAGGAATGGGAAAAAGGAGTATATAGCCCATCATTCTAACTCCTTCCTTTCAGATGTTGACATATTTTGCATCTGCCCACATATTTGTTCACATCAACTCTCATATTCGGCTAGAAGTAGAAGTGTTATAGCTACCCAAGTGTCTTTTCCACACCAAAATGCCTTGCCAATTCCCCATTATGTTTCTCTTACATTATATTCTCTCTTATTTAACAATGAGGGATACATAATTGACTATTCTTGAATAAAAAACCATCTTGAAACATAAAATTCAACCATGGGTTGCTATCTCTTCTCATGGGGTTCTTTCATGCTTCAAAGTCCTCTTGAAAGTCAACATCATCCTCATACAAGTCCTTCAAATAGTCAAAGCCAAAAATCTACAGATGGTACTCCTGCATGATCAAGCTCCTCCTACTCAAAGCATCAACTACCTTGTTCTCTTTTCCACTCGCATGTTTCAGAACAAAGGCGAAACTTTGTAGGAGTTCTACCCAATTTGCATGATTATGGTTAAACTTGTGTTGTTGCATTATATAATGTAATGAAAAATTTTCGGACAAAAAGCAAACTCATTGGGCATCAAATAGTTCCTCCAATGCTTCAATGTTGGAACCATCACATAGGATTCCTTGCCACAAGAGGATTATTTTTGTTTTGAGTCATTCAACTTCTCGTTGAAATATGCAGCAGTTTTTCCTTCTTGAATAAATATTGCACCAATGGCTATACCACTAGCATCACATCTCAATTGGAAAAGATGATTGAATTCAGGTAGCTTCAACATCGATTTCTCAGTGATTTTTTTCTTCAAGAGCTATAAAATTTTCTCTGATGTTGTTTTCCTACAAAATGGTTTTTTATCCTTCTTTATTGTCTCAATGATAGGTGCAAAAATACCCCTGAAACTCTTGATGAACTTCCGATTGAAGCTAGCTAACCCATGAAAAATCATAACCTCAAAAATTCTCTTGGGTGAAGGCCAAATCACAATTTACTCTATTTTCTCCGGATCCATTTTCAGCCCATCCTTTTAAATGTAAAATCTTAAGTACACCAACTCAGACTTCATAAAACAACACTTCTTCAAGTTTATCAAAAATTTCTCTTGTTGCAACCTTTCTAGAACATACCTTACATGCCTAAGGTGTTCTTCCTTTGTTCCGTTGAAAATCAAAATATCATCTAAATAAACAATAACAAACTTAGTGACGAACTCCTTCAGTGTGATATCCCTAATTTAGCTTTTAACTAATTAGAACATTAAATTTTTTCTGCCTTAATTAATAAATGAATAAGAGGGTAGAGGGACCCATAAATCCCTTTAGTAGGAATAAAACCACTTCTTAATGTGAAAGTGGACCAATGCATCTATATGGGGTCAAGATGAATAAACCACTTCATGGTGTAAATGTGGGTCAATGTTTGTGGATGGGGTTAATTTGACCAAATCAACAACACAATCATGGAGGTAGTGGAGATAATGGAGGAAAACAAAGTCATAATGGAGGCTAGTGGCCATGTGCGTAGCATCATTATTTTGTGGGGCCAAGAGGGTGAGGGCTCACAAGAATATAAGGAAGGGGATGGTAGCCATAGAGAGCATTCTGAATTATTATTATTTTCTTGTCGTTCACGACTTGAGCATGCTTCGGTTTTTTAGCCGAGTTTGCAGTGTTGTTTAGAACAAGGTTGTCTCCGAGAGGAGATCCTAACCTCACCCTCGAGGGACTTAGAGTTCCTACTCAAAAGAGTATTCTTGTTGTTCACGTGAGCTGATCTCATCATCCATAATTCAGGCCACTTGCAGACCCTCTAGTGCTGCTCAGTCACTCAGCGACTTACGCAGTCAAGTAGCAAAGTTCATTAGAAGAGGGGGAAATTCCATAGCATTTCCACTTGGAATCCATTAAAGGGATCAACCCTTCAATAGTTGGGCTTGGGAGTACTTGCAGCCATTTTATATTTCAGTGTAGCCCATAGTCCGATATACCCATCAATTATGCATTGCACACCCTAGGAGGGTGATTTTAGAGGTCAACCAATTCGAAAATCATTTCTGGGTTATTATAGGTTTTTGCCATAGATTCTAGATTCTAAATCCTATATTTTTCTGAGCACCTAAGCAACCTCATCTACGGAGTCCTATTCACCCAACAGCAGCATTTCCAGCAGGGCAGCGTAGAGGGAGAGCTCCAGCAACGCAACAGAGAGAAGTGTTTTCAGTGGGAGAGCTTGAGGCCATTCCAACCTAATTTTTCTTGCTTGAGTGATATCTATTTTGAAGCATTGTTTTATTTTTTTCACCTTTATATTAATTTAATGGCTCAGTTTTTCTGTCTACTTTTATGGTGTTTTTAGTTTATTTCCATATTTTTGTAGTTTCTCGTTTATTGCATTTTGTATTACTATATTTTCATATTTGGAATATTACAGTGGTATCAGAGCTTATAGAATTGGATCAGCCTGTGGAACAACCTGTCTATGACACCCGAAGATAGAGAACACATTACAGACCAAACAAGGAGATACAAGAACAAAGAACACAAAAATTTTGTTGGAATAAAAAGTGATGGTTTTGTTCATAATAGACCAATTCTATTTTCTTATGAGCTGTTTTTCCAAATTCAGTCTGGATTGAGAGAAACATAAGGTTCTCTGAGAGATACAAAAACCGAAAACGCAGAAATTCGTTGGGATAATAAGTGACATTTTTTTGTTGGATGTTTCGGGAAAATGAAGATGTATCTCGAAAATATGAGACATGGGTTTTGTGAAAAACAAACCATTTCTATTTTCCTATAAGAAGAGTTTCCAAATTTTGCCTAGATTGAGAGAAATAGAAGGTTCTCTGAAGATGATTTTATCAAATTTGATGTGGTGGTTGTTTTTCATATTCTTCCAATTGCAATACCAGATTCAACTTATTTCAGAGTTCACATCCGACAAAGAAAACCATGTTCCAGTGGCAGAGGATAAAGGGAGTCTCCAATGGCAGAAGAAGGTTATGGGAAGGAGTTTTTAATTTTCCTCCTTAGAACTATGTAGGATATCACCAAAGAGATCAAGGAGATGAGAGTGGAGAGACAAAGGGAAACCCCAAGAGGGTTAAAAAAAGGAGAAAGTTCCAGTACTTCACATCATTGGTATGAGAAACCGACAGTGGAGCAAGCTTCACAGTGCTCCACTATGCCTACCTTCCTAGCAGTGGGAAATGGGGCTGGAGGACCACAAGAGCAGGAGGCTCTCAGTGATTATTTTCTGGAATATGAATCTCAGTCTCAAAGATTCAAAGAACATTTGAATTTCTAGGAATTTTTCCAGATTAAGGAAAAACGAAGACCTCGCAGCTACAACAGAGGAAGAGGTTACACACATCACAATGACTTGCATCGTAAAATGGGTATAATTTTTCTACCTACTTTTGATGGGTCATCAAAGAGTACAGAAAAGACTTGGGAGGAGACAACTTATCATACACTCGTTGATGAGACACCTCCCATTGTTGAGGTATCCATTGATGGGGTATCTGGGGTTGTGATCGAGTTATCTGGTGATAGTAGTGCATCATAGGTTGATGAGGTGTCGGGAGACAACTCCACCATTGTTGAGGAGTCGATAGGTACAGAGGCCTCTAGGTTTATGGCAGAATTTTCGGATGACAATCACATGCAGTTGACTAGTGAGCATGCCTTTCATATTGGAGTATCTATGGAGGAGGGTGTGCAGCCATCCTTTGCGCTAGCCCTTGAGGAGGCGCTAGGAGATACATAGTTATTGGACGATGGTTGCACACAATAGTGCCATTAGTTTTGGTTCGACCTTATAGCTTTGAAGGTGAAGGCCACATCAGTACGAGAGGTTATCCTACGACAAAATGAGGAGCTAGAGGGCATGAGAGTGGTTTGTGCCAAGTCACCGGCAGAGTTGGTCCACATTGGGGAATGGTTGGATTTCTTAATGGTGAAGTTAAAGGGCACATTGGAGTGTCATATCACCCCCCTTCAGGGATACATCGACAGGGTGAAACACTCGCACAATGGAGGGATTATTCTATGTGCAGGGATTCTTGCATTTGATTCTTTTCTTAAGGTTGGATGGTGAGAGGTACTAAGTTGGTACCCCATGGAGCAGGCTAGGCAGCTAGATACATCCATGGCCATATTTCAACAGAGTCCATGGATTACCAGAGGGACGCGAGGGCCAGATTTACTGTTGGGATCCAGGTGGGATTTCCCATCACATCCTAGAGTCTGTAGGTGATGGTAGTCATTGCGTAGTGGGTTTGATGTTTGGGCGCACACACATTTTCAGATCTCTATCAGAGCCCCAAACATCCCTAATGACAGGATGGTTCAACAGGAGGGTACACCCTTTTTTGGAGCTATCTCAGCATAAATACCGTGCATGGAGTCACAAGGTGATTAGCCTATGTTGGCAGGAGCTAGTCGGAGGAGGTGGCATCGGCTGGCCACGAGACATGGAAGTACGTAGAGACGGTGCTCTTTCATGGGTATATGGTACACTTGAGCTATGGAGGATAGGAGCATTGGTGTCATTTTCATTGGCATATGAGGAGTCAAGACACTCTGATCCTTTAGAGAAGATGGGGAGATGTAGCCCACCTTATGGGTGGTTTACTAGTAGAGTGGTGGATATTTTGGCCCATGTAGGATACTATATGGTACAAGATGGTATAACCATAACCAACAGTATCTGGTGGTTATAGGGGTAGGTTGTAGCATACAGTGGCATAATGAGGAGTGTAGAGACACTTGGTGGTATGAAGTGACCCATGATACAACGCAACAAGTACTTGGAGCATTGCCTCCAAGGGGACTTATGGATAGGGGCATTAGGTGTACCCTGGGATGCAACTCACCTAGAATTGATGAGGATATTTTTGAGCACATGGAGACACCATGTTTAGCAGAGACATGGATAGGAGGGTGTTATCAGTAGATCTGAGGTAGAGGGAGGCTTGATCATTCATGCTTGAGTGATTCCGATGATGTGGCAAAGGTAGAGCAATAAAACATTCCTTCTGTATGCCAGGACGAGGAATATTCTTCAGATGCGTCCATGGGGTTATATGAGGATGCTTCTGGGGAGAATGAACTGTCATGTGGAGTTGAAGACAGTAAGCGAGATTTGTCTTCCAACATGCAGGGTGAGAAGTGAAAGGAATCGATGAGAGATATTCAAGATGATGAGTCACTTGTGATGATTAAGCCTGAGAAGCATATGGTGGAGCATGGGGCAACTAAGGAGGAGGCTATGCACATCATGCATGATAGTCATTTGGGGGAGAGCTAGATGGGGGCTCACAGTGAGTCAGTGCTAGATATGCGGCTAACCTTGGGGTCAACCATTAAGGAGGATTTGTTGGAGATGGTGGTGCATCCATATTTGGGCTGACCCATTGATGAGGTGTTGATAGATGCATATACAGTTAGTAGGAATGTAGTACTTTTAGGTAGCAGCATTCTCTAGGAGTACATTGATGGGGCTTGCAGTACATCTTGCCCACTTGAGCCTATTATAGAGAGAGGGGCCTTCCCTTTGAGGCAGTTCTCGTTGACAGGAGGGACAAAGCAGCATGAGTTGAGTGTGAGTTGGCGACCACACTCTAGAAATGTTCCATATGTAGATATCACCACATTGGATTATTCGACTGGGATATACTAGCGGGAGATCATGAGTTGGTATCCTATGGATGGTATGATCTTCTTATTCAAGTGCATATCAGAGAAGGGACTCGTAGACATGACAGGTACTATGGTTTAAATTTGGCAATGGGTCACATGTCGACAACTCTTTAGCATTCCATCCTGACTTCGGGAGAGCAGTATCAACATTGGATTGAGTCAGGGGATAGAGGTGATGAGTTGGTACGCAGTTGGTGGGGAAGATTATACAGTAATATATATGGCACAACATGAGCCATGAAGCATTGAAGCATGTTGGCGGTCTTCACCTCATGAGGCAGTAGCTATAGCCAGATATAGTGTGCAGTCTGAGCTAGGGGACTTGGGAAATTATTGGCCATGGTGGCATTGAGATCTAGGAGGATTGATTGATGATAGGTATGGTGAGAGATCCCTTTGGGATCCCAACATTGAGAGGTATGTTCCAGGTAGCATGACACAGGGGCATAACCGCACTGAGGGTTTTGTATGGGATCCGGGCATTGGTCTCAGTTGCATCAGGTCAACAGGGTAGCCCGCATCTTTGCATTTGATTGAGGACAAGCAATGTTTTGGCGGGGAGGACTGTAATATTCCTAATTTATCTTTTAGCTAATTATAACATTAAATTTTTTCTTCCTTAATTAATAGATGAATAAGAGGGTGGAGGGACCCATAAATCCCTTTATTAGGTATAAAACCACTTCTTAATGTGAATGTGGATCAATGCATCTAGATGGGGTCAAGATGACTAAACCACTTCTTGGTGTTAATATGGGTCAATGTATGTGGATGGGGTCAATTTGACCAAATCAACAATGCAATCATGGAGGTAGTGGAGATAATGGAGGACAACACAGTCATAATGGAGGTTAGTGTCCATGTGTGTAGCATCATTATTATGTGGGGCCAAGAGGGAGAGGTCTCTCAAGCATATAAGGAAGGGGATGTCAGCCATACAGAGAATTCTAGATTATTATTATTTCCTTGTCGTTCATGACTTGAGCACACTTGTGATGTTTAGCTGAGTCTACAATGCTGTTTAGAATAAGGGTGTCTCCGAGTGGAGATCCCAACCTCATCCTCGGGGGACTTCGAGTGCCTACTCAGGAGAGGATTATTGTTGTTCATGTGAGATGATCTCATCATCTGGAATTCAGGCCACTTGCAGACCGTCTAGTGCTGCGCAGTCACTCAGTGACTTACATAGTCCAGTAGCAGAGTTCATCATAAGAGGGGGAGATTACAGAGAATTTTTTCTTGGAATCCATTGAAGGGATTAGCCCTTCAATAGTTTCCTTGGGAGTAATTGCAGCTATTATGTATTTCAGTTCAGCCCATAGTCTAGAATACCCAATGGTTATGCATTTCATACCCTAGGAGAGTGATTTTCCGAGATCAGCCAATCCGGAAATCCTTTCTGGGTTATTCTAGGTTTTTTCCATAGAGTCTAGATTCTAAATCTTAGATTTTTCTTAGCACCAGAGAATCCTCATCTACGTAGTCCTATTCACCCTGCAGCAACATTTCCAGCAGGACAGTGTAGAGGGAGAGCTCCAGCAGCACAACAAAGAGCAGTGTTTTTAGTGGGAGAGCTTGAGGCCATTCCAACCCGCTTTTTCTGGATTGAGTGCTATTTATTTTGAAGCATTGTTATATTGTTTTCACCTTCAAATTAAGAAAATGGCTTAGTTGTTCAGTCTATTTTTATGGTGTTTTCAGTTTATTTCCATATTGCTATAGTTTCCAATTTATTGTGTTTTGTATTATTGTCTTTTCCTATTTGGAATATTACATTCAGGACTTCGTTCATCAACCATATGAAGGTACTTGGTGAATTTTTTGATCTAAATGGCATGACTAGCCATCCATATAGTCCGCTATTGGTCTTGAAATATGTCTTCCACTCGTCCCCCTCTCTTATCTAGATTTGATCATGCTCACTCTTCAAATCTGCAACCTTTGAAAAGTAAGTTGTCCTGCTCAACAATCCATAATGTCATCCATCTGTGGCAATGTGAATATGTACCTGATTTTAATCTTGTTAATTGCTCTGGAATCTATTCACATCCTCCATTCTCCATATTTCTTTGGACTAAGCACCGTGGGGACATCACATGGACTCAAGTTCTCCCTTATCAATTTTTTTCCTACGGTCCTTGAACATGCTTCCTTATCTCTTCATTTTCCTCGGGTGTCATTCGGTAAGAAACTTTAGTCAGAAGGCTTTCTCCTTGTATCAAGTCTATGTGGTGGTTCATAATTCTCTTGGGTGGTATCTCACTTGTAAATTCATCTACCATGATATCACTAACTCATGAAACATATATTGAATCTCAACAGGTAAATTTGTAATTTCAGTGTGTAGAAGTATTACCTTTGGCTTGTAGACCACCACATAGTTGGCCTCTTCTTCCTCGATTTGTTGCAAAAAATCCTTTCCTCCCAACAACAATTATTTTGAGCTACTTGTCCTAGCCTGTACTTTCTTCCTTCAATGGGACAAGGGTATGCTTGATACCATCATTTTCAAACTTACAGGTGTTTCTCTCTCCATCATCCACTACTTTTCTATCAAACTTCCAAGTTTGTCCCAAAAGAAGGTGGAAGACATCCATTGGCATTATGTCACAAACTACCTTTTCTTGATATCGGCCTATCTGGAACTCCACTTAGCTCTACTAAGTAACCAATAATTGGTGACCTTTCTATAGCTACAACACTTTATATGGCGACAAATGATTTAACCTTTTTAATCTAATTTTTTCGACCATTTCTGCGAAAAATAGATTGTTAGTGCTTCCAATGTTAATCACCACTTTGCAAAATTTTCATCTGGCCTTACAAACAACCCTAAACAAGGATTTCCTTTTCGTTGGTTCAATAGTCTCCTTGGCTGGTTTCAACAAGACCTTATTCATCATTAAATATTCTCCTATCTTTGGTGCATTTTCTGCACAAGTGCTTTTGCTTCGACTGCTTCCTGTTGAGCTACATATACATCTCATTGTCCTCCCTTTTCATTCCCAGGACACTCAAAATATATGTGACCCAACTGCCCGCATTTATAGCATCAACCTCCTTTCTATATATAGAAGTATAAGGGGTCACAATATAATTAGAGCCTATATAACAATACTAATGTAAGGGAACGATAATAACAATAGTGGTATTTAATGGTCAAGTCCCACTAGAAAAAATGTTTGAGGATGGCCCTTGTCATCAAGGTGACCCATGATCAAACCTCACAGGGGGTGGCTGTGCCCTATGCTTGGGGGAGGGGACATGCTAAAAAATCCAATCAACTAAGGGCTACTGTGGTCCAAGACGGGTGCAATCCCTTGGTGACTTTGACAGCTTAGATGCCCGTGGTTGTGTCTCCTCAAGACACAGGTCAATCCTAGAGGATCATAGACAACTTGAAAAACAAAATAAAATAGTGGGGAGTTTATGGGGCACAATAATAATAATATGGGGACTAAATGGGCACAACAATAACAATAAGGGGGCTACACCAACAATAATAATAAGGGGCTACACTAGTATTATAGGGACCTAACATACTCCTCTCCTTCAAAAAATTGTTGTCCTCAAAGCTTGAGTAGTTATGGATGATTATTTATAAAATTCTCATCCTCCCATGTGGAATCTTCAACAAGTAAGTTCTTCCACTTGATGAGATTCTCTAAAATTGATCGATTTTGTAGTTGTCAAGTTCTTGTTTTTGTGATTGCTTCAGGTTCCAATATGATTTTTCCTTCCTCGTCAAGTTTTGAGAATATTGTTTGAACTGGGAGCTGATCACCTATAACCTTCTTTAAGCATGCAACATGGAAAACTGGGTGAACTTGGGAATATGGAGGAAGCTCCAATTTGTATTCCATAGTACCAACCTTTTTCAACACCTTGTAAGGACCATATAAATTTGGTGATAATTTATTATCCTTCTTAGCTTGATCAAGGGACATTTATTTGTATAGTTTTAGCCGTAAAAATACTCAATTGCCTACATCAAAAATTATTTCGCTGTGATGTTAATCTACCTGTTGCTTCATTCCATTATGCGCCAAAGTGAGGTTATCCTTTAATATTTGGAGAACTTTTTTTTGATGCTTGATGTGATCTTACATTGCTTGAACCTTAGAATTTGCTCTTAAATATGATGTGATAGACGTTGAATTATATCCATAAAGTGCCATAAATGAGATCATTTTTGCTGCAGTATGAAAGTAAGTGTTATACCACCATTCATCCAGAGGTAACCACTTGACTCATTGTGTTTGTTTGTCATATAAAAAGCAATGAAGATATCCTTCCAAACATTTTTTCACTATCTCACTTTTCCCCTTAGATTGAGGACGATAATATGAGTTATGAGCTAATTGAGTACCCAGACAAGAAAATAATTTCATCCAAAAATTTCCAGTGAAATGGGATCTTTGTCGCTTACAATAATATTTGGGTTTCCATGTAGCTGTTGAATTGTTTCCATAAATGCAGTAGCAATTGCATTGGATTTAAATGGATGAGATAATGCATAAAAGTGTGCACACTTGGTAAGTCTATCAACTACCACCATGATGACACTCTTTCTTTCGGACTTGGGTAAACATGTGATAAAATTAATTGAAACCTCCACCCAAAGTTGACTTGGAATGGATAAAGGTTGTAACAGACCCAAGGTCTTAATTGTCTTAACTTTAGTTTGTTGCAAATCAAACATTCTGCCAGAAACTTTTGAATAACAGATTTAAGGCCTTCCTAAAAATTTTCCTTCTTGACCCTGTGGTAAGTTTTCAAAAATCCTAAGTGCCCTCCAAAGGGAGAGGTGTGCAATTCCAAAATAATCTTTTGTTTGAGTTGGGAATTCTTACAAAGATATAAGCAATATTTGTACCATAATGAATCATTTTCCCAGCTAAATGTATTAGATGTATTGGGATATTGCTGCAAATTTTGAACGATTGTCCACACTTATTTGTCATTCATCCATTCATCCCTTGCCTCGGTTATTAAATCTGGTTGGACAATAGAAATGGAACAAAACAATGCTTCCACATCCTCATCCTTTCTTGAGAGTGCATCTGCAACAACATTTTGATTCCATTTTTTGAAGATGATTTCAAAGTCATAAATAAACCAACATCTATGTGACCCATTTATTTTTCTCTTCCGAAGATAATATTTGTTCTAAAAATAATTTAAGACTATCATGATATGTTTTTACCTTGAAGTGTATTCCCATTATGTAAGGTCGTCATTTATTTAGTGCATGTAGTATTACCAAAATTTCCTTCTCATAAATAGGTTTGTGTAAATACTTTCCTTTGATTGGACAAATTTCAAAAGAAATGGGTATTCCTTCTCGCAGTAAAACAACACCAGTTCCATTTCCTGAGGCATCACATTCCACAATAAAGGCTTTATGAAATTTGGCATAGCTAAGAGTGATTCTTGGCATGTTGCCTCTTTAAGATGTTCAAAGGCCTTAGTTTTTTCTAGAGTCCAAGAAAATGAATATTTCTTCAGTAATGTTATTTGAGGTGTTGTTATTCTCCCATAATTATTAACAAACTTGCGATAATACCCTATCAAATTGAGAAATCCTCGTAGATGCTTTATGGTTGTGGGGATTTTCCATTCCTTAATGGCTTTAATTTTGTTAGGGTCTACCTTAACACCATCATGAAATACAATATGACCTAGATATTCCACCTCCTATACTCCAAAGAAACATTTGGAGGTTTTTGCATATAATTATTTCTCCTCCAATAGTTTGAGCACCATGTCAACATGTTGAACATGATCCTTCCAAGACTTGATGTAGATCATGATATCGTCAAAAAATACTAAATTTTTTTCTTTCTAAGGAAGGGTTTGAAAATGGAATTCATCAAACCTTATAATGTAGAAGGTGCATTGGTAAGGCCAAAAGGCATGACTAAAAATTCATGATGTCCCTCATGAGTTCTAAATGTTCTTTTCGGAATGTCTTCGGTCTTCATTCTAATTTAATGATATATTAAACGAAGATCCAACTTGGTGAAGTAAATTGCTCCATGTAATTCATCCAATAATTCATCAATGACAGGAATGAGAAATTTATCTTTAATAGTGAGTTTTTTGAGCTCCCTATAATCTAGACACATGCACCATGATCCATCCTTCTTGTGCGCTAATACTACTGGAGCAGAGAAATAACTTTGACTAGGTTAAATTATAACCGGCCTCTAGCATTCTGCAACCATACATTCAATTTCATTCTTTTGGGCATAGGGATATTTGTAAGGCATGATGTTTGGAGGAACACTTTCTGGAATCAAATGAATAGCATGATCATGATCATGAATAGGTGGGAGGCCTTTGGGAGTCTCAAATACCTTAGAATTATTGTCCTCGGCTTTTTGTGATCTAGAGAAATATATTATTTCGATGTTACAACCTCTAGTGAGCATAATTTTTCAATTATGCCCTGTTGTTATTTATTTAGAAGCTTTTTCAGGTCATTAGAGATGATTATATTTTTTGGTTTCCCTGTGATACCCCTTAATTCAACTTCCTTTCATTCCAAAAAAAAATTCAAGAAATTTTTTTGAAAATTAAAAGCTATCTTACCCAAATATCTTAACCATTAGACTCCTAGTACAACATTAGCACCCCCCAATTGAATGGAAAGAATTGGACTATTCAATACATATTCCCCCATGGTTAGCTTGATGTTATGGAAATTTCCAGAGAAATTTATAGTTCCTCCATTTGAAACCATCACTTGACACTTTGGTGTTGGATATTGGAAGCAATTCAATTCCTTGGCTATCTTACAATGAATAAAATTATGGGTATTATCTGAATCAATCCGCACTATTACCTTTTTCTTCTTGATATGTCCTTCTATCTTGAGAGTTTGAGGAGTGGTACTAATTCATGCCAATGCATTACAAGATATGGTTAGATTCAATTTTTATTTCTGTAGGGTTGGTTCCTATTGTATATCCTCTTCATTTGAATTTTCTTATACCTTTTCTTCCTCCTCTTCACTATCTATGTAAAATATTTTCTTCTCAGCACACTTATGACATTTAGTGTATTTTCTATCACAATTGTAACAAAGCCCATTTTATATTTTTCTTCTAATTTTTGTGGTTTCAACCTTGCAGGTTATGGAAGGCTAGGAACAACAACACTACCATATTTATAGATGTGAGCGGTAGGCTTCCTTGTTGCCATAATTTTTCTTGTCAACCTGAATGCCTTCTCCAATGAATCAAGTTCCCTAAGGCGAACCTCATGTTGGATGTTATACTTTAAATTCCCTATGAATAAATCAATCCTATGCTCCTATGGAATATCATTTACCCTTATGTTCAATTTTTTGAAGTCTTCCATGTGCTCCGTCATTGAACCCTTTTGTTTGAGATTTATCAATTGGCTAAAGAAGGTGTTGCTCTTTGTATCTCCATATTGTGATATCATTTCTTCTGTAAAAATTGACCAATTGACAAGTGGTTTATGATAAAAAATCCATCTATACCATGCAAATTTATTGGGTTCTAAATATAAAGTTGCAATGTGTACCTTGTGTTTGTGTTGCACATTATGGAGATAAAAATATTGCTCCATATGTAGTATCCATGTCACTGAATCCTTGCCATCAAACTTTCTCATATCGATATTGGAATATGGTGGGTCTTCAATCCAAGGTTAGAGTCTATTAAATCATGATTAACATTTTTTTTGTTCTCATCATGAGTTTCATCTAATACCTTTTCACCATTAGGAAGAATTTCTTGTAGCAAATTTGTCAAACCCTCCTTCAAACCTTCCATGTCTTCTTTTAAACCATTCTTCAAATATTCCATGTTTCCTTTCATTTTTTCTTCAAACATTACATGTTTGATTTAAAACCATCCATCTTAGCTTCCTTTTCATTTTGAATTACCCTTTCCGAAAGTGAAATTTGTTGCACTTGGTCTCGTAATTTTGATATATCATGTTGCATTTCTTCCTCTTCTTCATGTGTCATAATATATTTTTCTGGTTACTTAATAGTTGTTTCCAATTTCTTTCTTTAAGTCATTTTGGAATAAAACAATGATATTTATGCTTCACTAAGCCCCTTGAATCACTTCCAAATGATTTTTAAAACAATACTTATGCAAATTTTTAAAAAATACAGAGTTTTTTCTTGCTTTGTAGGAGCTCGATATGGACTTTATTGTACCTCTGTAATTTCATATCTCCAAGGTCTGAATTTTTTTCCTGTGGTATCCCTCTGAGTCTTCTTTCCAACCCCAAAAGTCAGACCGAGATTGGAGTCTTCAAGAAATATTTATGTTTGATCTCCCACGATGACTTGATTATATACAGGTTCAGTAGAGCAAATTTGTATGGAGTTACATGTGTCATTGTTTCAACCTTCAGCCCTGAAATTACTATAAAAAAACTAAATGCATGCACTTTCAACCAATTTTTATAGAATTCAAATTCGATGCGTGAAACGAAAGTTATGATGATTTTCCCTAGGCCAGTTGTGTGAGACTAAATTTTGGAGCCTGCAAAAACCCTGACTTCCCTAGATCATATCTCAGAAAATATAGTGAATCAAGATCTAAAAGTTTTACATAAAGTTCACCAAGATTTAGGCTACATGTGTTCAAAATTTCAGCTTCTGAAGCCTCATAGAAAAAAAATTATAGCAAAAATTCCAAGATGACCTTATTGAAGAAGCAAAACCCTAGAATCCAAAGCTCGGATACCAAATTTTATGCAAGCATCTCACAAAACAAAATAAAAGATAGATCACCAACTTAAAAAATAGCCTCTTTTAGGGGGCTCCTTTACATCAAATAAATGAATGATTCTTGGATGATTATATATATATATATATATATATATATATATATATATATATATATATATAAATGAGTTTAGGTCACAATATTACAATATAATCAGATCCTACATAAAAATAATAATGTAAGGACACAACAATAAAAATAGTGGGATTCTATGGGGCACAATAATAACAATATGAGGACTACCTTAACAATAAAAATAAGGGGATACACTAGTATTATAGGGACATAATTATCATCTTTTGAGCTGGATCCTTCCCTCTTCCATTTTTATGTCCTTTTCCTCTAGCAAAACCATGACCTCTACTTCCTCTTCATCTTCTCGTATGCCTTAAAGGAAATATGGTATGATTCTTCCATCATTTGGTGAGAAAGAATGTTGATTTCATCTTAAATTTCCGGCTTCAAGCCATTGATATACCTTGATGTCTTCTCTGGGGTGTCTTCTACATAACATGCCCTCAAATTCACCCTATAAAAATCCTCAGTATATTCTCTAACTATTATCAACCTTTTCTTGAGGTTATGCGAATGTTTGTAGAGGGATAAATGATAGTAATTTGGCAGAAAATTCTTGTTCATTTTTGCTATCATCCTGCCCCAAATTTTAATCAATGGTTTCCCCTTTTTCCTTCTCTCATCTTTCACATTGTCCCACCACAATGTAGCATTGCCTTTCGACCTAGTTACAAAAATTTGTACCCGCTTATCTTCTTCAATCTCCTCGTATTAGAAATACTTGTCTAGTTCACTAATCCAATCCATCAAATTTCCGACTGCCAGAAATCAGGTTTTGGTCTTGGTCTTGAACAAAAATTTCCAATCCATCATAGGTGGAAAAATCAATTTTTGTTCTTGAAATTAAGATTAGCACTGACCTCAACAGTTAACTTTTAGAGCTTATTCCTCTGACCCATTGTCATCTCCAGCCTCATGATCTCGCTGCCTACTAGTCTCCATGAGCTCTAAAATAGCTTGAAATCTCTGTATCTATTCTTGGAGTTAGGTATTAGCTATGGGTCTCCCTCCATGACCTCGTTCTCTTCTTTCTTTCATTTCTATATCTCTTTTTCGTAGACAAAACCACCAATGTCAATCGCAACTCCACCTCATACATAGCTCTACTTCAAACCTTCTTTGATACCAAAAATTAATGGAAACAAACAACCCGGAAGGTGATATGGGCACAACATAGTGCATAAATAAACTACTTATAGGCATTGCAAAATATTTTCATAGTTGTTATATTGGATTAATCCCTCTTGCGGAGAAGACTGATCTCCCTAGATTTCCAACAAAACCTAGTAACAAGAAGACAATCAAACTACTCTTTCCTTGATTCTATCTTTGCTTGAATCATAAACTAGAAAGGAGAGGAATGAAACCCTTTCCTTTTTATGACATGCTTGATGAAGATCCTTGATATGCCTTGATGTAGCTCCACAATGCTTGAAATAATCTTGCACACATATAAACCAAAGGATCAAAGGCACATGCAACAAAAATGATTCAATAACTCAAACTAATGATCAAGGAGATTAGTAACTAGCACCATTTCAATGGAAAAATAGAAATGACATAAAGCATTTACCAAATTCATAAAAAAAAGCAGTGGGAAAAAGAGCTCAATTGTATTAATTCAGAAATATAAAAGTGTCTCACAACCTTTTCACTGATGAGGTGAAGCTCCTACCATAATTATACAATCCTTTCCTTGGATGCTAAGCTCTCCAACCTAATTTTACTAGTATAAGTCTACCTTCAACAACATCCTTTAACCCTCTAGCCTGTAGTTGATTTATAGGCCAAAAGGAGGAACTTTCAAATCCATATCACAAGGATGAGATCCACTAAAGGTGGGATTATGGTTCCTTGAATAATGGAAATTAGCTCCATGTTGGGAGGGGCTAGGCTCAAATAAGCATGACCTCAAATATTTCAGTTCGTTATATTTTCCCAACAAAGCTTCTAGAATTATATTTTTTATTTTAATTTTTGTTGATTCATGTGCACAGTCTATAGTGGAAGACAGAGCGCAGTTCTGCGCAGGCATCAATGGTAGAACTACGAATGCGAAAAAACTAGTTAGGAAAGCATGGAGGTAACTAAAAAGTAGGTTTTTGTCCTTATTACCTGTTATCACCCTAGAAATTCTTAGGTCGTGGGATTTTGGTTTATAGTTAAAAAAAACCAGGGGTAACCAAGAACCTCTTTTAGAATTCAGGATCTAGCCTTCCTGAGTTCTGGAGAGGGATCTCTCCTTAAGATTTAGCTATGTTTTGTAATGGGTTTTAGGCTAGCTATGAGTGGAAAATTTGGTTTTATTTTTTAAATTTTGGTAGTAATAAAGGACTACAAGGGAAACCATAGAAAGATCTACCTAACCATTGGGCAATGGAGTCAAATTTATAGCAAACAAGACTAGAAAACTAAGGTCAAAAGAACAAATATACTAAGGGCAAGATAGATGATCTTCAGAGGGTTTAAAAAGGCTATTTTGATGAAGTGGTATGATCTAGACTAAGGGCAGTTAAGAATCCTTAGATCACAAAAAAGGAAGAGGGAAATTGAGGTCAAACGAGACTAAAAAGAAATTAAGAATTCTAAAGTCTGGAAATCAGCAGAAAACATAAACATGAAAGCTAGTAAGACCATAGAGATTTTTACACTGATTCTGTAATACCTTTCCTAGTTATTCATTTAAGACGGAAAATAACACAAGATGTATGAATGAAACTTAAATAAATAAACAATGAAAACTGGAAGATATAATACTCATCTGATCAGCACGAGGATCATTAGTTATGATGTCTATTTGCTTTAGTTTCCTCAGCCTCTGTCGTTTCAACTTAACCTTACAAATCCCAATGTTTCAACAAAAGATATAGAAGTCTGGATAATTTTATTCCACCCCAAACATTTAAAGGTGAAGTATTTATACAAATTTCGACCAGAATATTCTGAAAAATATTTAAGATTGTCTGCAAATAGGACTTAATTGTTTTTACAAATAGGAGAATTTGAGAACTTGCATAAAGGACAAGGACACTGAAGACTAATGCATCTATTTGGAACTATTTTTTTTATGGATAGGTGATGAATGTCAGTGGAGAATTCGAATTTGATCCAACTCTTAGTTGATGATGAGGCATCCAAGTCACTAACTATTTCCTTTCTTTGTGCATTCTGCTCTAGCAATTCTGCAAACTTGGGGTCCAATGATATCTTTGTATTTCTCAATCCGTAATAGATATGTAAAAAATGAAAGAATTTATTATGGACGAATATATTGGTGAGATAAAACTATTTCAATTTCCTAAAATTCCTCTCCAGCTGTGCACAATAGGCTCTGCAAAACGATGTGTAAAACATAGTTTTACAGAGTCTGAACAATAGGCTGTAAATATGTGCATGTATCTCTCATTCTGAAATAAATGTGCACAAAATGAGATAGGTTTTTGTAGATGGGTCTCTTAGGAACAAAATCCTCTTTCAGTTTTGTATGATTTATTTCTTATTGGCCACAATATTCTCTGCAAAATGATGACTTCACAGGAATTTTCTGCAAAAAGTGCTCTCCAATATTGTTTAATATTTCCCAATCCATAATGGTTGTTAGAAAAGAGAGAGAGGTTTTTGTAGATGGCCCTCTTAAGAACTTAAACCTCCTTCAGTTTTTCAAAATTCGTCTTGGATTGGTCACAATATGTTCTACAAAACAATGACTTAAATAGGAAATTTGTGCAAAAAATGTCCCTTCTTGCTGTCTTTTTCATCTTTTCACCTTTTTGTTATTTTAACTGTTTTAATTTCACTTTGACTTTTACCTAATACAATTTAACCACTGATAATATTAAACTGTTATGTTTTCAATGTCATTGTGAATTCTGATTTCACTTTTACCTGCAAAAATCAAACAATTTGTTAATGAAATCCAGGTCTGCAGGGAGGTGATTGAAGGATTTTTGAAAGACTTGTGGAATAAGATCAGTCTATGGAGGTTTAACTATGTTTTTTAGGCATTTTGGGTAGCTACTGCAAGATTAAACTATTTTCAGGAGTTATTCACTTTAATAGAGATGAAACTGAGCAATTTAGGCTAAGGATGGCTTCTTTTAAGTTTTCTTTGCTCAAACTAGGCTTCTGAGAGATGAAAAATGGGTAAGACAGAAAACAAGGTTTTTTGAATGGTACAAATGTGGAAAAGAAGTATTTTAATCAATATTTGTTCAGAATTTGTTTTCAAAAAGAGACTGCAAAATGAGGATTTTGGCTTTAAAGGGGTTTACAGATGAATTCACGTTTCCTTAATTCGCACGTATTTTGATGCTTTGACAGGGTTTCTGAAGCTTCTGTGGTCAAATTTGGACTTCATGATTGGGTCATTTTCAACAAAAGCACAGTGTCGATAGGCATATTCAATGGAACTGATCTTTGACAAAGCCCTTGTTCACTTTCCTGTGGCTCGTGGCATTACCACACAAGCTCCTAAATTTCTTTTGAATGACAACAAAGGGAGTTAAATCGCAGGGAATGCAACAACCGACAATAAAGATATTCTAAAGTTTAACCCAAAATCACTCATTCAACATTAATTGTAAGTTTACAGAAAGAAGAGGTAACTGAGTTGATTACAAAAACTGCTATTTGCTGTTAGATTTAAAGAATGTTTTAACCTTTTCGAACGCGATCGTATCAAAAATTAACACGTCGCATTGGGTGGTATTCAAAAAAAAACTTTTATCGCATAATTTTTCCAAAAATTTGGTCAATCATTTTAGTCACGTGATATTGGATCTACATCATCGCATCTGACTCCGCGATGCAAACGATGGAGATTTAATTTAAAGTTGCGGAGTAAGTGCAGTGCGGCTGGGGATTTTAACGTGAGCCGTAGATATGGTAAGTGGAGATCTACGATTGTAGTTCAACCCAATGACAATGGTGGGGATGGGGGAAGCATTTATCGGATTGCATTTGGGCCATAGGATTTAAAAAGGTGTTGACGATCGAATGGATATTATTCAACACGATGGGGAAGGAAGGGAATGAAATAAGGTTATCGTGTTTGATGAGAATCGTTAGATTTCAAATGGAATGATGATCAGACGGTTGTAATGTGATGCGACAGGGAAGGATGGGGCCTGGGGATTGATTTTATTGCGTTCATTCTAAACCGTAGGATTAATGGGTTAGGAAGATCGGAAGGCTGAGATTAAACCCGATGGTGAGGAGGGATTTGTTAAGGTTTGTGTATAAACATACTTTATACATTGAATAAAGTGGACGGGGAGGGGCTTATGAAAGTTTAACCAAGGTTAGGACTTTGGTAAAGGGTATGTATCGGGAAAAAAGGATAGTTTAAGGTTTTACCCTTGGGTTAAGGGTAATTGGGAAAGTCAAAAAATGATGTTAACAATGGTATAGGAGTTCTTGAAGTTTAGCTTAAATTAAACTTCGGGATTCACATTTTTTGTTTTAAACATATATGAACTATGTTTAAAGATTTTCTTTATATTTTTATTATATAGTTAATTAAACCAAATAGGATTAATAACCATAAGGGGGCGGGATATTTAAATAAAGTTATTTTTAGCCAAAGCGGGTTTATTTTGGGTATTATTAAAACATGCGGGGATAATAAACTTTGGCTAAAGTTATAATAATGGGTTTTTGGGGCTATTTAATAAAAAGGGAGTTATATTAATATGAGAAGGTTATTTTTCTAAGGAATTAGTAAATAAGTTAGAGTTAATACGACAAGGGGAAAATGTATACTCAAAATGCATTAATATAACTAAGAAAAGTGAAGTTTAAAGACAAGTTTACATTATAATAACTTCATCACTTCAACTTAGGATAAAATGTCATTTTGAGGGTTTTATGCTTTCATGAAATGTGGGAAATTAATCAAATGGAGATTAGAGCATCATTAAGTAAAAATGAGGTTTTTACTTATGATTTTTCATGGAGATGAATACATGAATGGAAAATGATGTTATTTGTGGGATTAATATAGACATTTAACACTTTCAACTAATCAGCCATAGAGCCTTGGGTCCGGTCCCAACAGAAGTCAAGGAAATGCCTTGAGCCTTTCTGACTGATAGTTTAGAATGATAAATGGCTATGGGGAAGGGAAGTTAGTTATTTGCAGCACTGGTGAATAATATTTACAATGATGCTTCTCACCTTCTTCTACCTACCCAATTTAACTGCTAACATTTTTTCTTCCATTTTTATTAGGTGCATTTGAGCTAGAAACCTTTAAAACATTTATTCTTTCTGAAAGAAATAAAACTATCTAATTATACACTTATTTCATCTAGGAATCCAGATTAAACTGTTGAATTCACTTATTCTCTACCTAACTACTGAATTGTCATGATTAAACTGTATGACAATTCTTTATTCTCTATCTACCACAAGTGAAATTGAAACATGACAAGTCAAGATTAAACTGTTTAACTCATCATGGATTATGGAATTTACTGACACTCTGCCATAATCAACTGCAAAAGGTAAAAGTAGCGGCATTTAGACTTGCACACTTTCATGTTTTATTCATCTTTTTTCTTTTTGGAGTATATTATTTTTTCTAAGTCCTTTGATCTTTCTTTTAGGATATTTTACCCTCTTTTATTTATTTACAAAATATGGGAATACAACTTGCAGAAGGCAAAGTATGTACATATTTACAAGATTACCATTAGTCAAGTCAAAATTATGAATCTTATATTTATAGATCACTAACATCGGCTTCACTTGGGAATGGAATTTCCTGGTGAAATGTTAAGAACTCTGAGATCGGTTGCCTTCATCTTTGACCTTTGATGATCTTAGTAAGTGTCTTTTGTCTTCTGCAAACTGAAATCTGATCTGAAACTAAAACAACACACAACAATTTTCAAACCAACTTATATATCTTAAACATCTTTAGGACCTCATCCTTGGCTTTAAATCTTAATGAAAAACTAGTTGAAAATTAAAAACTAAAAAAAATGCTCAAAATTCTGAGCTTATTGGCACTCGTATACCTACTCTAATCTACTAAAAATCTTATTGAATCAAGCAATACAAAAATTCCAATGAAGCCAATCAAGTAGCTGTAAAAATAAATGGATAACTTGATTTATTGTGATCATAATTGGAAGTATATTATGATCATGTGCCTTTATAATAAATGATATGATGTGTAAAGGCCACTTTTGATGTTTTTGATCCTTATAGAGAAAACATGTTTGCATATTTGGGCTAAAAAGATTCTCCATATAATCTGATATAGGATCAATAAAAGCATGATGTATGTTATTTACTTCTAGGCCTTCAATGACTAATTTTTCAGTTGAATTATGAATATTAGACCATGAAACTATTTCTTCAGTCTTGTGTTTGGAAGAATAATCATCTTCAATTTGCAATTCAAAAGGTATTACAATTTCTTCTTGCTTTGGGGAAGGAATATTTTCAAAGAATTCTTTAGGATTTCGGAAATTGTATGACTGAATTTGAGAATGAAAAAGTTTGATTTCAGTTTCATAATTTTCAGAAATTATATCAAGAAGCCATTTTTTAACTTGAGGAGAACATTTTCTTGATTTAAAAATAAGAAAAAGAACTTCTAGAAAATCCTCATCAAATTGAAAATCTAATATCTCATCCTTCAAACTAGCTAGTGTTTGTTCTGTGAAGTTATCTTGAATTTGAAGAACATAATTATCATCATACTGATCATATTTAGGCAAATCTTCAGAAGAAGGAATGTCATCAATTATAAACATTGGATCAACAGATTTCTCTTCCAACAATCCTAATATATCTTGATTGGATTGGTTGCATTCTATTTGAAAGTCATTATTTTGCTCAATAGGAGTGCTATCAAGCAATGGGCCTTTTTGGGAAGGTATAATAACATGAGCATCAACTTTTTCTTCTATATGTTCATGGATAAAAACTTTAGTACATTAATCAACATTAGAAGAATTAGAAACAATTTCTTCATTATGTAAATATTTTGAGGATGGTTGCATGTTTAGAAGCAAATTGATTTCTTCTTCGGTGAGCGGGGGTGGGAATCTCTGAATTCTTAGATTGAAATGACAATTGTTTTTTCTCTTATCTAAAATTTGATCATGAGGTTGAATATTTTCTTTAACTTCATTCAAAACATTAAATGAAACATCATTTGTTAATACAGAGGGGTTTTGTGGATCTTGATTCATCTCTTGATCTATTTCATCTTTGTTTAACTCCTCTTGATTATTATGAAATTTAACTTGAGAATGAAAGTTCTAGACTTCTTCTAATAAATCTTCAGGATGCCAATTTCCAAAATATTCATCAATATTTTTAAGGTAATGTATAAGATCTTCAACTTGATCACAAAAATTTTCAGCTAATGATAAAGATGGAAAACCTTCTTTGTAATGCTCATAAAATACCTTATGAAAATATTTTAGAGTAAAAAAACTTGCAGGCTTGAGAGCTTCGTACCATTCCCTTGCTTTTCCTTCTAAGGTTGCCATGAATACCTTCAAGAGGCAATCCTCATGCCAATCACCCTTCAATATTGATGAGTGTATATTAAATTTAATGAGATGTAGTAAAGGATCATCAATATTCTCATCTCGAAACATGGGCAGATTTTTACCCCAATTTACCTTTGGTAGCTTGTGTGGAACTCTAGGTATGTGATCTCTGCTCATGGGAGCATATCTTCGTTTTATTCTTGGGTCATCTTGGAAATTAGCCATAATGAAAGGCCATGGTATCTGTACAACCAGGTTAGATCCTTATATAAAATACAATACATATTGAAAAAATTTCTTAATGAGAAAGAACATAATGTCTTCGATTAAGATCCAAGTTGAAAGCCTGATATTTCCATATTGTTATTCCAGGTTCATTCCTCCAGTGGAGTCTTGATTGTGAAATTGATTTGGAGTCGAAAAGTGGATGATTTTAACCTTTGTGTGTCTGATCGTTGTCCACCATCATAGATCAGATATGAACATGTAAAATATTTCTGAAGAAAAAGTTAGTTTCCCCAGTAGAGTTGTCATTATATTACCCACAACCTTTAAACTTAATCTTAAAGTAGAAAAGATATGTTTTAAAAATCTTCCGCTAATATTTAACTTAAAACTGGAAAGTGGTTAGTTCCCCAGTATGGCCGACAGTATGTTATCACCCTAGTAATTCTTAGGTCATGGGATTTTGTTTTATAGTTAAAGAAAACCAGGGGTAACCAAGAACCTCTTTTATAATTCAGGATCTAGCCTTACTGAGTTCTGGAGAGGGATCTCTCCTTAATATTTAGCTATGTTTTGTAATGGGTTTTAGGCTAGCTATGAGTGGAAAATTTGGTTTGATTTTTTGAATTTTGGTAGGAATAAATGACTACAAGGGAAACTGTAGAAAGATCTACCTAACCATTGGGCAATGGAGTCAAATTTATAGCAAACAAGACTAGAAAACTAAGGTCAAAAGAAAAAATATACTAAGGGAAAGATAGATGATCTTCAGAGAGTTTAAAAAGGCTATTTTGATGAAGTGATATGATATAGACTAAGGGAAGTTAAGAATCCTTAGATCATAGAAAAGGAAGAGGGAAATTGAGGTCAAACGAGACTTAAGAGCAATTAAGAATTCTAAAGTTTGGAAATCAGCAGAAAACATAATCATGAAAACTAGTAAAAACAGAGAGCTTTTTACACTGATTCTGTAATACCTTTCCTAGTGATTCATTTAAGATGGAAAATAACACAAGATTTATGAATGAAACTTAAAGAAATAAACAATGAAAACTGGAAGATACAATACTCATCTGATTAGCAGGAGGATCATTAGTTATGATGTCTATGTGTTTCATTTTCCAGCCCACTACTTCAAATTAACTCACATAAAATCCCAATGTTTCAAAAAAAAATTCTATAGTAGTCTTGATAATTTTATTCCACCCATAATACTTCAAAGAGTGAAGTATTTATACAAATTCTAAACTAGAATATCTTGAAAAAATATCAAGATTGGTTCACAAATATCTCTAACTGTTTTACATAAATAGAACTTAAGTAAAGGACACTCAAGACTAATGCATCTATTTGGCACTATTTTTTATGGATATGTGATGACTAAGAGGAGAATTCAAATTTGATCCAACTCTTAGTTGATGATGAGGCATCCACGTCACAAGATTACCATTAGTCAAGTCAAAATTATGAATCCTATATTTATAGGTCACTAACATTACCCAAAATTGTTGTTTTCTTCATGGTGTTTTAAGTTTTTTCCTTTCAAGGGAGTGCTTTGTAACACATTTGTTGGATAGTGAAAGATGCATTTTAATGGTCATTTGTCAAGCTAAAAAAATGACATGTAATAGTAGCGCTTAAAAAAACTATTCTTTTGGATCTTGGAAGGCAGATCGACTTGAGCTCTTTGCAGAATTGACTCTCGACTACTTGAGCACGTCCTCCACGCTCAGGAATGGCCTTCCCCGTCTCCCTTATCAATGGTTATGCTCAAGCTCCCGAAAAAACCGTGACAACGTTCAAACCATAAGGTTTTCCCAACACTCGAGTTACTATGGTTCTCCATGTTTTCCTTCTCAAATAAAAATATCCTCCTACCTCTTATGCATCGAGCATCCCCTCATCAAATCACTAGGTGCACTCAAATCAACAAACAACGTGTCCATATCTGTAAAACAAAGACACTGCAAAATATGGTTTGGTGTCACTTTAACCACTACGCCTAACAACCACAACTTATAAATCAAACATCTACAAGTACATAATTCTACAAGCCTTGTTCACATGGGTTCTAGAGTTAAATAAAGTGTATATACAATTCAAACACAAAGATAACAATATATATATATATATATATATATATATATATATATATATATATAATGAATATGCTACAAATTTATTTGATTTATTTCATAGGTACAAGTTCAAGGCAGGAGAGGAATTTCCCCTCCTCTCTAATCTATACTCCTTTTATTCACAACATTGGAAAATAATTCTCTTCCCCTTCTCTCTAATTGAGGGAATTCAAAAAGACACAACATAAATGACTCTTCATTTCCTAGACTCTACAACTTATTTGAAAATTGTATTTACATTAAATGTTTAAAATATTTTCAAAGATAACAATATTCATTTTCCAGCTTGACATGTGGCCATTTCACCACATATTAAATCTCCATCCATTTCTTCATTATATACTTTGTCTAATGCTCTTGCATCACTAACGCCTCCTTCGGTGCACCTCTTTTCTTTTTCGGGGGCATAGCATTGGGTTGACCTAGCCGGCGAAACCTCCTCTCCACCAATCTAATATGTGCTCTACCAGTGTGGTATGACTTACGTCATCCTGTAAATCTCATATCGGTGCCTACAATTGGCTCCTTCCTTTAAAATATCGAGATGATACCTCCGAGCCTAAGTGAACTGGTGGGTCTCACCTCCACAAGATACTATTTCTGATTCGCCCAAGTGGCTCCACTCCCTACTAATGGGAACACTCATCTACTTCCAAGTTGTAGGCCTAGTTGTATCGATGCTATGTCATCCCTATCGTTCTGTTATTCCATTTCTTGGGAAATTTCTAGGGTGAACCTGTCGTGCTAACTTGGAAAGTAAGTCAATTCTCGACCAATAGTACCACTACAATAGTGTGGGCCCTACCACACACCCACCTTACATCATCCCGCAAGGCCTATCGCGACACATTCGATTCTTCTGCCCCAACATTACTCTGGGGTGAGAATTATGGGGTAACGTCAGGTGATTTCATCCCGCCCTTATGTTCCCGACGTCCTAGCATGCCTCCCTTTTATTCTTCTGGGATAAATTTCTAGGCCACATAGGCAATGGTCCACCCTTTCGGCCAATCACATTACTGTCTAGAACATGTCATATTTTCCACATAATATCGATGCTTTATGTATGTGCCTATGTCTACTACTCCTTTCAAATAACCTAGGTGGGTTCACTCCCTCACACACTCCTCGTTCCAATCGGTGCTTGTTGTGGATATGTGATGTCATCCCACTTATCCTTGCCTAACATTTTCTCTTCACGTCCACCCATAAACCTTTGTTTTCAATGCTATGGGCTAACATGAAAATGATTTCCACCTCTAAACAATAGCATGGCCATTGGGTTGGCATGTTAGTGAACTCATCTCGGCTGACATCATCTCGCCAAACTTCCTATGACACAAAGTAATTATTCTGACTCAAAGCTCTGGCCCTACGTGGATTGTGGGCGTCGCCTCCAACCAATAGAAATATCGTTAGGTTTGCATGTCATTCATATCATCCCATCTAAAATCATCCCAGTCTACCCCATTATTACTTCACTCAACCCTTCTGAGTTTTTACCTTCAGGCCACACCCTCGTCCAATTGTGTTAGAGGGAAATATGGGCATTCCAATAACAACTTTCCATGAATAGGGTTCCTCCGAGTGAAGGAATATGTTAGTAAAATTGAATTATAATTTTAAGGCTTTGCCTTCTAGACCTTTCCAACTTAACAAGTTGAACACTGATGACCAAAGAGTCGTCGTGACCATGCATGCATTCATAATTCAATTAAAAGGGATACAACCAGGAGAGTTTTTACAACTCATAAACAAAGAATCTCTTCTCTCAAACTTGATTAGCCCTCTCTACCAGACACATTGAACCAGGTTCAAAATAATTGCAGGTATATAACTAGATGTTTACATCACCCATATAACTGTCAGGGATGGAACCCAATCCCCTCCTTTCCAGTAAAAACAAAAAGATCGACCTTCCAACTTTACACTACTACCAATGAAATACTCACATAGAGACCATTTAATTCTCAAAATGGGGATCACATATATTCTAGCTTCTTGGTATACACAAAAATCAACCTTTCAATAGAACTATTACAAGGAATCCAATTTCCCTTTTTACAATTAGGAACCACATTCCTTGACAACCACATAGACACATAACCCATATAAGGAACATGTACACATCGACAACATGAGAAATCAATAAAGATACTCATTCTAACCTTGTTGTAACAATCAACATGCTTACATTCCCTACCAACAGCGCTTCAAATAGACAATGCAATGTGCTCGAACCCTGTTTTCCAACACATACAATATATTAAGGTTGTCAACCCCGACTTCATTACTATTACAACACCAAGTAACACACATCAAAGAAAACATGTATATATGAGAAATATGAGCTCTTCATGCACAAAATATGGATGCAATTTTAGACTAAATCCAAGAATCACAAGCCAAGTCATACAAGCCCGTGAATCAGTCCCTTGCACATTGTCAGTGGTTATAGGAGCCTACAACAACAAGAATTATGCCACTGTAATATGAATGGACCTCCATGCTACTTACTATTGAAGTTTGCAACAAGAAACAATGAAATTGGCATCCAGAAATAACATCCTTAATCCTAGTGAAAATTAAGCACCTACACTAGGTGGGGCCCACACAGGCTATTTTTAGGTGGATGTCTATTTATAGATGCATGAGAAAATTATATTTATAGATTAGGTATATTTATATGTATGTGCAAGTTCTATTTATAGACTGCATGTCTATTTATATATGCATGTAGACTATTATTATCCCTTAATATTAGTTGGACAATAAACCATAATCTATTCTCAATGAGCACTTGGAAATAATTAAATGAAGTGGAAAATCAGTTAGCTATAGGAATTTCGAGTTGATTGGTTGGTTGGTGGGACATGCAGGTTGAATTTAGTTGTAACAAAGTGATTCTAGTTGTATCAGAGTTGGAAGTGCAGTGGTGCATGAGTTGTGCAAGTTGAAAATCAGTTTAACTTAGTTAAGTGAGTTAAAGTTAGTTGTGCTAGTTGTAACTGTAGATACACTAGTGAGAGATCAAGTGAATTAAATATTTATTAATTCACATGTAGTGATATCACATGCAACTGATGTTTTTACTATTATTAGTTACATGCATGTCAGATCCAGTGGAGACCCAGTTGAGATGTAGGTGAAAGGGACAAATTGACTATTAGTTGTGACATTATCGGTTGCACACTTGCAACCACACACACATTGGATGTGCCTATGAGGATTGCGCAGTCAAGGAAGGCAAGGATCATTCATTAAGGGGTTCTTGACCATCAGGGATTGCGTAGTGGAGGCAGGCTATATGGAGACAGTAAATTGGCTAAGGAACTTGCCAATTTTTGTATGACAGTGTGAGACAGTTAGCTATTGTACTGAGAGCTCTTGGATTGGAGATTTGTATGTAATTGCTTCATGATCCATGATATAATACATAATAGAAGATAGTGGGGTTTTTATCTTTATGCTTTCCCAGTAAATTATTTGTGTTATGTGTGATTGAGCTTTCTTCATGATATGCTATTGGTGATTGTGTTTTAAATTCCGCAAATATTTTGTAGAAGTGATTATGTATTTAACGGTGGCATATAATTTTTAGATCAGGAGAATCCAGACAATACATATTTTGTATTAAATTTCTACATGGTATCAGAGCACAGGAGATTGAAATTTTGAAGCAGGAGTTGAGTTTGTTGGTGGAAAGAATTTGAATTTGCATAAAGGCTTTATTGGCGCTACAGTTGATTCAAGATCGAAATGGCTTTCAATGGCTTGAGGTTAGAGTATGCACTCGAGGGAAACTTGAACTAAATTTCTTGGAAGGAAAGGATGGAGGCATTACTCGAAGGCAATGGCTTGAAGGAATTCATTGAAAAGGATGTTCCTAAGCCTGCTTCGACAAATGTTGCATTACTTGATGCATGGCAAAAGAAAGTGGCAAAGGCAAGGAGGATTCCATTGGAGGGAGTATGAGACTACATTGTCTCAAGCCTCCATGGGAAAGCCACACCATATCCTATGTGGAAGGATTTGACGGATCTATTCCAAAGAAGCAACGACCATAGGAAATTGGCGCTCAAAGATAAACTCAGGAAGATCAAGATTGAAAAGAACGACACTATTCTGGTAAACTTAACAAAGTTTATCCAATGTTAGAATGAGCTTGGGAGTGTAGGAATAAGTGTTTTCGATGATGATTTGGTGAGCTTGGCTCTCTTGGGACTTCCTAAGAGTTGGCACAGTTATGAAGACTCTGTCAAGGGATGGGAAACACTGTCAGATTGGGAACGACTGTGGTTGGATTTTTTGCAGGAGGAGTTCAGGCGAAACACCATAGATGGCTCTTCTTCAAAGAATGGTGATGAAGAGGGTTGTGCTTTGGCTACCAAGGTGAAGAAGGGGAAGGGGAAGAAATTCCATTCTAAATTTGAGGCTGGTGAAGAAGGGGAAGGGGAAGAAATTCCATTCTAAATTTGAGGCCGGTGAAGATGGAAAGGAGCACAACATGTCCAAAGTGAAGTGTTTTCACTATCACGAGTATGGACATATTGCCACAAATTGTCCAAAAAAGAAGAAGAACAAGATGGTTTTTGGAGCTACAGCTGGTGAGGCCCTTGCCTCGCAATTTTATCTTGACTTCTCATTGGTCGCATGCATGGTGTCAACTACATTAGGATCATGGTGGTACTTGGATAATGGTGCTTCCTTTCACATGACAGGAGATATGAAACTTTTCAGTGTCTTGGAGGAGAAATATCTCCAGATGCATATTGAGTTTGGCGACGATGGACGATACAGTGCGACTAGAATTGGTACCATTACCTTTCATAGGGTGTCAGGTAAACTCTTTCATTTAATATATGGAATGCATGTACCAGGTTTGAAGAAAAATTTAGTCTCAGTCGCAATGTTAGAAGATAGAGGCTATGATATTGTCTTTAGTGACGGAAAATTTTTCATGCTACACAAAGAAACAGGGCAAGCCAAGAAGGTTGGGATTCGAGTTAAGAATATCTATATACTTGATGTGGATGGGATTTCTACAAAGCTTCCTACCATTGTGAAGTGTGAGAAAGCCATGCAATTGACCCTTGAGAGGGAGCTGGATTTGCATGCAGGTAAGAGTGAACCTCAGGATGGGTAGAGGGAGTGCATGGAGAGAAATATCATGCCAGATGGGCAGAGGGAGTGCATGAAGCTATACCACCAGGTGAGAGGTGGGGCAACATGCATTGATAATCCCAAGAAGAAATTTTTGGGCATGATTCATTGAGATGGTGTGGATCTCGTGAATCTAACCTGGCTACGAGGAGCCCACAATAAAATAGTATCGGGATCAGTTGGATTGATGCAGTCATATGTCGTGAGGACATGAAATCAAAGTGATAGATTCGGATACTAGAGCACGAATCAGAGTTGACAACAAGTGCAGAGTGCATGGATGCAGAGGTAAATAGTGTAGCGGATCTAGAAGACATGTGCAGTTGGTACTAGTAGAAGTTAGAATACTTTGATGATAGATGCATTATACAGATTCAGTTGTTTGGAGGATATTCAGTTTCGGAAATTTTTCATGCAAAGGTTTTAGGGCGCATGCATGGAGTTTCATGGTGCATGCAAAAGGTTGCAGGGTGCATGCATGGAGTTGCATGTCGCATGAAAATACATTCTTTTTTTGTTGAGAGGGAGCGTTTAAGTTTGCAACAAGAAACAATGAAATTGGCATCCAGAAACAACATCCTTGATCCTAGTGAAAATTAAGCACCTGCACTAGGTGGGGCCCACACAGGCTATTTTTAGGTGGATGTCTATTTATAGATGTATGAGAAAATTCTATTTATAGATGAGGTCTATTTATATATATATGTGCAAGTTCTATTTATAGATTGAATGTCTATTTATAGATGCATGCTAACTATTATTATCCATTAATATTATTTGGACAATAAACAATAATCTATTCTCAATGAGCACTTGGAAATAGTTAACTAAAGTGAAAAATCAGTTAGCTATAGGAATTTTGAGTTGAGTGGTTGGTTGATGGGACATGCAGGTTGAATTTAGTTGTAACAGAGTGATTATAGTTGTGACATAGTTGGAAGGGCAGTGGTGCATGAGTTGTGTAAGTTGTAAATCAATTTAACTCATTTAAGTGAGTTAAAGTTAGTTGTGATAGTTGTAACTGTAGATACACTAGTGAGAGGTAAATTGAATTAAATATTAAATAATTCACATGTAGTGATATCACATGCAACTGATGTTTTTACTATTATTAGTTGCATGCATGTCAGATCCAGTGGAGACCCAGTTGAGATGTAGGTGAAAGGGAAAGATTGACTATTAGTTGTGACATTATTGGTTACACACATGCAACCGCACACTGATTGGATGTGCCTATGAGTATTGCACAGTCAAGGCAAGCAAGGATCATTCATTCAAGGGTTCTTGACCATCAGGGATTGCGCAGTGGAGGCAAGTTGTCTGGAGATAGTAAATTGGCTAAGGAACTTGCCAATTTTTGTATGACAATGTGAGACAGTTAGCTATTGTACTGAGAGCTCTTGGATTGGAGCTTTTTATGTAATTGTTTCATGATCCATGATATAATAAATAATAGAAGATAGTGAGGTTTTAATCTTTATGCTTTCTTGGTAAATTATTTGTGTTATGTGTGATTGATATTTCTTCATGATATTGCTATTGGCAATTGTGTTTTAAATTCTGAAAAGATTTTGTAGACGTGATTCTATATTTAATAATGGCATATAATTATTAGATCAAGAGAATCCAGGCAATGCATGTTTTGTATTAATTTTTTACACTTACTATCAAGAAATTAATCAACATACACATATTATTTGTAAGAAACGTTGGCTAAGAATAAAAAATAGTTCCAGCTCATGAATCATAGCTTTATCATTGGATCACAACAACTCTTATGTAGATCCAATAAATACATCAATTAGCTTATATAATTAATGAAACTCAATGCAAGATTCAAATAGGAATAACATCAACTCACATTAGAATATGAATACTTATCATTTTCCATTAAGAACATGAAACACTCATATTCATTCACACATCCTTATATGCGTCATAACCAACCATTCAAAATATAAACATAAGTGAGCAGACTTGTCATGCAAATCATCAACATATCAACATGTTGTAGCTACTATAACACCCTCCAAAATTTTGACCATGCTTTGATTTTGGATCCTTCCCTTCTGTCCACATGAGCTTATATTTTAATTTTTCAAGTATTCAGCTACGATCAAGAATTATCTCTTAATTTTGTGCTTGTGATGAGTTGATCCCAACTTGATATCTTTTAGACACAAGCTAACTCTTAACTTGACTTTGCAGCATTGTCGGCCTTCCCTCTAAAAATTGTGCAATCTTGGAAGGAAATCCAACCTTAAGGATCTGAACTGAAAAATCCAGACAGGAAAGAAAGCCTCGAGCTTAGAAAATGCACAACTATGGGGGAAATCACAACCTTAAGCTTAGATTATGTGAAAATCCTCCCTTGAGCTCAAAAAATGCGTAATTCACTGAGTTGAGAAGTTTCCCAGTAGTTGGGAACTGCACAATATTTCTTGGCAGTGTGAATGGTCAATTTTCTCAAAAAATTTAAAAATAAAAAAATCAAAATGAATCCGAATAAAATAGGGATTCATTCATTAGTTTCCCGAAGGATGACACAAGTTGTTATTTTTGGAATTTTGCCAAGTATCTTTTTTTCCTTAGTTTTAGGCATGTGTGTCATAAACCCTAATCGACCTTAATCTATATAATGTATGCCTATAGAGCTCATTTTATCATTCTATATTGGAGCTCTAGCATTCCCAAGGAGATCAAGGAGCCTTCAGTAGAGTTTGAGGTGCTTTTCCAGGTGAGTTTTGATTTTATCATCTTTTGTCGCTTTTTATCGTGTGGCTTCTATGAGTGTTGTTTTGATTGTTTATCTTCGTGGTTGTTGGATTTTTAACTTATATTAGCTTGTAGAAGTGTTGGTTCAGTCTCTCATTCACCTTTTACAAGTGTCGCATTAGTTTTCTTGTTTTTGCCCGTTAGTGGTCATCGTTTCAATGAATCTCCATGCATGTTTGTTTTTCCTTTTACATGTCGATATTATGCACTTGATTTTCACTGATATATTTATACTTAGTAAAATTTTCACTCTAAATTGCACCATCTCTAAGATCTTCCAGTTTCCCATACTCTTTCCAAGCAGATATGCACTTCCTTTGGTCAGTAATTGCCTTGTCTAGTTGGGCATTGCGCAAGGCCAAGGTTCAAGTTGTCTGCTTGGCCTTTAAGAATACACAATTCACAATACATGGATGACCCAAATGTGCATTGCACAGTTTGGGGGCTACAGCCTATCCCTTGGCCACTGAGACTGTGTAATTTGTAGTCTCTCACTTAGTTTTCCTAGGCTGAACTGTGCATTGGATAGTGTCAAGCCTCAAGTTGCTTCCCTGGCTACTGAGACTACACAATACATAGTTAAGGCATCAAGTCCCTCTCCCTTCAACTCAATAATTGCACAATATTTCCCTTCATTCATGTGGTTGTTGCTGAGATCTTTCTTTGTGATTCATTTTGCTAAATCTAATTAATATTTTCCATGAGTACATTTTCATCCTACAGGTATTTCATTTGTTGAGAACTTATCTTCATCAGTCACTATCATCATGGCACCAAATAGATATGCTTCAAAGGACACCACTAAAAAAACATCGGGGAATCAGTTGAGAGTGCTCCAATGAACTTACCAATCTTCGCGGATACTCAATTGTTCATAGAAGAAGGGTCAGATGTTACATGGTACAAAGTAAATGAAGCTTGCTTAGCAAGAAGTTTCAAATCAAATATAGAGGACCAATAGGTGTATATCAATGTAAAAAATTCGGTTACATAATTTTGCATACAGGTACCATCTTTCCCATGTGTAGGTGTTGTCAGCTAGGCAATTTCACATATAGATTCCGAGATTGTGACTTTGAACAATGCTAGCAGACAAAATCTTGCTTCTTTTCTTGCACTGGATTACCATCTCATGTACCATTTACTGGATTCGTAATCATTCATGGATTATTACTTCTATGCCACCACAACATACTTGAGCACAAAATACATTGTCAAATGTTGGGTGAGAGAGCTAGCAAAGCTTCATCAGACACCCACCAACACTTACAAGAAAAAATCTCTTAGGAGCGCCTATAAGCTCTTGATATTTCTATGTTACATAATTTATGGTCACCAGATCACTGAGACCTTCCCTAAAGGGTGGGAATTCTTACTAACCTAGGTTTCGAACAAAGGAAAACCATTCAACTGGTCAGAATTTTTGGCTCGACAGTTGAATATCCATGCATCTAATGCTTTGAATCCTCCCCAGGGAAAACAATCTATATTTTACATGTATTCCTACCTGTTAGATGCAATTTGCGCTCACAATTCATTTCCTGACATGAATTGGAACTAGACACCACGAGAGCCTACCCTGAATATCTATTGTAAGTTAATTTTCGAGTGCAACCACAAAGGAGTAATGGAAAGGTTGACTAATCACATCCTCATTCTGTTGTACAAGTTATTATTTGAAGAAGAGCCACCTTGCATGTCACGTGGGGCAATGGAAGCAATGTCAGATATAGGATATTGGTTTGCCTCATCATATGGCACTTTCCTCAGAATTTTAGGTGAACAGAAGCCTCTGCATCACTACTGAGGTATGCCACCGATAAGTTAGTCATGCAAGAAGTTGCGTAACATCTTTCCATAGTGTTATCGTGAGTTCTGCACATGAAGAAGAAAGCACATTGTCTCATTCTTCCTATTCAGATCATGTAGAAATTTGAATAACTGATATGTTATCCACCGAGATTCTCCTGATCACACACTATTTTATCTTCATGCACAATATAGAATCTCTTCTACCATTGATCATTAATTGCGGAAATAAAATCAATTGCATGCGCACATTAAAACCATAAACAATCACACATATGAACACAATATTTCATGGGAAAGCTTAAAGATGAAAACCCCCAACTATCTGTATATTATATGTCATAGAGATCATGTAACAATCATTGTACAAAGCTCCTCACAAGCTCTCAGCACAACCTCCAATTGCTACACACTAATCAAGCTAGATCTAGCAAAACACATGCTCCAATCTCTTCCACCTGATAGCCAGCCTCTATTGCATAATCAATGTTGTAGAATGGCTCATAAATAACTTCGAACCACATGGCTTGTACTACGCAATCCTCATTGGCTTCTCCAATCACTGTTTGTTGCAAACATGCAACTGTATAGTCACAACTGATAGTCACACTTCTCTTTCACCTATCTCTTCACTGGTCTCCACTGAAACTGTCCATGCACTGAAGTTAACTGATGTATTCTTTATTTGATTAATGAGTTTATAATTAGTGAATTAATTAATAATTAATTCACACCACTCTCACTAATTGTATCAATTAGTTAAACTGAATACAAATAGCTCAACTATGTTTAGATTAGTTAAACTGAATACAACTCCACTAACTTCCTCAATCAACTCCACCAAACTCTGTCACATGAGTTCTAACTGAAGTATCCATGCAATAGCTCCACATAACCCTCGGGAATAGCGTAATTCCTTCTGTCAGCTCCTGTGCCACATCTGTGCACTTAACTGAAGTGCTCCAAGAGAATAAGATAATTTTTATAGTCCAAATATTATTAAGAGCTAATAATATTCGACATATCTATTTTTAGACTGGAAATCTAAAAATAGATTCCACCCAATATGTCTAAAAATAGAAGTCCATCTATTTTTCCAACTTGACCAACCATCCACAAATAGCATCCTCCAACTCATAGAATATGATCGACATGTCTAAAAATAGACTTGCGCCAAAAATAGCCTGCGGGCCCACTTAGTGAAGGCGACTTCTTTCCACTAAGCTCATCATCTTGTTGCAATCTCAACACTCCCTCTCAACAAGATAAGGATTATCTGCCACCCCTATCCTGCCTCTGTGATATTCGAATTTTCTCCTGGTGAGCGCCTTCGTCAAGATATCAGCATCCTGATCCTCCGTGGGAATATATGAAAGTAACATGATCTTCCGCTGCACACAATCTCTGATATGATGATACCGGTCTGTGAAGCCATGTCGCCTCAACTCATCCTCCTGTCTGTACCATGATCCATATCCTGATGTGCATCTGAGATATCTCAATACATGCTTGCCTGCCTTCCAGAAGAGCTTGGTAGGCTTAACCATGGCTTGTGAAAGCTGGTTAACAACATAACATATGTCGGGTCATGTATTGACCAGATACATAAGCGACCCCACCAAATGTCGATAAACAATGGCATCCACTACCTCCGTTGAAGTAGAATCCTCCTTCCTCCATCCACCAGGAAGAGGAGTATCAACAGGCTTGCAACCATGCATGTTGAACTTCTCCAGTATCTCCCAGTCATACTTGCCTTGAGAAACAAACAGTCCATCACTGCGCTGCCAAATTTCCAATCCCAGGAAATAATGAAGGAGGCCCAAGTCCTTCATCTCAAACTCCTTTGCAAGATCATCCTTTCATGAGAGTATCAACAGTTCATCACCCGTCAAAATCAAATCATCTACATAAAGTACAATGATCAGCAACTTACCCTCCACCACAATTTGGTATAGGTTCGGATATGCCTTACTCTTGGAGAATCCAAGTCCAGTGAAATAACTATCTATCCGTGTGTACCAAGCACGAGGTGCTTGTTTCAACCCATACAGCGCTCTCTTGAGCCTGCACACATGCGACTCGCTGCTGAAGATCTCGAAACCTTCAAGCTGCTCTATGTACACCTCCTCCTCAATCACCCCGTTGAGGAACACAATCTTCACATCCATCTGATGAATGTGCCACCCCATCTGCGCTGAGAGAGCAAGAATCGTTCTTATGGAAGAATACCTTGCAACAGGTGCAAAGATTTCCTCATAATCGATCCCCTTAATCTCTGAGAAGCCTCAGGCAACAAACCTTGCCTTATACTTCTCCACACTCCCGTCAGCTGCTTGCTTCACTTTGTAGATCCATCTCGAACCCACCACTGATTTCCGTTTCGGACTTGGGACAATTTGGACCCATGCACTGTTTCTGACAATCGAATCATACTCTTCCACCATGGCATCTACCCATGCAGGATCCTCCACAGCTTCCTCGAAAGAGGATGGCTCTGTCATGATACACTTGCTTATAAGAGCCATGTATCCAATATACCGATTAGGTGACTGTCTCTGTCTGTGCTGTGATGTAGGTGCTCCTACAACCCTCTCTGCATCTTGAGCCAGTCGCTCAGCTTCTGTAGTGCGCTTCCACCCTCTGATGGTTGGCGTTGCATGAGTGGTCTCTTCCACTCCATGAACCTCCTCTTATGGCTGATCCACATCTAGAGACTCATCCTTAGGAACTAATAGCTCCTCATCTACATGCAAGTGTGGCTCCCTCTCAAGTGAACACTTCATGGTTTTCTCCTCATGAAATTTGATATCCCGTCGCACAACAGTCTTGCGACTGTCTGGAAAATACACACGATAGTTGTGGGGTGTATCAGTGTACCCCACAAATATCCCAACCTCTGCAGTCGGCTCCAGCTTCTTCCTGGCATCCTTCGTCACATGAATGTAAACAGGTGAACCAAAAATCCTCAAATGGAAAATATCACTCATGCGCACGGCCTTCTCCTCAGTCTTGCTCTTCAATCTGAGGACATGGGTCTACATATCTTCATTTATTGCATGCCTAGATCCCCTGAGTGTATGGAATTCACGATCATGCAACATCACGCTTACCCACGATCGTTACGTTTGGCCCCAGCTCGGCAACCCCCATTCGTGTCTGGTTATGAGGTGCTATGAGCTCTCTTCGAATTCCTTCTGTGCTGCAAAAGTCCTTGAATTCGCCAGAGATGAATTCACCACCATTGTCGCTCCTAAGAGCCTTCACCTGCTTCCCCGATTCTTTCTCAACCAGTGTCTTGAACTCACAGAACTTTGAGTATGTCTCACTCTTCTTCTGCATGAAGAAGATCCAGCACTTATGAGAAAAATCATCAACAAATATCACATAGTACCTGTGCTTTTCTGTCGAAGCTACTGAGAAAGGTCCACACACGTCTGTGTGAATTCTCTCAAGGATCGTCGTGGCGCGACTATCCTTCTCGTGAAAGGTGGATTTCATAAATTTTCCCAAGGTACATCCCTTACACTGATCTGACTGTGCAAGAGTACCCTTAGGAAATCAGTAAAGTAACGTATCTTCAAAGCTCCATGGTGAAGGTGGCCCAATCTCCGGTGCCACAACTCGCCATCATCTCGGCTCACCACTCCTTCTGCCTTGCCTGCCATTGCTGCGCAGCCATATACTTGCAATTGATAAAGGTTATTAACTCGAACCCCTATCCTCCGGGTCTCACCAGTTGCCTTACTGCACAGGAAAGCCTTTCCCTCGCTAAAGACAACATCATATCCCTTGTCTTCTAACATCGCCACAGAGATCATATTCTTCTTCAATCCTGGAACATGCATCACTTCCTTCAATAAGAAGGGTTTACCAGACTCCCTCTCAAAGGAAATGGTACCGATACCAGTCGCACTGTAGCTATCATCATCGCCCATCTCGATGTGCACTCCAAGATCTTTCTCATCTAGATCAGTAAACAAATCTCGATCTCCTGTCATGTGGAAATATGCACCACTGTCAAGAAACCACATTGAACCCATCTCACTTGAGACCAAGCATGTGATCATCGAAAAATCCAGCTCAAACTGCGAGGCTAAGGCCTCTCCAGCTGCATATCCAGCAACCTGCTTATTTTTCTTCTTCTGTGGACAACTAGTGGCGTAATGTCCATGTTGGTGACAGTGAAAGCACTTCACCTTGGACATGTCCTGCTTCTTGCCTTTCGCACCGGATTGAAAAGCATGCTTCTTGCTCTTCCCCTTATTTTCTTTGGCAGCCAAAGCAAAATTTTCTTCATCTGAGTTCTTTGATGAAGATCCGTCCCTGGTACTTTGCCTTATCTCCTCTTGCATAAGATCCGACCAAAGTCGCTCCCATCCTGGCAATTTCTCCCGACCATTGACAGAGTCCTGATAGGAATGCCAACTCTTCGGAAGCCTAAGGAGAGCCAAGCTCACCAAGTCCTCATCATCAACAGTCACCCCCACACTTCCCAGCTCATCCCTGCATTGGATGAACTTTGTGAGATACTTGGGCATACTGTCACCTTTCTCCATTTTTATGTTTCTGAGTTTATCCTTGAGCGCCAACTTCCTTTGGTCCCTCTTGCTTTGGAATAAGTCTGTCAACGCTTTCCACATCAAGAATGGAGAAGCCTTACCATGAAGGCTGGACACTATGTGATCCTTCACACCTTACAACAGAATTCTTTGACACTTTGTTGTCTTCTTTTGCCATGCGTCAAGTACGACAGCATCACTAGACGTAGGTTTTGGAATTTCTGCATCTATGAACTCCTTCAACCCATTGTCATCCAGCACCGCCTTTATCCTGTCCTTCCATGCAATATAATTCGAGCTGCCCTCAAGGGCATACTCCAATCGCAATCTGTTGAAAGACATCTCAACTTCGACATCAAGAAAACACTACTGCAAATTCGAATTCCACCAGCACAAAACTCAACCACTTCAATGTTTTTCAATTGCTCCAATGATCAATATCGCTCGATACCATGTAGAAATTTGAATAAATTATATGTTATCCACTGAGATTCTCTTGATCACACACTATTTTATCTTCATGCACAATACAAAATCTCTTCTACCATTGATCATTAATTGCGGAAATAAAATCAATTGCATGCGCACATTAAAACCATAAACAATCACACATATGAACACAGTAATTCATGGGAAAGCTTAAATCTGAAAACCCCCAACTATCTGTATATTATATGTCATAGAGATAATGCAACAATCATTTTACAAAGCTCCTCACAAGCTCTCAACACAACCTCCAATTGCTACACACTAATCAAGCTAGATCTAGCAAAACACATGCTCCAATCTCTTCCACCTGATAGCCAACCTCTATTGCATAATCAATGCTGTAGAATGGCTCATAAATAACTTCGAACCACCTGGCCTGTACTGCGAAATCCTCATTGGCTTCTCTAATCACTGTTTGTTGCAAACATGCAACTGTATAGTCACAACTGATAGTCACATTTCTCTTTCACCTATCTCTTCACTGGTCTCCACTGAAACTGTCCATGCACTGAATTTAACTGATGTATTCTTTAGTTGATTAATGAGTTTATAATTAGTGAATTAATTAATAATTATTTCACACCACTCTCACTAGTGTATCAATCAGTTAGACTAGATACAACTAGCTCAACTATGTTTAACTGAGTTAAACTGAACACAATAATTAGCCATAAATCAGCTCCACCAACTCTACTGAGTTCTAAGCCGAAGTATCCATGCAGTAATCTTAACCCTCAAGAATAAGCGTAATTCCTTGCAATCATCTTTTGTGCCACATCACAGTACTGCCAAACTTGAAGATGCTCCAAGAGAATAAGATAATGTTTTACAGATCAGTATTATTAAGAGCTAATATTCGACATATCTATTTTTAATTTGACGATCTAAAATAGATTCCGCTAATAAAAATAGAAGTCCATCTATTTTTCCAACTTGACCAACCATCCACAAATAGCATCCTGCAACTCATAGAATATGATCCATATGTCTAAAAATAGACATAGTCTAAAAATATACTTTGCGCCAAAAATAGCCCGCGGGCCCACTTAGTGAAGGCGACTTCTTTCCACTAAGCTCATCATCTTGTTTCAATCTCAACAGATCAAATTGTACTAAATCAATAATTTGAAAGTCATAGACACTAAGGGCAAGGAGATATACAATTTCACATTCATTCGTGTGGACTTCAATCCATACGATTTGAGGAATGTTTGAAAATACCACTGTGCATGGATTCATTTTCAGTGACCAAGTAGCAAATTCTATAGACCTGAGGAGGAAGCATGTAAGAAACCTTATAATGCCACCAAGTCCCATGAACCAGACAATTTCACAGGAAAATCATAGGTTACTCCGCAGAAATAAGTCACTCTAGAGGAAGTACTAGTGGAAATGCACAATCCGGTGCATGAAAAGGGTAAGAGTAAGGTTGCATATAGCCATACCTGTTATGGTGACATTAGATGAGTGGATCAGCAAATTCGAAGGAGCCATAGCAGCAAGGAGGGAGGCGCAGCGTGTAGGAAGTGAGGACTGTAGGGCGTAAAGTTATATTTGGAGGAAGAAAAGTAGAATAAGGAAGGCCTGTAGAAACGAAAGTAGAAGAAAATATAGAAACAGTAAGGAATGAAATGAAATGACTACAAAAGGAGAGAAAATTGCGAGACAGGGGGGGGGGGGGAAAGTGAGGTGGTGTTAGACATGGGGGTGGAACCAGAGTCATTGAAATAAGATGTTGACCTGGTTTCAAGCTTCTAGGTCTACATTAGTCCCCCTCTGTGGTGAAAATATCCAGGAAGAGGAAGTGTTCTTCTTGATGAGGGTTTGGTTGTATTTTTTATAAAACCTTACTACGATGACAGGAAAATTTATTACACCGAATGTAAGAAACTGACACGACAGCCTCTACCGTTAGAAGGGTGATTATGATAGACGCAAAGTCGTTATTGTCAACGACCATCTTGAGCACTAGGTCTTCTACGAGTCATGGGTATCATATGGTAGAGAAAGAAAGAGACTGGAAAGAACTACATGTAGAGTAGAGTACTGACCAAAGTTCAGATACAACTCCGTTGTTATTGGAAGAACAAATGACCAGTATCTGAGAGTATGGGCATTTGGGAAGTCTTATTTGTATCGGCATGAAGAATGGTCCTTTGTCCGCAAAAATTTTCCCTTAGAGGAATTGTCATTTGACAAGGATAATTCTAAAGCTCTTAAGGTTATCCATATAGCCATTTTTTCCGTGCATTAATGGTGAATGAAACACAAAGGGGCATTGTCTTAATTAGTGAAGAAAACAAGGCAAGAGGCAGAGTTGGAGAAAGCATAAGTGTGCATGATCATTCAAATAAACAAACAACTCCCCTCATTCATCACCAATATTCAAGCCTCATATGCATTATTGTACAACAATGAGTACTTCGTGGTAAAATCAGACAAGATCCCATTAGTTGGCTAACTCAGTGAAGCCAAATGTAGAAATCAAGTCAGGCGAGAGGTACTTGAATACTTGGACCAGTTGAGCTAGATCGCCACTAAGGAATATTTGGAGGTGAATAGAAAAACTATGGAAAGGTACATTGGTGGCCCTATCCAGGTCAACACAATGTTGCTCCTGCTGAAGAATGACATTCATATCGGTTCCATATCATTCTACCCAGATGCAATGGAGGCTAGAGTTCGCTTCCATCTTGATCCCATTACACAGTTTGGGGAATTCATTCTATTATACAAAGCTTGGCACAAGTATATGACCAAGGAACTATAAGTGGAAGTGGTTGAGCAAGAGTTTACCCAAACTTAAGCTTAACATGTTTTGTCTTATTAGGATGTTTAGTTGGCTCTACCCAATTTTTTCCTATATGGGTATGAGTATATTATAATATTCATTTGTAATTATTTTGTAAGTGGAATTCCAAGTGTCAATTGTGGAATGTGAAGAGTCCTTTAGTAAATAAGTTGAAGAGTTATGAGAGAATTCCAAGAGTCACAAAAAGAAGATGAATAGTCACCCATTTTTTCATAAATATGTCATCATAACTCATGTAAAGGGATTTTGAGAGCCAATACTCTGGCTAGGCTTGTAGCTTATGATCAAGAGCCTGGGAATTATTGTTGAAAGCATACTCTCCATGCATGTTTTTTTTTTCCTTTTGCATATTGATATTCTGCACTTGATTAGCACTGATCTATATATACTAAGTAAAATTTTCACTCTAACTTGCACCATCACTCAGATATGCCAGTTTCCCATACTCTTTCCAAGAAGATATGCACTTCCTTTGGTCAACAGTTGCCTTGTCTATCTCAACATTGCACAAGTCCAAGGCTTAAGTTGTCTGCTTGGCCTTTGAGACTACACATTGCATAGTACCAGGATGACCCAATTGTGCATTGTGCAGTTCCAAGGCTTAAGCCTGTCCCTTGGCCACTGAGACTGCGGAATGGCCAGTCTCTCCCTCAGTCTTCCCAGGCTGAACTACACATTACGCAATGTCAAGCCTCAAGTTTCTTCCATGGCTGTTGAGACTACACAATGCGTATTTAAGGCATCCAGTCCCTCTCCCTTCACCTCAACAATTGCACAATATTTCCTTTCATTCATGTGGTTGTTGCTGAGATCTTTCTTTGTGAGTCATTTTGTTGAATCTGATTCATCTTTTCCATGACCACATTTTCCTCCTATAGGTATTGCAGTTGTTGAGCACTTCTCTTCATCAGTCACTGTCATCATGGAACCAAAGAGATCTACTTCAAAGGACACCCCTAAAAGCAACACTAGGGAATCGGTTGAGAGTACTCCAATTAACTTACCAGTTTCTGCAGATACTCATATGTTCATAGAAAAAGGGTCAGATATTGCATGGAAAAAAGTAAATCAAGCTTTCTCAGCAAGAATTTTCAAAGAAGATATGTAGGAACGGAAGGTGTATATCAATGTCAAAAAGTTAGGGTTACATAAGGTTGCATGCAGGTATCGTCTTTCCCATGTGCAGGCGTTGTTAGCTGGGTAATTTCGCATATAGATTCCAAGACTATGACTTTGAACAATACTAGCAGACGAAAGATTGCTTATTTTCTGGCACTAGATTACCATCTCATGTACCATTTACTAGAGTTGGAATCACTCATGGATTCTTACTTCTATGCCACCACCAACTACTTGAGCACAAAATACATTGTCAAAAGTTTGGTGAAAGAGCTTGAAAATTTTCGTCAGACACCCACCAATAACTACAAGAAAAAATCTCTCAGGAGGGCCTATCAGCTCTTGATAGTTCTATGTTGCATAATTTATGGTCACTAGATCACTGATACCTTCCCTAAAGGGTGGGAATTTTTACTAAACCAAGTTGTGAACAAAGGAAAACCATTAAACTAGTCATAATTGTTGACTCGACAACTAAATATCCATGTATCTAATGCTCTGAATCCTCCAAAGGGAAAACAATCCATATTCTACATGTATTACCACCTATTATATGCAATTTTCGCTGACAATTCATTTCATGACATGAATTAGAACTGGACACCTTCAGAGTTCAACCACAAAGGAGTAATGGAAAGGTTGACTGATCACTTCCTCATTTCATTATACAAATTATTCTTTGAGGAAGAGCCACCTTGCATGTCATATGGGGCAATGGAAGCAGTGTCGGAGATAGTAGATTGGTTTGCCTCACTGGATGGCACTTTCCTTAGATCGCTCGGTGAACAGAAGTCTCTGCATATGCTATTGAGGTATGCCACCGATAATTTAGTCATGCAAGAAGAAAGCACATTGTCTCATTCATCCTATTCACATTAGACTGTACGAAATCAAGAATTTGAAAATCACAGACACTGAGGGCAAGGACATAGAAAATTTCGCATTCAGTCATCTGGACTTCAATCCATACGATTCGAGGAATGTTTGAAAATGACATTGTGCATGGATTCATTTTCAGTGGCCAAGAAGGGAAATATATAGAACTATGGAGGAAGCATGGAAGAACTCTTATAATTCCACCAAGTCCCATGAACCAGTCAATTTCGTTGGAACATCACAGGTTTCTCCACATAAATAAGTTACTCTAGAGGAAGTACTAGCGGAAAGGCGAAACCCAGTGCATGAAAAGGGTAAGAGGAAGGTTGCATATATCCCAGGGGGATAGTGCAGTCGTAAGATGAAAGCAGATCTAATCATTCTAAAAGTGTCCATAGCAGCAAGTAAGAAGAGGAAATAGAGGATGTAGGAAGCATAGGGAATAACATTAGTAGAGGAGATATTTGGAGGAAGAAAAGTAGAATAAGGAAGAATAATAAAGGCGAAGAGTAGAAGAAGAATACTCTCACATAGAAACAAGCTAAGGAATGAGATCAAAACCTGCTACCAAAAGAGGAGAGCAAAACATTGTGAGACAAGGAGCTTGCTCAAGAAATTTAAGATTTTATTGTGAGTTAAGACATGGAGGTGGAACTAGAGTCATTGAACTAAGATTTTGACTTGGTGCCAAGCACAGAGTTGGTCACCATTCAATCTCCTCTTCCTTCAGTAGTAGAGCAAGCTCCAAGTGAGGAAGAGGAAATTATTCCTCTTGATGAGGGTTTGGCTATGTACACATAAAATATAACTTACAATGAGCTTCAAAAGAAGATTGTACAAGCACAGAAGAAACATTTTATTGGATGATCAGACATCTTGGCCTTTGTGGGTACTACAAAGTCAAACATGGAGTATCGGATAGCCGAGAACAAGCAGTTGGCTAAGAACTTATAGGCTGCGAGGTAAGAGGTTGAATAGTCTTGAGTAGAATTTTATAATGCCACTCCTGTGAAAGTTTATTTGGAAGAATTCAAGGCAGCCATACTTGGATAAGTATTGGCATTGGGAGAAACTATTTGTAGCTTGTATGAAGAGTGTGTCATTGTGCATAAAGAAATTTTCCACTTGTAAGGAATGCAACAAAAATATAAGGATAATGCTAAAGCTCTTAAGGATATCCATACAACCATTGTTTTCGTGCATGAATGGTCAATGAAACACAAAGGGGAATTGGATGAATTAGTGAATAAAACAAGGCGAGAGGCAGAGTTGGAGAAATCATAAGGGTGAATGATCATTCAGAGCAACAAAAAAATTTCCTCATTCATCGTCAATATTCAAGCCTCATATGCATTAGTGTACAACAATGTGGACTTCATGGTGAAATATCCCATTAGTTGGCTAAGTCGTTGAAGCCAAATGCAAAAATCAATTCAGGCAAGAGGTAGTTGAATACTTGGACCAGTTGAGCTAGATCGCCACTAAGGAAGATCTGGAGGTGAACAAAAACAATATAGAAAAGTAAATTGGTGGCCCTATCTAGCTCAACACGATGTTGCTCCTGCTGAAGAAGGACATTCATACTGGTTCCATATCAGTCTACCCAGATGCAATGGAGGCTAGAGTTCACTTCTAGCCTGATCCGATTACACAGTTTGGGGAAGTCATTCATAATACAAATCTTGGCACAAGTATATGACCAAGGAACTATAAGTGGAAGTGTTCGAGCAAGATTTTACGAAAAATCAAGCTTAACATGTTTTGTCTTATTAGGATGTCTAGTTGAATCTACCCAATTTTTTCCTATATGGGTGTGAGTATATTGTAATATTCTTTTGTAATTAATTTTTAAGTGGAGTTCCAAGTGTCAATTGTGGAATGTGAAGAGTAATTTTGTAAAGAAGTTGAAGATTCATGAGATAATTCCAAGATTCACAAAAGGGATATGAATAGTCACCCATTTTTTTATAAATATGTCCTCATAACTCATGTAAAGGGATTTGAGAGCCAATATTTTGGCTAGGCTTTTAGCTTATGATCGGGAGCTTGGGAGTTTTGTTGAAAGCCTTGGCTTATTTGTAGTATAGAGGGAGTATCTTTCTTTTGAGGAGCGGGTGTAGACTTCATGGTCCATTATTGAGGCTAATGGTTCATCAATGGTATATGTATGATTGGAACTAAAACTTTAATAAAATCTCAGAGTCATGACACATTTTCATGCATATTTTGTGAATATAGTAGGACTATTATTCTTGTATTTTCATTAATGTATGTTGTTTAACTTATGCTAATGCTTATAAACTATTTAGTTTTCATTAGTAATAATCTTGTTGAATGCATGTTGTTGTATATTTCCATCACAGTTAACTTGTGAAATATTTTTCAAGCTAGCTTGTGATGTCTTTATCCTTGTGTGTTCCTTTCAAGTTGCGAACTATTATAGGATTCTAAGGGGATCACTCACTTTCCCCTCGCGTGTTAGAACCTTCATGTATTGCACTTGACCCTCTGCAGAGACACACACTTTCTCACCAAAGTCACGAATACACCACTCTATGTGTTATTGCATCCAAGTCACATCATTAAAACCCATTGCTTCGGAAACATGGTTGTATTCTAGATCATAATCCTACACCAAACGGTGTGAGGTCTAATTGGGACTTCATATCAGAGAGATCCTTTGAATGTTGGTGGGTCTGGCACTATCAACATTTATGGTGCTAGAAAGAGGGCCATATGACAAATTGAGCCCATGAAGTCTATTTGAACTTTTCACATCTTTAAATGGATTATTTCCATATCTTAACCCTAGCATGTTTTTCCATAACCAAAAATTTGAAAATTTACATAGGAATAATCAATGAATTGTCAAATTTGAAATTTGATGGCGAGGATGGAACAACCATACTCAAGCACACCACTCACCTCCTCGAATTTTGCACTAAACATAATATTCACTGTGAGGATATTGCTTGTAGGTTGTTCATTCTTACATTTGAAGCACGCGTTAAGGAATGGTGTTACACATTTCCGATCACTTTGATTCACTCTTTCAAAAATATTTTCAAGGATATGTATCACACCTTTGAAAAGTATAATTATAAATATGTTTTCAAGTAAATCACATGTTTTTGAAAAGAACCTGATAAATGCCTTAATGATTTTCACTGTTGTTTTATTCATTTATGTTATAAATTTTCTGAAGATGATGTTGAATATTGGAATCTCATGAAATATAAGTTCAAATTTCGCATTCATGTTTCAATGAATCCAAAATAATATGAAGCTTTCGAAAGTCTCCCAACATACCTCGATTATGGAGCTCCTAAATCTGTGACAAAGGAAGTTGTTGTTCCAAGCTACTCTTTGTCTTCTCCTCATCAAACAACTCCATTAACGTAGGTTGAGGTGGGAGAACTTGAGAGTTCATCCATTGATTTACCATCATCTTCTCCCACCCCACATACTCGTAATTCTAACGCAATTCTAGATTGTGAATCAGATGATGTTTTGTCTCCTCGTCCTCCATCTGTTTGTTCCTTTGGTCCTCTTGATTGTGAGTTGTTTGGTTTACTAGTTTCAATCATTTATTCTCATGTTCATGAGGACCAAATTTAGGATGGAGTTAGTGTTGATCAACAAACTTGTGATATCATTTACAATGAATATGTGTGGGATGGTTTTTATGAACAAGAATCTGGGGTGAAAGATGATATTTATCATTCCTCACCTTTCCCAAATTATCCTGACATATTCCATGATTATATCATACCTGTTGTATATTTCGAAGAATTAGTTTCTAATGATGTTAATTCAAACCATTCTCAAGACTCGTGGAACGTCAATTTTACATCTTAACATGGAAAGAAAATTATTCTCTTCGTGATCTCTCCAATCTATCATCTAAAAATTGTGAAGAAATAGAGAGTGAAATTTCTTGTTTTCAATTAGCTCCTCTCTATGATTCATCAGACCATGAGGATGACTTGGTTTCTGACAAAAAAAAATTCTATCATGGTTTTCATGGTATTTTCGTTGATTCATCCAATAACGTCTCTGTGTTTTCTACAGTTGATTTTTCTAAGCCATCGGTTTTCAATGATCTACCTTATGATGTCTTGGAGATACCACAAGTTGTTGAGGCACTTCAGCCTATGTTGATGGTTATGTCAAGTTCTCACAGCCTTGATGCTAGTTCCAATCCTGATAAAAAAATTACCTTATATTTCAAGGATCCTCATCATTCCATTGCGCAAATTGAAAATGAATTTGTTTCACAATATCCCCATCCTCCATCTATTTTGAATGATTCTATCGCTCAATATTTGAAGGATTCATACATGGCAAGATATGTAGTGTAATGTAAGTTTTCTTATTTTTTGATGTTTTCCCAGTTTAGAAGTTCAAAAGAATGTGTATGCATGTTACTAGGTTGCGATGTGTGTAAATTCCATAATGCATCCACATAATTATTTGCATGTGATATTCTATCATATTTTTGTGCATGCACTTTCACTCTTTGAATGTTAATACATTTATCGATTAATCCTTCTTGTTGTTTTTATTCTTGACTATCTTTCTTGGTATGGATTTCCTTGCCTATATAGGTCATCCTATGCATCGGTGGTTACACTGGAAGATTCATTTTACATAAGCATGGCCTATTCTCGGTTAGTTAGGAGTAGGAGTAATTTGTTTAGTTTTGATTTACTTTCTGCCCTGCTCTTTTTTTTTTTTTTTGTAGGTTAGTTTCCGCATGAGACCATGTTTCGGTCCCGAAAAAAGCATGGTGAAGTTCAGGAGGAAATTATGCTACTACCAATGCTTGTATATCTATTTATTCCCTCTCTTCACATGGATATTACACCTTTTAGTTGATGATACTCTGATGGAAAATATGTTCTTTCTCGGAGAAAACCATAGTGGAGTTACGATGCTTGAATCTATAACTAGTACCACCTACTCTAATGGGTCTTTTATGATTTTCGGTTTTTCCTGGTCACCTAAGTCGAGTAGAGAGAGGAGGGGAGGAAACTTTAAAAAGTATGCCAGAGGTGTGTATATATACTTCTATAAAGGGAAAACCTCTTATTCTCTCAATAATTTGGGATCCCTCTTCCGCCCCATGAAATCAAAAAGTGCCTCTACATAGTTCTATGAAAAAAGTGAAAAAATAAAAAATAAAATAAAGGGTGAAAGAAGAGAAAGGTTTCCTGCACAGGGAGGTGAAGCAACCAACTCCGTTGGGGTATTATCCAAGCTCGTTGGAAGTGGATCAATTTTTTTGTTCCTAAAGTGACTGTCCAGGCCTGCTGGCAGCGGAGCAACACTGGTGATCAAATTGGGATCAGGGCCTAAGGATTTGCTCAAAATTCAAAGTTACAGGATTGGGTTCGAAATGGAAAAAAGGTTCAGAACCGGATCGACTAGTAGAGTGGGATCTGAATTGGTGGTTGTCATGGAGTCTTGAACTCTACATATAGAACTGGGAATTGCATAGCCATGGAATGTTGAAGGTGGAACAGATAGTAAGTGCAAGCCGCAGAATGAAGCGATAGCAAGGACCGTGGATCTGACACCAATCAACGAGAGAGATCTCATCACAGTTGAGAAACATTGCACATCCAACAGAACGGAGTTTACTGTTAAAGAATTTCACAAGTTAAATTGTTTAACCTACGATGCGAAGTGAGAAGGTGGAGATATATCGTGGGTCGTCGGATCGAGAAACAAACCAACGGCGGAGATTACAGCACCCGAAAAAGCGATTTCACAAATCAGAATATTTATAAGCTAAGAGTTCGCAAGATATGTTAAATTGGTTGCGATGTGGTAAAGTTTAAATATGAGATGCGATGAGGGGAGCCACGTGTCGGCATTGTGCATAAGCGCACATCGCATAAATTATGGTTTCATCGTTATCGGTACCAAGTTAAAAATGTGGAAAAGAGACTTGGGATGCGCTGTGATTGGTTGCATGTTGGGGGACCTGAGAACCCTGTTCCGCTTGTATGTAAGATGTTTAAGGCTATGTGTGTTATGTTATAAAGAGTGTTGTTGGTTTCTTCGCGTATGTATGTAATTAAACTTCAAAATTGTATTTTGTTGTGTTCCAGTCAGGCCACTTAATGGATGGGGGTGCGCATGTGGGCACAACCCTAACCATTATGTTTAAATGCATAGATTAATAGGCGAAGAGGATAGGGGCATGCCAAATTTTGCGATTAGCCCTAATCTAACTCACGTTAACTAGATTTCTCCACATTTAGTTGAGTTTTCTTAGGAGATATTGGGAAAAAGTGTAGAAGGCTCAATTTTCGACCATTTTGAGTGAAGAGTCATTCTTGATTGATTCAAGCATTATAGAGCCACTGTTGAGGTTTGGAGAACCAATTGAGGAGTTCTGAGCGTGATTTTTCTTTAGAGAAGTTCCAAGGGCCACTAGTAGCCAGCAGGAGAATGAGGCCTAGCTAGGGCATCCAGAGGCCATTATCACGAAACCAATAGTCAGTTATGACTATATTGAACCCTCTAAATCCAATGGTGGGGTTTTTGGAAGAATTTGGTGACTTTTGAAGGCCGAGATGCTATAGGAAAGTTTTCAGTGAGCCCAGAGCCATAGGGTGCCACCATGTGTTGGAGGCATAGCCAGAGCATCCAAAGGCCATTTTGAGTGAATGAATAGTCATTTCTGACTATATTTAACCTTATAAATCCAATTATTGGGTTTACAGAAGAATTTAGAGACTTCTAGAGAAAAATTAGCCACAGGAAAGTTTCAGGGAGCCCAGTGCCACCAGGTGTTGGAGGCATAGAACGGGGAGCCTGAGTTCATTCTGAGCGAATGAAAAACCTTTTTTGGATGATTGATATGTGTTGGAGACAGTAGAATAGGAGTAGAATATGAATTTTGGGAGATTTTTTTCCACAGAGAAGCTCGGGGAAGCTCAAGGACACCGACCGAAGAGGTCAAGCCCAAGGGAGCCTAGGTCCATTTCCAGAGATTAAGCAGTCAATCCAAGGGTATTTTGGTATTATAAACCCATTGGCATAGTAAAAAAAACCATTGAGTTGAGCATTATCTTGTAAAATAAATTGACCATCTTAATCCCAAAGAGCTAAGTGCATTGACGGAGGCTCAAGGAGACGTAGCCCAATTGTTGAGGGTGAACTCCTTTATTATGTTTGATGTTATGTGTTGTTGGTTAATTTTATGAAATTTATGGTTGTTGTACATGCTTTTAATCAGATTTAAAAAAATTTTAATTTCTCACACATAAATCCTTAAACCATTTAAAACACATACACCTTAATCAAGAATTCACTTTCGCACATGCATGTATAAGCAAGATCTTTAATTTGTTTTAATTGAGTGGGAGGTGCTTGCATAAAAAAATAATTCAACCACCCATATCAGATCAACTGGAGATGAAAACTAAGTGTTTTAAAATCTTGCTTCACTTGTATATCTATATACTCCTCATCCCCAATCGAAACAACTAAGTTTGACTTTTCTTTGTTAAGTGTTTCGTCGATGAAGAGAATGGTAGGGACTATATATTTAACTCAAGAAAAGTTAAGAAGATACGATGATTAATGAAATAAACAATACTTCCTTAAGATTTAGTGATCAAGGTGGATATTGGTGGCCACCCACCTATTCCATTTGGACCTGCACCATCAGTTCTTTCAGTTTTTTAGTTTTAGCACAACTTATTATTTTTAACAAGTTTTCAGGTCCTAAATTTCCGGAGCCGTTTGAAGGCTCTAATGATCCAGGTGGATATTGGTGTCCACCCGCCTATTCCATTTGAACCCCCACCATTGGTTCTTTTAGTTTTTTTTATTTTTTCCACAACTTACTATTTTTAGCAGTTTTTTAGGTCTTGAACTTCCGGAGCCGTTTTGAGGTCCTAAACGACGTTTTTTTGCAAACGCCAGGAGAAACATGGGTCCATGGACTAATGTTTCTCACGTAAAAAGTTTTATTACTCGAATATATATTTCTAACGAGGTATGGTACACGTCAAACGGAGATCGTATGCCAAAGTTACGTCCTCGGGAAGTTGAAACTCCAATTTACCGAAATGGGGCCCATAGTTTTGGCACTTCATCTCCTACGGTTAGGTTTTTGGATGTTTATGGTTTTATATTGTTTCTCAACAATAAATAGGCCTTCGAGCCTCATGGTAACATAGGTCAGAGGCCTGTAACTGCCACATCTCTTCTCAGAGATACGCTACTAAGACCCTAACTAGTTTATTTCTATTATGTCTGTAAGCATATTTCAGTCATTTGTTATTAATGAAATGAAGTTTATTTCCACTGTGTCTCTATTTTTATGTCTATTTCTATATTTTATTGTGTTCCTGATTAAATCCGGATCAGTGGTATCAGAGTGGTCTTCTCTTTCTTTGTTTTTCTTTGCATGTCCCCAACGAGGTCAGGGTATAAGGAGTTAGGGCTCGATTTGGTTGAACCCCTGCAAGATCAGCCTCACAAACCCTGACGACCTCCTATAGTGGAAGAAAATAAATACGAGGGAGCAGGAGATCCTATTAAAATATTGCTCGAGGAGGCCCTCGAGAAACAAAGGAACATGATGATGGATAAATTTTCTCACATCCTTCAACGGCTACCCACCTACGACGCATCTGCATTCAACAACCACTCTAGAGGCGCCACTCCCTTCAAGGTACAGGTAAATTTTTACATTCCTATATTTGAAGGCTAGATAGATGCAGACACCATAGATTGATGGTTGAATTTGATGGGAGGTTCTTTCTCGGTCCATGATTTCTTCAACCGAGAAAATATTATTTTTGCACTCCTCAAAGCTGTCCTCCATGTCAAAGACTGGTGGAAAACCTACTATGAGAAAAAGGATGAGGGGGAACCCTCTCTGTTCTCGACCACACCCACTTGGAATTCATTCTGAGATAGCATCAAGGAACAATATTACCCCAAGGGGAGCTATGAGGACAAGTACATCCAATGGACCACGTTGTGGCAACAAAGGGATTGAGATGTGCATGAATTGACGAATTTGTTCCATGCCCTGCGCACAAAGTTGGGTATTAAAGGTTCAGAGAGACATTTGGTGCTCAAGTACCACAGCATTCTTCATAGACACATTCAAGAGGAAATGGAGTTCCTCAACATTACCTCGCTTGGCACGACATATTGCTATGCCACTAAGATCGAGCAAAAATTTAAGCAGAAGAAGTGAGACTTTGGACCGTGAATTTGAAGCCAGGGAAAGGTGCCCCCGAGTCACAAAACAAGGGGCAAAGCCAAAGCAGGGTGACTCAAAACACCACCAAAAATCCAAAGAAGGAGATGGGGAAGTGGTGTGAATTTCATAACAGCCCCACTCACAGCACAAATGAGTGTCGAGCCAAACAGTCGCTGGTGGTTGAACTGAAGGCACCTGAATCAGATGCATGTTTTGATCCTGAGACAAAACCAGACAAGGGAGATGAAAAAGGGAAGCAGATCATTGATGCGGACCCCAGTGACATTGTTGCCACCACCAAGCTCTAGAGGGAGGATCCCAAGGATCTAGAGGAGGGGGAGCGCCTCTTCCATTCACAGATGTGGGTGAAGGGTTCTCCACTGCAATTTCTTGTCGATAGCGGAAGCCAAAAGAAAATAATTTCAGCATAGGTCATGAATCGGCTCGAACTACCAACCATAGCACACCTGCAGCCATATACCATTGGGTGGCTTCACCCAGGGAGAGATCTCCGTGTCTGCCAAAAGTTCCGCCTTTCGTACAACATCAAGCCATTCACGGATGAGGTATTGTGTGATGTCGCTCCTCTTGATGTAGCTGATGGATTATTGGGCCAACCATACTTGTGGAGGTGACATGCTATGTATGAGTCGAGGCCTCGCTCTGTTGTTATTACTTTGGGAAATAAATTGTACAGGATACCCGAGGTAGTACCGCCTCCTGCCATCTCCTTGACTATTACAAAACAACGCATTAATATTGTTTCCTAAACTAGGAAATTTATGTTCCTTACAACCCGCTCACATGGAAAGAAGAATATTGTGCCCACAACCTAGAAACAAGGCTCCCCTACACGGCAGTAGTAGATGGACAAAGTCGTGGAGGAATACGAGGACATTTTCTCCTCACCCATAGAGGTTCCTCTACACTGTCAAGACAAGCACTCTATCAATCTGATCCCCGATGAACCACCGCCTGATATTTCCATACCTCATGCAATTACAGAGATAGAATCCACACATTTTTTTTCTAAGGAAACCGAATTTATTGAACGCATCCAACACGTCTACCAACACGTCCACGACATCCTGAACAAATCCAATACCAAGCTCAACAGAATTTGCCTCTCATGGATAAATTTAACGCAATGGGGACCATTTCATCCCAAGGATGGAGTAATGATACAGGTGGATATTGGTGGCCACCCACCTATTCCATTTAGACCTGCGCCATCAATTCTTTCAATTTTTCAGTTTCAGCACAACTTACTATTTTTAGTAGGTTTTCGGGTCCTGAATTTATGGAGCCGTTTGGAGGCCCTAATGATCCAGGTGGATATTGGTGGCCACCCACCTATTCCATTTTAACCCCCACTTTCAGTTCTTTCATTTTTTCGGTTTCGGCACAACTTACCATTTTTAGCAGTTTTTCGGGTCCTGAACTTCCGTAGCCGTTTTGAGGCCCTAAACGATGTTTTTTTGGGAAAATCAAGAGCATAAGAAGTTGTATCCTTCAGACTTATTTTTATCACACAAATTTTTTTTTCCCTCGGATATATATTTCTAACGAGGTATGGTACGCATCAAACGGAGATCGTATACCAAAGTTACGTCCCCGGGAAGTTGAAACACCAATTTACCCAAACGGGGCCCATAGTTTTGGCGCTTCATCTCCTACGGTTATGTTTTTGGATGTTTAGGGTTTTCTATTGTTTCTCAACAATAAATATGCCTTCAAGCCTCATTGTAACATAGTTCAGAGGCCTGTAGCCACCACATCCCTTCTCGGAGATACGCTACCAGTGCCCTAGCTAGTTTATTTCCATTATGTCTGTAAGCATATTTCAGTCATTTTTTTTTAATGAAATGAAGTTTTATTTCCACTACATCTTTGTGTTTATGTATTTTATTGTGTTCCTACATAAATCCAGATCATTTAGACCTGTTTTTCATGAGACAAGACCCATATAGAGAGTTGGAGTTCTATCAGTGTGTCGCCAAGTGTTGTAGATGTTATAAACGCCCTCCTAAAGGTTTCCCGTGATTTGATTTTGGAGCCTTCAATTATGTCCATGGGATATTATATTTTAATGTTATCAATTATTCATGCTATGATCAAGACTTATCTTTTCTTGTTGTGCTTGTGATGATTTTATCTCGACTTTATATCTTTTAGACACAAGCTAACTCTTGACTTGACTTTGCAGCATTGTCGGCCTTCCCTCTAGAAATTGCACAATATTGGAAGGAAATCCAACCTTGATAATATGAGTTGCAAAATCCAGATAGGAAATCCAAATTTGAGCTTGGAAACTACGAAATTATGGGATACAACCTGACCTTAAGCTCAGAAACTGCGCAAAGCCTCCCTTGAGCTTAGAAACTGCACAATTTACTGAGTCAAGAAGTTACCCAGTGGTTGGGAACTGCACAATATTTATTGGTAGTTTGAATGGTTGGTTTTCCTGAAAAATAAAAAAATAAAAAAATAAAAATCATCCCTAGAAAATAGTTCATTAGTTTCTCGAAGGATGACACAAGTTGGTATTTTTTTACTTTTGCTAAGAGTCATTTTTACCTTGATTTTAGGCATGCATGTCATAAACCCTAATAAACCTAAGTTTATATAATTTATGCCTCTATGTCTCATTTTCACATTCGATCTTGGAGCTCTAGCATTCTGAAGGAGATCAAGGATCCTTCAGTGGAGTTTGTGATACTTTTTCGGGCGAGTTTTGATTTTGTCGTATTTTATCGCTTTTTTTGTTGCTTCGCTTCTGTGAGTGTTATTTTGCTTGTTTCTCTTCATGGTTGTTGGTTTTTTAACTTATATTAGCTTTTAGAAGTTTTTTTTTAGTTCTTCATTCGCCTTTTACAAGTGTCGCATCAGTTTTCTTGTTTTTTCCCGTTAGTGGTGATCGTTTTGGCGACTCTCCATGCATGTTTTTTTTTTCCTTTTGCATGTTGATATTTTGAACTTGATTTGCACTGATATATAAATACTTAATATAATTTTAACTCTAACTTGCACCATCTCTCAGATATTCCAGTTTTCCATACTCTTTCCAGGAATATCTGCACTTCCTTTGGCTAGCAATTTCCTTGTCTAGCTGGGCATTGTGCGAGTCCAAGGCTCAAGTTTTTTACTTGGCCTTTGAGACTATGTAACTTGTAGTACTAGGATGAAAAAACTACACATTGCACAGTTCCAGGGCTCAAGCCTGCCCCTGGTCACTGAGACTGCGCAATGCATAGTATCTCCCTTAGTCTACCTAAGCTGAAATACACATTGCACGGTCTCAAGCCTCAAGCTGCTTCCCTAGATGCTGAGACTGGTAAATACGTAAGTTAAGGCATCCAGTCCCTCTCCATTCACCTAAATAATTGCGTAATATTTCCCTTCAATCATGTGGTTGCTTCTGAGAACTTTCTTTGTGATTCATTTTGCTAAAACTAATTCATCTTTTCCATGAGTACATTTTCCTCCTACAAGTATGTAGTTGTTGAGCACTTCTCTTCATCGGTCACTGGCATCATGGAACCAACTAGTTATGCTTCAAAGTACACCACTAAAAGCAGCACCGAGGAGGTATTTGAGAGTACTCCAATGAAGTTAGTAGTCTTCATGTATACTCAATTATTCATAGAAAAAGGGTCAGATATTACCTATCACAAACTAAATGAAGCTTTCTCAACAAGAAATTTCAAAGCAGATATGGAGGACCGGAAGGTGTATATCAATGTACAAAATTCCACATTACATAAGGCTGCATGCAGGTACTAGGCTTTCCAGTGTGAAGACATTGTAAACTGGATAATTTCGCATATATATTCCAATACTATGACTCTGAACAATGCTAGCATACAAAGGCTTTCTGCTTCTTTGTCACTGGATTACCATCTCATGTACCATTTATCAGAGCCATAATCATTCATGTATTCTTACTTCTATGCCGCCAGTAGCTACTTGAGCACAAAATATATTGTAAAAAGTTGGGTGAAAGAGCCAGCGAAGTTTCATCATACACCCACCAACACCTACATGAAAAAATCTCTTAGGGGGGTCTATCAACTCTTGATAGTTCTATGTTGAAAAATTTATGGTCAAAAGAGCACTGAGACCCTCCCTAAAGGGTGGGAATTATTATTAAACCAGGTTATGAATGAAGGAAAACCATTCAACTGGTCAGACTTGTTGGCTCGAAAACTGAAGCTCCATGTAGCTAATGCCTTGAATCCTCCCAAGGGAAATCAAGCTATATTTTACATGTCTTCCAACCTGCTAGATGAAATTTGTGCTCACATTTCATTTCCTGGCGTGAATTTGACTTGGAAATCACAAGAGCCTGTCGTGCATATCGACTACAAGCTGCTTTTGGAGTGCAGCCACAAAGGAGCAAAGGAAAGGCTAACTGATCACTTCCTCATTTTGTTGTATAAGCTAATCTTTGAGGAAGAACCACATTGCATGTCATGTGGGGAAAAGGATTTAATAGTCCATCAATTATAGCAGAACATTCAAAAGCTCCAGGAGAATCAAAAACTTGATGAGGTAAAGAAAGAAGCAACAGAACTGGAAACATTGTTGGTAAACCAACAAACAATTTTCTATTTGAAGTACAAACAAATTCAAGAGAAGATTAAAATAAGTGATTAGTTAGTCACTCAAATTTCTGATTTGAGGATTTATTATGAGGAAACTGATGATAAAGTGTCAAATTATATAGATTGGAAATACATAGTTCAAGGGAGAGTGGCCAATATTCCTTGCCTTGAAGAATCAATAAAGGATATAATATTTGGAGACTGGGACATGAAAATGAAAAGTGCAGAATTAGCTATCATCGGAGCTAAAAACATGTCATTCAACATCTCCGAGTATATAAAATATTCTCTTCTACAAGCCAATATTATACCCAGGAAATTCCAAAAGACACTATGTCAGAAGTCAGCCTTTTGAAACAATATTGGCAAGAAACATAAAGCAAGAAATCTCTTAACATAGAAAACTTGACAAAGGCAAATATGGAAGTTTACTGGTATTTGTTGATCAAGCCTCACAGTCTATTGGGAGTGCTGAGGTGTCTTTCCAACACAACATTTAAACTTCTTCCTGCAATCAATGATGTAATATTCAAGGGCCAGATGAGAATGCAACCAATATATCCCCCCAACTTGAATATATGATCAAAGCCTGCCATCTCAAGGAACAGTTAGAGAGTGGATCCAAGAAACAGTCTTGAGACTGTTATAACTTCTGCATTTTAATTTCCTATCTTTTAGTTTATATTTTAGATTATATTAAGAAGACTTCTTTCACAAGTCTTCTATTTTTTTAATATTAATTAGTATTTAAACCACTTTCATGCATTTAGAAAGGGGTCCAGATTTTTGAGAAGGAGGCTTTTTGAACTTACACTATTGTTTGAACAGAAGTATCTAATTAAAAGTCTGAGCCTAGAGGCTATATTTTCAGAACTAAGCTATGATGCAACGGGTACTATTATTTGTATATTAATCATTTTATGTTTCTGAGATTTTAGCAAACTTGTTTCTATATATTCGTCTCTTATTGTTTAGCATTGAAATGATATATATTATTTTTACTATTGATAAAATGTATTGATTGATATGTTGTTGGATAAGTGACTTTGAGAGTTGTTATATGATTTGTTAAACACACACATGATGGGGAAAGAGTAAACACACACAAAGGAGAAGGATAGGTGTGAGTTGTATTTCCATTAACCATATATGTGTATATATAATACAATAGGGTGACTCTTGGATTCCGCATTCCAAGTTCACTTGGACTCCATTTGTGACTGTTCGCCTTCCACACCTACCCATAGAGTATTAGGTGTCCAACATTCCCCCCTTAATCCGAAGGGGTATGTGTGAGTCCAAGAAGAAAGTTGTAATACAAATCTGCAAAGTATGCATGGCAACACTTAGGTTGAATCATCTCTCTGAAATGTCAGCATTAAGAGGTGGTTTAAGGATGACCACCAACATTGGAATGCTTGATGCATTTCCTGGAACTCTTCCAAAGTTGGAAAGAAGCTGAATTATTCTGCTAGAGGAAGTGTTCTAAAAGAGGAAGAATATCAACCTCACATATATATGGTTTAAGGGTTTTCCACCAACCAAAGGCATGCTCATGGGCATCTGTCTCTCTAGCTACATCTATGAATCTGGAATGAAGAATTGTGGCTCAGGCTCGCTTGAACTGTTATGTCTCTGGCTACAAATCTTAATCTGGAATGAGAGATTGTGGCTTAGGCTCGCTTTATGTGGCTTCGAAGCTTGTAGATGACCACCATTTTCCCCCTTTCAGGTACAAGGTGAGATGATGGCGAAAACTCAACTTCAAGATTGTTCAATATTCTAGAACAAGTTCTGACATGCGACTTAAACATCTTCTTGGTTGTTGATGCCCATTTCCAAGAAGCGATCCATCCAAAATGAATCTTTGTTCTTGCAGGAGGCTTGTTTCTGAAGCATCTATGTGAAGAATGGGTGTGTCGACCACAGTGCTTGCATGGGTCAAGATAAAAACAGTGATATTTCATATGGCCAACTCAATCACAATGTTGGAATTTTTCAATTTGTTGTTGTTGTTGCTATGGAAGAGGAGTAGGATCTGGAACAAATAATGGTGAACTTCCATAAAGAAATCTTGCACTCTAAAATTTGATGGATTTGGAGTAGTCCAGAATATGAAAGGACAACTCCTTGTCATATCCAAGACACGTTTTGTGCTTGTTGTGGGCAAGCTCTTCCCAAGGTCTGATGATGGGCTTGGGAAGTGCAGACTAAATTGCTGCATTTGCATGTAAATCTGCTCTTGTACAAGGAAGTGAATGTGTATCGACTGCAACTTTATATTCTTGCTACTGATGGGAGTCCCTCTCAATTTTCTGAACAGAAACAGGTTCATAATGATGACTCTTTTTCTGAAGTTCATCTTTTTGGAGCTGAGACTCCAACTGCAAAAACTCAATCTTGTCTTGTGCATCTTGCAAGCAAGTTTGAATATTAAAAAGAGTGTTCTTGCTCAATTTTACCATATCATGAACAGTGGAATGAATGAGGTTATGCAACAACTTTAATGCATCATTTATTTTGTAGAAATTTGCTGAATAATGATTAATTATCCACCGAGACTATCCTGATCACATATCAATTCGAATTCATATGCAACACATAATCTCTTCCACTCAGATCATCACACATGCGGAAATGAAACAAGCGATAGCACATCAATTCATCATACACATTAACACAGTATGTATGGGGAAATCTTATAGCTGAAAACCCCGCAGCTATTGTGTATATTATAATGGAGAATACATGTAACAAACTCAGTACAATACTCCTCACAAGTACTCAGTACTTTCTCATAAAGTTACACACAAACTAGCTTGGTTTTGAACAGGTTACTGGTTCAAAACTCACCACTAATTGCCTTGCCTCTATTACGCAATCATGGCCTGTCTATATAGAGATCGAGGTTTTAATCTCCTTGGCTTGATAGCGCAATCATCATGGGAAATTCCTCCAAGTGTGGTGCAAATCTCATGCACAACTGATGTCGCCACTGATAGCTAACTCCACCCTTTCATCTACCTCTTTCTCTGGTCTCCACTGAACTGATCATGCACTGTAGTGAACTGATGTGTTCTTGAGTTGAATAATGAGTTACTAATTAATGAATTAAATAATATTTAATTCACTCCACTCATTACTAGTTGATTAGCTAGTTAAAATAATCTCAACCAGTTCAACTAAGTTAAACCGAACACAACTCCACCATCTGTCTCATCAACTCCACCAAACTTCTGCCACTGAAGTCCTAACTGAAGTCAACCATGCATGAGCTCACCAAACCCCTAGGAATAGCGTAATTCCTATGTCAGATGCATGAGCCACTTCTGTAGCTCGAACTGAAGTGCTCCAAGAGAGTAAACTGAAGTTTAGAGTCCAAATATTATTAAGGGTAAATAATATTTGACTTTTCTATTTTTAGGATAGGCAGTCTAAAAATAGACTTCGACCTAAATGTCTAAAAAGAGAGGTCCATCTATTTTTACCAACATGACCAATACTCCAAGAATAACATACTGCAATCCCCGGACCATGCTCCATATGTCTAAAAATAGACATAGTCTAAAAATAGACTTTGCGCCAGAATTTGCCTGCGGTCCCACTTAGTGAAGGCGACTTCATTTCACTAAGCTCCATCATCTTGCTGCATTTTCAACAGATTTTAGCCATTTTTCTCAAAAATCCAATCTAGAGAAATCAAACTGAATTCTATTAAAAATATGCCAATGAACTTCCTAGAGGGGCTTCTTTCGTTGCATAATCAAAACATAAGTAGACATGTCCATAAAAATGTGCTTGTTGCTGAGACAATTAATTTATTTTTTCTTTATCTCAGTCCAACAAAAAAAATATAATGAAGCATAAATAAACAAGTAATGGTGCCCACAGAAGAAAATCCTAGAACCAACCTCTATTTTTAGTTTTCTTCTCATTATAACTCTTCTCCCCCTAGACAGGAAAATTTCCTTTGATTCCCTGCATTATGCACTGTATGCTCTGTCAATTCTCTATCTCAAACCTTCACATTTGATTTTTTTTTTTTTTAAATGAGAAAATAAGAGTGATTGAACCTGGTAAGTATTCCAGCAAGCAGGGCATCGAATAAGGTGACTGCGGTCACTCTAGAATAAGTATTGAACCGTAATGCCAACAATGATATATGATATGCTGGGACAGATGCATTGACTTAGCTGGTGCAAGATGATATTTCCATGTCCAATGAGGTGCCTAGAATTTGTTCTATGCTCAAATCATCATTCATCCACACTGGAATCAAGGAACTCGTGCTCCTTTACAAAGTATGATGCATGGAATTTCAACTATTCATCCCTGCCCTTAGGGACAACTTGATCCACCTTTGAATTGACAGGTCATTACCCCATGCATACAGGCTTTGATATGGAATGTGCACTATGAAGCTACAAGGAATAAAAAATTCGAACAGCCACAATCTGAGTATTATCCCAATCGCACAGAGATAGGGCATATGCTCTTGCAGTCATACTAGAAATCTAGATTAATTTCGACAGCATTACCAAATTGCACATAATTTAGTATTTACACTGAAAAAGCTCAGGCTCCCATAGTTTCAACAAAGTCGACTTGTGGATACATAATTAACGACTAATATTGATCTGCAGTATATGGCTCAGTCCAATCAAATCGAATCTCTATCTCCCAAAATGGCACACAACAAAATGACGCTACAAACAAGTCATTTACTTGATTTTATTCAGGCTACCCCTGCAAGTTGTCGGCCACGAATTTTTCCCAGAAGCTCGTCACATAGCAGCATGTTCAACATATCTTGGTTATCCATATTTTCCACAGGCAGGTCACGCGTTTGAACTTGCTAAAAGGGTAAATAGCTCTTGAACCATAGGGTTTATTCCAAATTATAGTGCCCCCTACGGCCGTATTGTAAATGGGTATCAAAGAAGGGAATTCTTATGGATACTTTTGAGATGTTATGCACTAGATCTGCCATATAAATGCGGAAAAAAATAGAGAAACGTAGAGTAACATGCCTTTTTTTTTGGAAAATTTGTCTCCGGAACGTTTGGTTGTTTCTTTCAATGAAATAACTCGAGTGTGAAGAGGGGTAATGTCTTCAAGCGGAGACCTCTTCGGTGGAAAATGCAAGCAATTTCATGCTTGCGTAATGGCTCAAAATCTTTAGGCCACCAGCCAAAATTCGTTCATGATATGAAGAATTCCACCAACACTTTGCTCCATAGGCAAACCACCTTCAGAATTAAGTTCTCCGATCTGGAATGATACAACGTCAAACGACTCGACTGGTTTCCTATTCATGTCAGGTTCACCAAGGGGGAGCGGGAGGAGTTGTGCCAATGCCGAGAGATGCAGATATGCATCAATCTTCCGAGGGCATGTCAGAGAAAGAGCACTAACATTTGCAGAGCACAGAAAGGAGAAGTTGAATCTCTAACAGAAACCGAAATCAAGAGGAGAGCCGCTCACAGTCTTGGTAGTGGGTCGAAGTGACCACTGTAACGCATATTCAATACTTGCAGAGATGATACCAAGATGATAGGAATCGAGGCATAGACCTTTTTTTATTCCTTCATCGAGGGCAGGTCGACTGGTGTGGAAATAATGCAATAGTTATGTCAAATTGGCTTAAGGGGACAAAGTTGCAACAAATACATAACATATGGGAAGAGCATTACAGTTAGTGAAGGCTTGAGACTGCGTACAGGAGGAGTAATGGCACTGCAAGGTGTGAGACTGCGTAGTCAATTTAGAAGAGAGGGCGGAGGTGTAGAGTCCAAACAAGTGGAGCGTTATAGAATATTTCAGTAGTTGGAATGCCAAATATATAAATAAATGGGAATAGAGTAAACAAGAGGCAACACATAAGTTGGAGATGGTAGAGGTTGCACTAATGCAACACAGGCCAGCGCTATTCAGAAGCTTAATGGGGACCTCTAAACCCGGGGCTCTGATACCATGTTAAACACACGCATGGTAGGGAAAGAGTAAACACACACAAAGGAGAAATATAGGCGTGAGTTGAATTTTTATTAACCATAGATATGTATATATAATACAATAGGGTGCCTCTTGGATTCCGCATTCCAAGGTCACTTGGACTCTCTTTGTGACTATTCGCCTTCCACACCTACCCATAGAGGATTAGGTTTCTAACATGATTAATGTTCTTCATCAACTAAATCAATTAAATTGATTTAGTTTATTTAATGTGCTTACATACATTTAGTATGCAAATGATATATATTGTTTCATGCTTATGAAATCTTACTCTGTAATCATATAAATCAGTCCATCCCGAGAAGTAGTTAGAATTAGTTTTATTTATGTTATCATTAGAATAGATCACTCCATTTGTGTTGATTTTATTCCATTGTTATATAAACTCTTTTCTTATATGGAAAATTGGTCCCTATATCCCCAATTGGACCCACCATTTCAATGGAAAAGGAGTAGTTTTAATATCTCGAGTGGGTGGAATCCCTAATGCTGAGGAAGTCACTCTCCAGCCTTCAACATTTTCTGCTCTAGAAGGAGGGCATCCAACTATGTATGGCATATAAAGTTGAATCTAAATTGAAAATCCAACATAAGAGTCAAACTCCCTCCAAAGTTTCTACGGCTTCTAGATCTCGTTCACTATATCCTAGTCATAAGCCTAAAGTTGTAGAACCATTTCTTACATCTCCTAAAAAATTACCTCGTAGACCTTCTTTAGAATGTATCCCTGAATCTCCTGAAGTTCAGTCTTTGAATGAAATATTAGATCAAATATCTATATCTCTAGATAATACAACCAATCCATAAGTTTGTGAAGAAAGTATTACATATAAGTTTCGAAGTACTGGTGTGTTAGCCCGATCACAAAGTGAAAAACTTGGGATAACTCCTTTCAAGTTTCCTATTTTATCTCATCGTAAGAAAGCAACTGCATCAGCATCTCAATTTGGTATGAGTGAGATCACATCATTCTCATTTACTCCCACCATCTCCTCTAATCAACCCATTTCTACTCAAACAATCAGTGTTGTTGTAAGTAATACTAGTCCAGTAGTAAGTTCTTCTCCATCCATATATGCTTCTGGACCCACTAGATCATCTTCACAAGCAACAACTCAAACAATGGCCAACCTACCATGGGTTAATCCGGGAGTTGTTCAAATGCAAAATTTACATCCTCTCCTGGATCTTCCAAAAAAATGGTTACCAAAATATAATCCTAACGATGGCCTTCCTGCTAAAGAAAATATCAATAATTTTATGTTGGATATGAGTATCCACGGTATGCAACATGAAGATGTTGTATTAAGATCATTTCCATATAATTTTCAAGGATTTGCAGGATCCTGGTATTTTTCCCTCCCTTGTAGTTCAATAGGAGATTGGAATACTTTTCAAGACCTATTTATTGCAAAATATGGTGATGATAGGACAATTGCCTCATTAATTAATGATATTTCTAATTTAAAAGCTAATTCAAATGAAAATATCAAATATTTCAACTCCATATTTAAAAAGTTATTGAATAAAATTCCCGCTGCCTCTTGATCAGGATTGGATGTACAAATAGAGTGGTACATATCTTCTCTTCCTTCTAACATAGAAATTTTTGTAGATAGAGCCAATAAGCCTACTCTTGTAGAAAATATGAAAGAAGCCTTATCTATAGAGAGAATAATTGTAGCTTTAGAAAAGAATATTGAGTTACAAGATAAAAACTCTTAAAAAGTAACATTTAAAGATGAGAAAAAGAAGAAAATCCCAAAGATCCGTTCAATATTGAAGGATTGCAAAAGGTCTTGAAGAACATGTCCAATAAAATGGTTGAAATCAAAAAACAAGTTGTTGAGACTTCTACTAAAAAACCCTTTAGATTTTTTTCATTTAGAAAAAATCATTCGTCTGTATCATAGCCTCCCAGTATTATTTCTAATGCCGAATCTGAAGAAGAAGAAGAAGAAACTACAAATTTTGTCGACGAATCTCAAGATGAAGAAGTAGTTGAATTACATGGATTATCAAACTTTATCTTACATTCCTTCGATGAAGAGATAGAATCTGAAGCAATGCTTGTTAGCACTAGAAGTAAGGCTTCTGCAGAACCAAATCAATCAATACAAAAACAGAAGGTCCCAACTTGTATTGCTAAAGAAAAACATGTTAATAAAAAACCACCAGTCAAACCATCTCAACAAGTTATCATTGAATCCCAGCCGATTAAATGTGCACCCAATCCATAATCTAAAACTTTGGTAGTATCTGACACTATTGAATACAACATTGTCGAGGATATGAAGAAGATTAAAGCTAATATTTCTCTTCACAAAGTTACAAATTAAGGCAACAACAAAATATCTTATTGAAATATTTGAATGCGGTTACTGCATCTCCTCTTCCTTCAACTGTTATTGCTAAAGCTGCTAATGGGTTAGGGAAACCTCCAATTGAAAATTCAAACAAAGTTAATTCCTTCAGATGCTATTTTGATTGGTGATAGATAAAATTCTCACATCCCTCCTTTCCTCTTAACTTATGAAATATACAATATAAATTTTCATAATTGTTTGATTGATTCAGGAGCATCATCCAATATAATGCCATATTCAATTTGCGAGAAGTTAAATATCGCACCCCAGAAATCATCAGTTAGCATAGTTCAATTGGATAGAACAAATGTTAAGTTCTTAGGAGAAATCAATTCGGTAAGTATTCGATTGTCATCAAATCTGAAAGTTGCTCAAATTATTGATATATTGATTGTCGACATCCCTGAATTCTACAGATTAGTTCTTAGGAGAGACTGGTCCAGGAAATTACATGGATATTTTGCAATGGACTGGTCTCACATGTGGCTTCCATACAATGGAAAACCCAACCAAATCAGATTTGATCGCAAAAAGCATATGAAATACTCAGTGATAGATCTTGGAGAAGAAAATGAACCCATAGCATTCAACAATGATATTTTGGGTAATTATTCTACAGATTCATTCTTGGGGAATTTTAATGCTAAAAGTTCACCTTTCTTGATCAATTCTGTTAATTTACAAATAGAAAATTTTTCCCAAAATGATTTGACCAGATGCTTAAATTTTGAAGAAGAAACAATAATCCATTTTCCGTTTTGGAAACTTTTCTTTGATGGATCAAGATCCAATGATGGTGCAGGAGCAGGATGTGTGCTTGTTAGTCCAAAAGGTGAAAAAACTATGTTGGCCTGTAGAATTGAGTTTGAATGCACTAACAATATTGTTGAATATTAAGCTTTAGTTCAAGGTCTTCGTAAAGAAATAACTCTTGATATACAATATATTCAAGTATTAGGAGATTCAGAAATTGTCGTAAGACAAGTACAAAACACTATTCACTCTCTCTCAATTCACTTGAAACATTATCAATCTCTAGTTCAATATATCACATCTAATTTTTTAGCATTCAATATCTCTCCTATTCCTAGATCACAAAACGCCAATGCTAATCTTTTGGCTAACATTGCATCCAAGTTAATTCCACCAAAATATTTTAGTCCTGAAAGATTCTCTATCAAAATTATTTTTCATCCATCTGTGTCAGATAATGTTACTAGTTAGCGAGTTTTCAATGACGATAGTGATATTTTAAGTTTTCTTGATCCTGAAAAATCATATGATGATCAAATTCTAGATGAACATGAACATGATAATCAAATCAAGCAACAAGATGATAAGAATCTTTACCAAAATATGTGGTAAAACTTGAAGATTTATACGATTTAAAAGACAGATTCAAAAAAATCAACAACTTCAAACTGCAAAGTTCTAATTTGAAGTCTAAACAAGTTAATTTAGGATCTGATAAAGAACATCAAGATATAAATCTAGGGATTACCCTTTCATCTGAAGAAATAAATGCATTCATTTCCTTATTGAAAAAATACAAAGATATTTTTGCATGGAACTATCAAGATCTTAAAACCTACAACCCATCCATCATTCAACACATTATTCCTATGGTACTTAAAGTTCGACCCATCCATCAAAAGCTCAGTAAAATACATCCAAAATTGGAAACTCAAATAAAAATGAGTTAAACAAACTTTAGAAAGCCAAAATTATTTTTCCTGTTAGACATTCAAAATGGGTTTCTAATCAAGTACCCATTAGAAAAAAGAATGGTGATATTCAAATTTGTATTGACTTTAGAAATCTGAACAAAGCATGTCAAAAGGATAATATTCCTTTACCATCAATCAACAAGTTTTACTGTCAGTAGCAGGTTCAAAATTAGTGTCTTTCTTAGATGGATTTTCAGGATATAACCAAATTATGTTTAATCCAGAAGATCATTTGAAAACTACATTTAGAACGAAGTGGGGAACCTACGCATACCAAAAGATGCCAATCATATTAATGAATGCAGAAGCAACTTTTCAGAGGGCCATGGATATTGCCTTCAAAGAATTGTTAAATCAAACAGTGGTTGTTTATCTTGATGATATAACCATATATTTAAAAAAGAGAAATAATCATTTGCATGAATTAAAGCAAATCTTTGAAAGATGCAAAATATATGGTATTTCTCTTAATCCAAAGAAGTCAAATTTTTCTTTAAGTGAAGGTAAACTTCTTGGTTTTATCGTCTCAAAAAATGGAATTTGTATTGATCCTGACAGGATTAAAACAATTTCAGAAATTCCACTACCACATAACACAAAATCAATGCAATCCTTTTTAGGACAGATAAACTTCGTAAAATGATTCATTCCATATTTGTCGCATATTTTCCTTCCATTGCGAAAGATGATAAAGAAAGATACATTGTTTAAATTGGGAGAGCAAGCAAAGGAAGCATTTCAAATTATTAAACTAGTAATTTCCGATGCTCCTTCTCTCTCAACTCCAAATTTTACCAATGATTTTATTCTATATACTTTCGCTTCTGATCTATCATATGCCACAGTATTAACTCAACCAGATGATAAAAAAATTGAAACTCCAATTGCCTTTTTCAATTCTAATTTTCAAGGAGCTGAATTGAACTATACAGGAGTCGAAAAACAAGCGTTTGTAGTTTATAAAGCGGTCAAATATTTTCACACTTTTGTTTAGTAATCTTGTGTCAAAGTAATTGTTCCTTCTCATCAGTCATAAAAATAATTATACAGAAGGAAATAGGAGAAAAGAGAGCCAATTGGGTAACTGCCATGCAAGAATATGACTTAGAAATTAAACCTGCTAAAATTGTCAGAGGACATGGATTTTGCAGATTGGTTACAGGAATGAATGATACATCACTTGATGAGGTAACTTCTACTGTTGAACGGTTCACCGAGGTACTCAATATTAACTCTCAATCTCAGTATGTTGATTTAATATTTATCTAAAGAATGGTTATGCTCCACTTAATTTGCATTCCAAAAGAAATCGAGCATTAAGAGTGAAGGCTAATCAATATCAATTATTCAATGATGTGTTATTCACAAAAAATTATGATTATGTTTTACTCAGGTGTTTAGAGAAAACTGAAATACCTAATGTGCTTCAAGAACTTCATGACGGACCAACAGGTGGACACTTTGGTGGAGATACCACAACCCATAAAATTTTGCATGTAGGTTATTATTGGCCAACGTTATTCAAGGATGCACACAGTTATGTCAGAAATTTCAAAACATGTCAAACTATGGCGGGAAGACAAAGGAAAGCCTCAATGCAACTTCAACCAGTCAATATGGAACAAGCTTTCAAACAATGGGGACTCGATATAATAGGTGAGATCCTTCCTCATTCTTCTAAACAACATATATATATATATATATATATATATATATATATATATACTGCTACATATTATTTTACGAAGTGGGTAGAAGCAATACCTCTGATGATAACCAACTCTGAAAATACTATTGAGTCCATTGATTAATTTATCATCACAAGGTTTGGTGTCCCTTATGATTTAGTATTTGACGATGCCTCTTATTTTTATGGAAATGACATGACTGAATTTTCTTTGAAAAGAGGGTTTAAATTGAAATATTCTGCAAATTATTAGCCTCAGGGAAAGGTTTGGTAAAGTCCACAAATACAAACCTCATAAGAAAATTAAACGCGCCATTGATCAAAACTAGAAGAATTGGCACAAAGCTTTGACTTTTGCATTATGGGCAGATAAGATAACTAAAAAACCTTCAATAGGAACTTCTCCTTTTCGATTGGTATATGGGAAGGAAGTATTTTTATCTTTAAACGTAGTTACCCTGTCAACGACCCTAGTACAATTCAATAACAAACAACCTTTCTCTTCATTACAATCAAGATTGTCCCAAACAATTAAAATGGAAGAAGAAAGAGAAAAGGCTAAAATGGTACATAATCATCATCATCATCAATTGATTAAAAGTTCATTTGATTCAAATACAGTTAAAACTAAACAGTTTGAAATTGCAGATTTTGTTTTGAAATGGGATAAAGTGCATGAGGACAAAGGAAAACATACAAAATTTTAAAAACTCTGGCTTGGTCCTTTTCAAATAAGCGAAAACATAGGTCCATCAACTTTTGTTTTACATAATTTACAAGGGAAGAAGAAAACTCTTCCTGTTAATGGACTTATCCTCAAAAAATACTTTTCTTGAAAGAATAAGCAGTTATTTTTGTATAAATATGTACATACTTTAATTTATAATAAAACTGGTTTTTGTAATTTTACACAAAACGTGAAGCACTTCATCATATTCTTAAAATTAAAGTGTTAATCTTCAAAGATATAAAACTAGGAAATAAATCATTCAATTGAAATCTCTATTTCTTTGGAAAATTTTGATTCAAAATAGCCAAATTAGAAAGAATAATTTTTCTAACCCATGTAAATTGAAAGATTATTTTGACATGAATCAAGTTTGAAAAGTTATTTTTACAAAGTATAGGATTTTGTTGAAGTATTAGCATCTTTTGCTTAAATGGTCATCCAAAAGCTCATAAGGAGCAAAATGATAACCTCCCCATTCATTAGTATTAGATATTTTTCAAAATGTAACTCAAAAATATAAAAAACTTTAAACTTGAGAGATCTCATTATGATTTGACTCATCATGTTCATAGGAAACTAGTAAACTTGACATTATTAAACTGGCTACCAAACCAGGATAATGGCTCTAGGCTTAAAAACCTGAGACAATGGATCTCATCACGTGTTAGCTTATTCAAATTTGCTAATAACCAGTGAATGACATTATCACTTCTTGCCACCAAACCAGGATAATGATTTTAAAGTGACAAAACAAAAAATGAAAAAACTATTACATTACCTTTGGAAATTTCTATTATGTTATGAATGGGATACTGGATCATTTTGGTTAAAGAGTAACCCTGTCGAGGCTATGAACGCTTGCTGGCAGCAGCGGCTCTACTAGTGACTAACAAGTTCATCAAACAAGCTAAACTTTGACTGAATTACTTATCTTTTAAACTTGCTACAATTTGATTCATTTAGAGATAAATTTCATTTGCAAAAGTAGGTATATTATTCAAGTAAAACCAAGATGTTTGGATTAAAATTTACCTATATTAAAGACAAATTTAAATCATTTATAATTTCCTAAAATATTTTCTTTTAAGTATTAATATTTATCAGAGATTCTAGATTCATCCAATGTATCGCCAATTGTTGTAGTATTATAACAACCCCCCATTTTTCTAAGTAAATAGTGTAGAAAGAACAATGGGGACCCTTTTAAATAATTCTTAGGATTATTTTTCTTTTAGAAATAAAACTTAGAATTTGAGTTTATTAGATTAAATTTTCTTTTTCTTTTTTTCATAAAAAACATAAGAAATCATAAAAAGAGCTCTATGGAACCCATAAAGGACTAAAAGTACAAGAAGCAGGAAATAAATCGCCGAAACAGAAAACATCGATATGCGAAATTCTAAAACGCCGATATGTGAAGTTATGAATCATCGATATGCAAAGTTGTGAAGTATGTTATGTAACGAATACTGATATCACAATCTGTCATCTGACATATTTTGATATCACATTCTGTCATTCAACAGAAAATCCATCGCAATATCGCATTGTCGCATGTCGCACATTGCTGCAAAATGTCAAAACTCGCTAATCGTGAAAAAGTCGATTTATGGATCCGGATAGGATAAAAACTATCAAACTCACACGAATCCCATGCTACCAATTTAAAGATAATTCAGGTGCTTTATGATCTCGAGGCTTGTAAACAATTTTATAATTATTTCTGATTTCATACCGAGGTTTCCCATTATGCTTGAGTTAAGATGATACGACAATTAATAGCATTTGATGTGATCTCAGCTTACGCTCTCTGGTTTTTCTTTCAATAGGGTAATTCAAGAAACTTAGGCATAAAAGGATTTTGAGGCTAATTAAAGCATGAAGGAAGTCTTCCACCCCACCTCAGTTAGGTATTCATCAAGAAGAAGATATCGAGATGGCTCCTCTAGTCTCAGACACAACATGCAACCCAGAAATTGGTTCCTCAAGATGGGAAGGGATTTATAAGTTGTTTCAGAATGAGAGTATGCAAGTAATTTTGAACAGAAAAGTTGTAGCTGATGATTCTGCAACCACAAATTCAGACTCATGGTCTGACATAGCTAACTCTTTTCTGCACAGAATTGCTACACGTCCTAAAATGTTGTCGTACATTGACTTAGTAATATGGTTTTTAGATCATGTGAACATTCGAGATACATAGTTTGTTACCAAAAACAAAACAGCCATTGGTTCTCTTAGGCCTGCATATTTGAAGGAAATATATAAATTTCTCGAGCCCCAGAAAAGATACGACAACTATTTTGTCCAAGAATTCATGCGAGAGAATGAGCACCCTGCAAATGTGATTAAGGATTGGATAAATGATCCTAATAACCACAACACGAATATAATGGTATGTACTCAGTATTTTCTCTTAAAATCCCTTTCTCGCAAATTGCTGCAATGGTGTGTCGTATTTTTGGGTCTTCAAATACAACCAAGTTTCAGGAAGATTGGACACCCCTCATAGAAGCAACCTCTTACAATTATATTCTTGATTGGGCTAATATTCTATATGATAATTTGATTATATGTATCACTGTCTACAGATAAAATCATAATCTTCCATCCAATACAGTCACTCCTTTTTATATGAGTTCGTTTATCCTAGATGTTGTTTGTTTTTCTACTAAATTTCCTTCATTCGGATGGAAATGGACCAGAGAAGTAAAAACCCCCATCTTTGTACAGTTATAATTCTTATGGGAATCAAAATACCACTCTCATATGTTTAATATAATGCTCCCAATTTTTCAAGTCATTTTCGAAAGGAAAATCTCTAGAGTCACCCATGAAGCCAATAGAAGTCTCGGGTCTATAGGAAAATGGTTTGGTGAAGAAATTTTCACATAGATCTGAGTTTTCGAAAGTCATGCTTGCCCTCATTTCCTACCCTTATATATACTAGATAATTTTTTGGCCAAGGAGATTGCTTATCAGACCATAGGTAATGGGTTGAATAAATTTATGAAAGAGGCCAAAAATAAAATTTGGCCAACTTTTGCTATTATATGTGGATCATATACTCTCAACAATTTCAAGTGTGTCTGTCTTGAAATTGATTAATTAAAACCCTTTAATTTCCCAATTCTACCCAGTAGAAGTTATGATTCATATGGTGTTTCCATAGAAATAACGAATCAATTTAAGTTGCGGGCATTTGCAAGTGAGCCTGATAAATTTGACGATATGTTTCAGTCAATTCCAGAATTCTCAAGGGTTCTACAAATAGTAGCTGTAAGGTTCAGTCCAGAAGAGTTGATACAATTCAAACAATATCATGAATAGAGTATTTCACATTTTCCAGACAACATGTTCCACGAGCCAATGCCACAACAAACTCTGATTCCTCTAGTTCAGGTTCAAGTGCCAGAAGCAGAAAAAATTTCAATTATGATTCCTCCAGTTAAAGTACCAGTACCAGTGGCTGAACCAGAATTCGTGGATGTTCTGCAAGAAGAGAGATTTAATCAAGACTGGAAAAGTATTGAAAAGGCATTATTTGATACTAATACTCCTACTAATCAAAATGCTATTTTGATAGAAACTCTTCCTACTAAAGATTCTCTAAGAACGAAAATTCATGTAGGTGAATCAAGCGTTTAATAAGTTTCCTCTAATATAAATGATTCTGAAGATCAAAGAGAAATTCAAGAAATCTCATTCACTGTAGAGGTTTCCAAAATTTCACTTCAACAAAATCAGACACCAAAGATCAATGATACAGAGGAAAAAGAGGAAGAAACATCGGCCCAAGACATGGATATTATCCATGCTTTTCCAACAACAAAAATAATTTTGAATGTTGATGAAATACCTCCTTTGGATGTATTTTACAGTCCAAAGCATAAAGTTGTTGTATCCAGGTCAAAGAAGAAACGAAAGATTGAAAATTTTCCAGAAATGCCTATGGACACAACATCAATGCAAGTTCTCTGGAAAGGAACTCAGTCAACTCTAGGAAAATAACTTAGTTGATCATCCCAGTTTGTAGGTACTTATGCAGATGCAACTATTCATAAGGAAATAGAGATTGAGTTAATAATCATGGAGAGAGATCAGAAAATGGCTCAAATGGAACAAAGTTTCTTTAATGAAAAACAAAGGATAGAGCAAGAGTTGCAATCAAGTATTAATAGTCTGCAACTAGAGTTTGAAGGTCTCAAACTCAAACTCAAAAATGAAATTAAAGAAAAGAATTTAATAGTCCATCAATTACAGCAGAACATCCAAAAGCTCCAGGAGAATCCAAAACTTAATGAGGTAAAGAAAGAAGCAACAGAACTGGAAACATTGTTGGTAAACCAACAAACTGTTTTCTATCTGATGTACAAATAGATTCAAGAGAAGATTAAAATAAGTGATCACTTAGTCACTCAAATTTATGATTTGAGGATTTATTATGAAGAAACTGATGATAAAGTGTCAAAGTATATATATTGGCAAGACACAATGCAAGGGAGAGCGATCGATCTTCCTCCCCTTGAAGAATCAATAAAGGTTATAATATTTGGAGACTGGGACATGAAAATGAAAAGTGAAGAATTAGCTATCATCAGAGTTAAAAACATGTCATTAAACATCTCCGAGTATATAAAAGGTTCTATTCTACAAGCCAACCTTATCTATGAAATTCCAAAAGGCACTATGTTGGAAGTCAGGCTTTTGAAACAATATTGGCAAGAAACATCAAGCAAGAAAGCTCTTGACATAGAAAACTTGACAAAGGTAAATATGGAATTTTACTGGTATTTGTTAATCAAGCCTCACAGTCAATTGGGAGTGCTGAGGTGTCTTTCCAACGCATCATTTCAACTTCTTCCAGCACTCAATGATGCAATATTCACGGGTCAGCTGAGAATGCAACCAATACATCCCCCCGAGATCGAATATATGATTAAAGCCTGCTAGCTCAAGGAACAGTTAGAGAGTGGATCCGAGAAACAGTCTTGAGACCGTTATAACTTCTACATTTTAATTTCCTATCTTTTAGTTTATAGTTTAGAGTAGATTAAGAAGACTTCTTTCACAAGTCTTCTATTTTTGTAATATTAATTAGTATTTAAACTCCTTTCGTGCATTTAGAAAGGGGTCCATATTTTTTAGGAGGCTTTTGGAACCTACACTATCGTTTAAACAAAAGTATCTAGTTAAAAGTTTGATCCCAGAGGCTATCTTTTCATATCTATGCTATGATGCAATGGGTATTATTATTTGTGTATTAATCGTTTTATGTTTATGAGATTTTAGCAAACTTGTTTCTATCTATTTGTCTCTTTCTGATTAGCATTGAAATGATATATATTATTATTACTATTGATAAAATGTATTGAATGATATGTTGTTGGATAAGTGACTTTGAGATCTGTTATATGATTAATGTACCTTTTGCACCTGCTAATGGAAACCAGAAATGAATCTGTCCTCCTCCAGCACAACTAGTTGTGACATTCGTTCTTCCGTTATATCTTGATCAGCCATGTTAGTTACCATTGTAATGCGTAGACTAGGGATAATATACTCCATCGGCATAAAAACCTCTTGTCCATACACCAACCTAAAATGGGTCTGTCCTGTCAACTTCTTGCATGTAGTTTTGTATGCCCACAGAACCATAGGTACACGCACATCCCAATCATTTTGATTATCATTGCAGACCTTTTTTAGCGTTGTAGAAATTATATCGATTTCTACAATCTGATCATGTAATGTACTAAAACAAGATAATGAATCCTTCTACTATATTTGTGGAATATAAAACAGGATCTCTTAATCGCATGTAAGTAAGAGAAATAAGTAAATCAATCGCACAACACAAGATATTTCCTGGGGAAAGCAATTGCTCAAAACCCCTCTGTCTCTATTGTATAATAAGCCAAGGAATCATGGAACAATACAATGCATTCTTGCTCACAAGAATCCGTTGCACTCTACCAATCGTCTCACACTGATCTAGGAAAAATTGGACAAACACTTATCCAATTCCTTTCTTTCCTCTATCTTTCCTTTCTCACACAATTCATAGGCAAATAAATCCCTATTAAACAGGAATTCCAACCTTCCTTGATTGCACAATATATCATGCACATCCTATGGCTTTATAGCTGCACTCGGGAAATTTGCTAATAATACAATTGATAGTTATCTTCCTTTTAGCGTTTGTCTCAACTGGATCTTCATCAGATTTGACATGCATGCAACTAATAATAGTGAATCATCGGTTATATGGTTGATCACTACTTGTGAATAAATCTAATTTAACTCACTGGACCTCTCACTAGCTCATCACTCAGTTATAACTAGTTCAAATGATTTTAACTTAATTAATTTGAGTTAACTGATTACACTCACACCACACTAGTGCATTAATTGCAACTGGACCCCCAAAATAATAGAATCACCCTACATGCCTCACCTTTGACCCTCAACTCGAAATTCTTGAGCTAACTCAGTCTTTCTGACTTAGTTAACTGATACAAATTGTTATGAGATAATATTACAATTTATTGTCCAATTTATTTAAGGGAAAAATAAATTAGACACATGTTTTCTTGTTGATTTTCAACACTCCCTCTCAACAAGAAAGGGATTATTATCTACCACAATCCTGCCTCTGTGGTATCCGAATTTTCACTTTTCCAAATCCTTCGTCAAGATGTCTACATCCTGATCCTCCATGGAATGTACTGCAACAACATAATGCACCTTTGAACACAATATTTGAGATGACGGTACTGGATATCAATATTCTTGGACTTGTCATGGAATACTGTATTAACCGAGAGTTTTATGCAACTCTGGTTATCACAATGTATCACTGTCAGATCCATCTGATGACCAAACAAACTAGCAAGTATCTTCCTCATCCATATGGCCTCGCATGTAGCCTGACTAGTTATCATGTACTCTGCCTTGGCTGAACTGAGTGCAACTGATATTTGCTTCCTGTTGTACCAATAAACTGCTACTGATCCTATGTTGAAGAGGCCCCCTGATGTTCTCTTATTTTCTGATGGATTTCCTACCCAATCTGCATCAGTGAAGCCTTGAAGCTTCACTCCTTCTTTCTGTTTGTACCATAATTCATACTCTATAGTGCCCCTGAGATATCTCAAAACATGCTTCCCGCCTTCCAAAAGAGCTTGGTAGGCTTAACCATAGCTTTACTAAGGTGGTTAACTACATAGCATATGTCTGTCTATGTGTTCACCAAATACATAAGTGAACCCACAAGCTGCTTGTAAACAGTAGCATCCACTACCTCACTTGAAGTAGCATCCTCCTTCCTCTGTTTTCCTGCAAGAGGAGTATCCATGGGTTTGTTTCCCTCCATGTGGAACTTCCTCAGAATCTCCTTGGCATACTTTCCTTGAGATAAAAATAGCTCCCCATCTCTTTTCCATATTTCCAAACCAAGGAAATAGTGCAAGAGCCCCTTGTCCTTCATCTCAAAATCCATTGCAAGATCCTCTTTGCAAGAATTTATGAGCTGCTCATCATCTGTTAGTATTAGATCATAACCATAAAGTACAATAATCAAAATTTTACCATCAACCACAATATTATATAGGTTTGCATCCGCTTCACTCTTTTTGAAGCCCAACTTGGTGAAATAGTTGTCGATCCTAGTGTACCAAGCATGAGGTGCTTGCTTCAGCCCATACGGTGCTCTCTTGATTCTACACACATGCGACTCCCTGTCAAAGGTCTCAAAACCTTTTGGTTACTCAATTTACACTTCTTCCTCAATAACTCCATTGAGAAAGGCTATCTTTACATTCATATGATGTATCTAACACCCCATCTACGTTGAGAGTAGAAGGATGGATCTAATCAATGAGTACCTTGCAACCGATGCAAAATTCTCCTCATAATAAATCCCCTCCACCTGTGAGAATCCTTTGGCCAAAAATATAGCCTTGTATTTCTCCACACTCCCATCCTCTTCTTGCTTCACCTTATAGATCCACCTGGATCCAACCACTGACTTCCCCACTAGTCTTGGGAACACTTCCCATGCATTGTTTCTGATAATGGATTCATACTCCTCAACCATGGCATCAACCCATACCAGATGATGCATTGCTTCCTCAAAAGAGGATGGTTCTATCACAATACACTCGATCATAAGAGCCATGTATCAAGTATACCTATCTGGGGACCTTCTTTGTCTGCGATGTGATGTAGGTGCACCTACATTCTTTGTCGCATATGGCATCAATCTGTCAGCCTCTTTGGTACACTTCCTACCATTTCTGGTGGATGGCTCTGCATGAGTGGTTTCTGCCACTCTCTTTTCCTCTGCATGTGGTTGTTCCACATCCTAAGGTTCATCCTTTGGAAATAATATTTCCTCATTTGCATGAAATTCAAGCTCCCTCTCAAGGGACAATCGCATGGTTTTCTCCTCATCAAATTTTACATCTCCCCTGAGAAATGTCATTTTTTGTGCTGGAAAATACACCTGATAATTGTGGGGACTATCAGTATACCCCACAAATATCCCAACCTCTGTTGTTGGTTCTAACTTCTTCCTGGCATCTTTGGTCACATGTAAATAAACATATGAGGCAAAAAATTTAAAATATGAAACATTTGGTTTCTTACCTAAAAAATACTCTGGTGTACTCATGCCGAGTATCCGAGGAGGACTACGGTTCTACAAAAATATCATTGTGTTGCATGCATCTTCCCATAGATGCAACAGTAGGCCCTAATCATGTAACATAGCTTGTGTTGCTCCCACAATTGTTTTTTTCTTTCTTTCTGCAACCCAATTCTATTGTGGGTTATGAGGTGCAAGCAATTCTCTCTGAATTCCTTATTTGGCGCAGAATTTTTTGAATTCATTATAGATATACTCACCACCATTATCGCTCCTTAGAGCCTTCACCTTCTTCCCTATATATTTCTCTACCAGTGCTTTGAACTCACAAAAATTGGAGAACTTCTGATCTTTCTTCTACATGAATAAAATCCAACACTTTCTAGAAAAATCATCAACAAAAATAACATAATAAATGTGCTTTGTTGTGGAAGTTATTGAGAATGGTTCACACACATCTGAGTGAACTCTATCAAGTATTGCCACTGGTTGGTTCACCTTCTTATGAAAGGTGGCCTTTTTATACTTCCCCATAATACATCCCTTGCATGTGTCTCTCTGCGCAAGTGCACCCTTTGGAATCCTTGTAGAAATATGTTGCATGATCCTCAAAGCACCACGGTGTATATGACCCAATCTCCTATGCCATAACTCAATAGTATCTCAACTCACCACCTCATTTTCTTTACTGCTCAATGATGTGCAACCATCTACATCAAGTTTGTAGAGTTTCTTCACACGAACCCTAATATTCTTTACCTATCCTACTTCTTTGTGACAAAAGAACACCTTTCCTTCACTGAAAACCACATCATATCCAATATCCTCCAACATAGCAACTGAAACTAAATTCCTTTTAAAACCTGGTACATGCATGACATCTTTTAATATGAAAGGTTTACCTGAATCTCTTTGGAAAGTAACTGTACCAATCTCGGTAACGCTATACCTCTCGTCATCACCCAACTTGATGTGAATCTAAATATCCTTCTCCTCCAAGCTACTAAAGAGTTCTTTTTTTCCACTCATGTGGAAGTATGCTCCACTATCCAAGTACCACATAGATCCCATCATAGTTGACACCATGTGATGAGCCTTGGTATTGCACCAAGAGTGTTGCAACTCCCATGGGCTGCCCTACTTTACTTTATCAACCCGAGTTTCGTACAAACTTTGAGGTGACAGTGCTATATACACAGCAAATTCATTATGTTCATGTCATCCTCTTCCACTCTACGAAAGGGTGCTACTTCTAGGGATTCTTATTGAAGTCTGTCATACTCCAATGAAACTAAACTAAATTGCAGAAAGGAAATGACAGAAATGGAAATAATTTAATGTGCAAGAAGGAAATGACAGTAAGGAACTAAATTAAATTTCTGAAAACAAATGCCTCGAAGGAAACTAATATAATTTGCAGAAAATAAATGATAGAAAGGAAACTAATTCTAAACCACACTTACCTGGGCCAAACGGCTAAATGCACTCTACTTATCCTATGATCTATCTACCATGATCCTATCCATGCAACCAAGCTATCCATGACTCAATTCTAATTAAAAGGAGTTAATTTGCATCTTGGAGGGAAGAAAAGGGCTAAAAGACGCTAATGGGGGGGTTTAACACATGAAACAAGGTTTGGAAGCAGAAAGAGGGGGTTAAACCCTTATAAAAATTTATTATAGCATGAGAAATTACTTTGGAGTGGAAAGAACTCAAAAGTGTGATGGAGGAGTCCGATGGAGGAAAAAATTTGCGATGTGCGATGTCGCAATCACAATATTGCAAGTTTAAAGGGATAGCAGTAAGAATTAAAATGAATGAACTAAAATGTGCGATGTGTGGTTTGTGACGAGTAACGTGGCAAAGTACAATGGAGGACAAAATTTACAATATGCGATGTCGTAATCGCAATATCGTAAGTTTAAGGGGTTACCAGTAACAATTAACAAGAACGAACTAGAATGTGCGAAGTGCGATTTGCGGCACTGTAAAAGTTACGGGTTGCGATATACGATGTGGTAATTTCTGTGAAGTGCGAAGTGCGACGAGTGATGTGGTGGAGTTATCTCATCAGCGGAATGAGCGGTAAGTGTTATGTGAAAAGCTAAATGATGTGATTTGTGATTTGCGATTTCACAATATCGCAATCGTAAGAACGAGCGGTAAGTGTTTTAAAGGAAAAATATAAATGGTACAAAGTGCGATTTGTGATGGGCGACATGGCACTAGGACCGACAGTGGGGCGTGATCGCAATATCGCAATGAGCAAGAATAGCAGTAGGTGTTAAGGGAGAAAGGGAAAAGTTGTGGGATGCGATTTGCGATAGGATAAGAATTGTGGGATGCGATTTACAATAGGATAAGAATTGTGGGATGCGATTTCCGATTGGATAAAAACTGCGGGATGCGATTTGAGATAGGGATGATGTGGCAATGAGTCTGAAAGAAAAATGGAAAATTTACGATTTGCGATATGCAATGTCGCAATATCACAATCGCAAGAACCAATGGTAAGTGTTTAAAGGTAAAAGCTAAGAGTTGCGATTTGCGAAGTGTGATGTACGACGAAGGGAGACTCGAGGAGAAAAGGAAAAGGTCACATTCAAATTGGTTTGAATGGTTTTTCACGTGTTTTGCATAAAATGGGTAAGGCAGTGAGAATAAGTGGGAAAAAGCAGAGATGGAGGGTGTAACAGCAGTGCGTAGAGCGTAAAAACAGAGATGGAAGATGAAGAAGGAGGTGTTGGAGAACTTCCCTATGGGCTATGCTACATGTACCTGTTATCAACCTACCTATTTATGCAAGAAATACAGACAATATGTTCATGAAGATGCAAGCACTGATATAATCTATTTCCAGTAAATCATAAGCGAGAAATAATTTTTGGTATGTGGGAAAAGGTCTACCCTCCTCGAGCTCTATTGACAGAGTTGAGAGGGGAAGGCTGAGCTCACAGCTTTATGGAGTTTATCACTATTCTACCACTTTGTAAGCAGATTAAATCTACAGCAAAATACAACAGGAAGTGAACTAAAACATCAATAAAAATACCAGCAAACTAGCTAAATGTTCAGAAGAAAAACTAGCTAAATGACATGAAATAAAAGAATGGAAATAGCAGAGAAGTTGAGGTACATGGGTTGGGCCCTAACCCACGAGCCCGGCTCTCTGGAACTAGATCAATAAAATGGCATCTCTCTACTCATTTCATAAAATGAACATTTTGTTACATCCATCAAAGTTTTAACAGAGCCTCGTTGCTTTACAGCAAAACTTCAAATCCAATGGAATGGAATGGAAGTGGAGTGTAATGGAAGTCCCCTAATTAGCTCTTGATCAGTTTTATTTATCCTTAAGGGTAGCTACCAACATCTCCCTAAAACATACTGATTGATTCCACTTTGACTCCAAGTAAACCATCGACTGAGTGCACTTCGTCTTCAGTTTGCTTGGTTGCCTTTGATAGTTAAGGAGGGTGGACAACCCCCTTGAATCTCGCCAATATTTCTCCATAATTTCCTGACATTGTGCTCATTTATTCTCCAATATAGATCTTCCAATGGCAAGGAGAAAGTCTCTAAATCATCTCCTTCTCCAAATCTGCGTAATCTTCCCACTATTCTCACAATATTCTACAAAAATAACCAATATTAGGCACAAATATGCAATTACCTTTAAACCTTCCTAAGAAAATATTAAATCATAAGAAAGCATTATTAAGTTCAGAAGGAGAGATTTAATATATCCTTTTATGTTCATAAGAGAGGTAGATGGGCCTAAGAAAGGTTAAATGGGCTTTAATCACTACAAGGAAAAGACCCTCTAGCGGATTTTTTTTAGGAACCCCTTATAAAAATACCCCATACATTCATTTCTAGCGGAGGTTAATGGAGGAGGTTGGCAGGTGGAGGTTTTTGCGGATGTTTTCCTCTCAGTGCGCTTATCATCCAAAATCGCACCGGTGCTCTCTACAAGAGAAAGCACCGATGCACACAAAACATTGGCACACCGGACACCATGTGCTCCGTACACACCCTCCTGGTGCATCATATTACTGTAGAGCACCGACGCTTCACAAATATTCCGCACCAGGACATCATAAAACACTACACCAAAACAGAAATCGCCCGGTGCGATATTAAGAAACCGCACCGGTGCATCATAAAACATTGCGCCAAAACAAAAACCGACTGGTGCGTTCGTGAGAAATAGCACCAGTGTGCCTCTAAACCCTGCGCACCAGAATAGGGTTAAATAAAATTAAAAAAAAAAAAATTATGGCCAAAAAACCACATTTTCAACTTTTCTCAGTGCTCGAGAGCTCTCAAGCACCGGTGCATACAAAACATTGGCACACCGAACACCGTGTGCTCCATACACACCTGCCCAGCTCGTCGTATTACTGTAGAGCAACGGTGCTTCACAACTCATCTGTGTCGATGCATCATAAAACACTGTAACAAAACAGAAATCGCCCGATGCAGTATTAAGAAACCGCACCGGTGAATCATAAAAAATTGTGCCAAAACAGAAATCGACCAGTGCGCTCATAAGAAATAGCACAGGTGCACCTATAAAACCCCGCGCACTGGAATAGGATTAAATTAAAAAAAAAAATGAAGCCAAAAAACCGCATTTTTCACTTTTCTCAATGCTCCAGAGCTCTAAAGCACCGGTGCAATTTATCCTTGTCTAAGCAACCCTAACATCGGTGCTCCCATTACACCCATTGCACGCACTGCTATTGTGCATTGCCCACCAATCTCCAGCTTGCATTTTGCAAAATAGTGGGAAATTTTTCTTTTTCAAATTCTACAGCCAATATGCCTTCTCGACGGCGAAATGTATAGGCATTTTTCTTGTTTTTCCATAATTAAGCTTTTTAGCGGATTAAAATTTCAAATAACCTTAAAATTAACCATTTAAAAGAAAAATATATATTGTCGCGCAGTGCGCATGAGCCGTTTGGCTCGCACCGGTAAATGATGCTGCTTGTAAAATTTTAAGGGTTGCACCGCAACAGTGCTAACGGTATCCGCACTGTTTTCGGGGCGGTACCAAAAGGTGCACCGAGTTATTTTAAAATTTAAAAAAAAGTGTGGTGTGGTCTTTTAGCCGACCACACCGTTGACCATGTGGAATAGCAACGTGGTGCGTTGACAGAAATATATGCCCTGGTGTCTGTCTGTGCACAGCATTTGGCATTCCGACAAGGTCAACGGTGCGGCCTGGTAAAAGACTGCACTGTTGACTATGTAATTAGTTAGGAAGTCGGTGCGCTGACACAACTATACACGACGAGGCATATATTTTAGCCAGCGCACCACTCTTCTGACCCCATACATAGTCAACGATGCTTTAAAAAATTTCAGGTGCACCGCATACAGTGCATTGAATGTTATCTGGGGCACCGCCCCCGATGCGCGACAAACAAACAACGCACTGGAACCGGTGCATGACTGTTTTTTGTGGCTCACCGACTGGTCTATTTTTTTTCCAAAAAAAATTATATATGTATATTCCTAAATACATGTCTCTTTTAATAAAAAAAAAAATATTTAATATGTCAATGATTCAAAGAGAAGAGGGGGAACAACATCAACAAGAAGCGGAGCAGTATGACATGGTTCGCCTGTCAGAGGCATGCGAGAGGGAGAGAGATGCATACCCTTGCCCTATTACAATAGTAACGCAGGGGCTCCTAAGGCAGGTAGGCATCCTCAAGTTCTATGAGGAGGCTACTTCCCTAAAGGCCCATAGTGTGTTTTTGAGACATCTTATCTGCAGGTGGAATGCCCACCGACAGGCTTTCCAGGTTGGTCCTAACCTGTGGTACACACCCAATGAGGAGGATATATATTTCATTACAGGACTATCAAGGAGAGGGGTGGATTTTCCCTCGTTCCCTGAGGTTCTAGCTGGTTGTGTAGCAGGGAGTCAATTAGTTTACTCCCAGAGATACATTGGAGCATCAGTACTATCTCCTGCAGATTTTCAGGTCGCTGGAGGTTAGTTACGTATTGGTGCATTTGGTAGTGAGGAGGTGCAGTGCCTCTCACTTCTCACTTTGACCATTTCACATAACACCAGTGGCGAGCAATGCATTAGTTTCCCGCTTCTATATTATGTTGATTATTTAGTATAGGAGCCACGACTTGTCAGGTGGTCTGCCATTTTTTTGTAGCAGTTTTGTACAGCCTTAGATAGATGTCGTTCTCATGCACAAGGGAGGGTCAACTTCCATTTTTATTCAGAGATTTTGTTTTTATTTTTTGAGAGGTTTCCAGAGATGAGGCATACTTTTGTTCGGTAGCCTCGTAGGCCGATGTTGGAGGCACGTATGCACATGTGGGGGCAGATGATGCCCAAGAGGGGCGAGACTATGTTTCCATTCAGGATATCGCATGATGCAATGGACTTGATAGCCAGTGTTGACGAGCTGCATCCCTTCATTATGGTCCCTTGTCCTTATGCTGGATTAGATTGACGAGGGTGTGCCAACATCCTCTTCACAGATCATGAGCTGCCAGATGATAGAGGTAATATTACTGTTTTATTTAAATTTGTTCTAACATGTTCTTTAACTTGTTTTTATTAAATTGTGTAATGAAATTGTCTAATTATTGTTGTGTACTTGTATATATTTTGCATACATTATCTCTTTTGATGGCGAGAAGATGTCGGCACCACCACATGATATAGGTGTGGATCCTGATGACAATCAGGACATTCCAGATGCCGAGGATCATCAAGAGGTCGATGCAGAGAGACATGCTCCTGCTGGTGTGCCGGTACCGCCTTTTGCTAAGCGCGATCGACTTGATACTAGATACAGAATGGAGTTGGGAAACCAACTCAGTGCATTGATTGTTGAGGCGGGCATCAGGCCCGCTCATTACAGAGACATACAGGCTGATGATAGGGTATTACAGATGTGGAGAAGCATGACTCGTGACATGTACAGCCTGATGTGGCATGTCGTAGGAGCTACGATAGTGGTTACGTGGCTGAGGAGGATTTTTGCATGTTATAGGCGTGGCCGGCGAGACGGAGCACGTGATGGAAAATTGGCGAGCAACGACTCATCATCTCATGATTGTTCACCTCGCGCCGCGCCAAATGAGCATGAGCCTCCACTAGCATCTAGCAGTAGTCATCATGGATATGAGGCTGGACCATCGGCCACGTCTAGTCAGTAGCCTGCAGCGTCCATCAGTACTCATGATCATGAGCAGAATGGACCATCAACCGTCGAGGCTGCACCATTAACTGAGCAGGCCTCGACTAGTACTTATATTGATGATGTTGTACCTCTAGCTGATCCATGACATTTATATTACAGTTGTATATTTTTAACATTATTCATTTATATATATATATATATATATATATATATGGTCCATGTATTCTATGTTCATGTTGCAATTGTACTTAATTTACATTTTGGTGATCATCATGATGTGTATATTGTTAGGTCATGTTAGATATGTTCATTTAATATGTAGATTGCAGCTGATAGATGTGTATGTGATAGCATGAGTTATTTGACATGAGATGTATATTTGACGTTTGTGTTGTGATGATGTTATACAATGCTAATTATTTTTTGTTAGATGATCATGATCACGATGATGTTAGTGAATTTGATGTGTTTTTTAGTCTAATATGATGTTTGTACGATGGTTATCATGATCGTGATGTTTATTAATTAATTTAATATTAAATGACCATGATATTTATTAAATATTATGTCGTGATTGTAATTGAAATTTGAATTTTAATTGTATGTAAAATTGTAAAATTGTATTTGTATTTGTAATTGTATGTAAAATATTTAATGTAAAATTTTAATTGTAATTGTAATATTTAATTTATTGTGAAATGATTGTAATTGTAATTTTAATTGTAATTGTATATATGACAAATTGTAAAATTATAATTCTAATTCTAATTGTATGTAAAATTCTAAAATTGTAATTGTCTTTGTAATTGTAATTTTAATTGTAATTGTATGTAAAATATTTGTAAAATTGTAATTGTAAATGTAAATGTAATTCTAATTCTAATTGTATGTAAAATATTTGTAAAATTTTAATTGTATTACTATGAAATGATTGTAATTGTAAATGTAATTGTATGTAAAATTAAAATTCTAATTCTAATTCTAATCGTAATTGTATGTGAAATTGTAAAATTGTAATTCTAATTGTATGTAAAATATTTGTAAAATTTAATCGTATTAGTGTGAAAATTTTAATTGTATTAATGTGAAAATTTTAATTGTATTAATGTGAAATGATTTTATTAAAATATTTAAATTTGTAAATTTGCAAATAATTGTAAAATAATAAATCTAGAATAATAGGAATTTTTGTAACATAATAAAGTTTAGAAAATAATGCAAATAAATTCATGTACTTTAGAATTATCAAAATTTTACTATGATCTAAAGAAATTTATAGAGTCCGGTGTGCTTATCATCATAACATGCACCGGTGCGTCATAGTACTAAGACGAACCGGTGCTTCACAACTCTTCCGCACCGGTGCGTCATAAAACACCACGCCAAAGCATAAACCTCGATCTTATCAAAACACACCGGTGCACTTATAAAACCCCACACACCGGACCAGGGTTATTCTGTAAAGTGCAGTATTGGAGCAGCGGAGGGTTTGAATCGTGGGCAAGAATTTTTCTGAGGAGATGAGGGTTTGAAAAGACGAGAGTTCAAATTTCAGCTGAGAAGTTTATAGCATATAAAATGAGTGATTCAAATAGAAAGATGGACAAAGACGCTTACAGGGATGCAGACGGCTACAGAGCTCGACAGAGTACAAAAGGAGAAAAGGAGTACAAGTTGAGACCAACAAAGAGCATTCGTTTTAGGTCGGTGATAAGGTTAAGAGGTCCCATGATGGAGAAAGGGAGAGCAGAGTTGATGGCAGAGAAATATTGGACAGTAGAGAAAGATCAATCGAGGCAGTCAATAAAGCCAAGAGGCACCATGAAGGGAAGGATTCTCATTCCCTTAAGGATAGCAGAGAAAGATCAATTGGCGTTGTTGATCGGGCTGGTAGGTCCCATGAAGGGAAAGATTCTCCATAATGTGTTTAAAAGAAACTAGGAGTATTGTTCGAGCTTTGGTTGGCTTACATAAACTTTTAACGGCAAAGCTGACGTCACATAAAATCACATCTTCGGCTTTCAATTGAACCTGAATGGCATCTCTAACTTGTCTAAGTTTTGGTCATGTGGATGAAACCAGTAAAAATTCTAATTGTATTATAAATGGAAATTCAGTGACCATTTTTGTGGGAAGAAAAGCATAAATAGCTGAAACTACCATATTTCCACCTACAAATCGGTTTCCCATTGGAAAAGCTAATTTAATAGCCCATTTTGCAATTTTTTTCCTCTGCTCAACCCTATACTCATTTTCTACGGGAAACCATTGCCTCCACATGTAATAACTGCATCGTCTAGTCAAAAATCGGTCTTCTTCTGCTAACAAATGCAGAATGAAGGACTCGTTGTCATTGCTCCCAGAAAATTCAAGGTCAGTTTCTCATAAAACAAAGATTGTATAAATTTTGTTAAGATCAAGATAGAAAGCACAAAGGAGAAAAGAGGAAATTGGATGCCAAGATGGAGGAGAAACTTACAAATGAGCAAGCAGATCATGGGGCACCTTTTCTTGTTTTAGGTTATGGAAAGGTTCAAGTTTATTTTTGAAAGAAGAAGAGGAGTAGTTTTGAAAAGAAATGGCCCAAATATTTTCATAGCAAAATGTACATTTCCAACATGTCTAAAAACTAAAATATCTCCAACTTCAATAAACTGCTCAGAAACAAAACTCTCCCAATCATTTGCGAAAACTACCCATATCTTAGCATAGCACAGGCTTAGCATAGCACAGTTCACATGCCACAATTTCCCACGAAGCGCTTATAGTATTGCATCTTCACACGCCCTTAATACTTTGCATTATCTCCACATACAATTAGGGCACCTCCTCGCAATAAAAAAACGACTGAAGAATAGTTATTTCATCATAAGAATTTATCCAATTCCACCTCTTGAATTTTAATTCTAATTTAATTCCAAGAATGAAACAAAAATTTTAATTCCTTAATTTCTATGGTTGGAGTTCACATTAAATTATTAAATTTTGGTGCAACATTAACCTGGTATAAAGTTTTTAATTTCTATGTCTTTCTAACCGCAAAATCGGTGCTACTGTAAATATTGGTTAATCGCATTCTAAGCGAGTAATGCTGCACCACCTATAACTCAAGGGTTTTGTTACCTTACAAATGGACGCACCAATGACGAATAAACGCAAATAAAAAAAGTGCAACTCTATTTTCTTTAAGTGAAAAAAAAGTGGTAAATTGAAAAATGGATGGTAAAATATTTTGAAAATCTAATTTCATAAAATAATTCTTTAAATACTAAACACTTTTCATTATTTCACTATTTTTGCTAAAATTTTCAGCCAGATATTTGCAGGAGACATACCTGGAGAAAGAGAGCACGAGAGCACTGTGGAGCAGCGAAATACGTTCGAACAGAAGTATTCAAACAATTAGAAACCAAACCTCTGGTGATTCAAACCCTCTATCATATAATTTCAAACCATCTCGTGATTAAATTTGATTATTTTTTTTACTTTTTCTGCATTTTTATCCATTTTTACCCTAAACCCTTCATTTTTTTTGTTTCTACCCTTTCTTCTCCCTGTTTCTGTGATTTCAGAATTAGGGATTTTCATTTTATATTGACATCCAACCCACAGGACGAATTGCATAGTCCAATCCCAATCCATTCGGCCCTTATGTGAATTTTTGGAAAAAATGGATTTTTTTTTAACGGTGCGCCCTGCGTAACCTAGCGCACCAAGCAAGTACTGTGTAATAAAAAATTTGAAAACATTTTTTTTAAATCAGTGCGCCATATCTAAAATAGCGCACCGGTGCTCTATGTTATGAGGATAGCACCGTACGGTTTATTACACTGTTTGTGTGGTGCATTTATAATACACCCACGCACCGTACGGTCTATTATACTATTTTTGCGATGTGTTTCTAATGCCCCCATGCACCGACGTCGGTGCGTACATCATGAAAGGCACACCGGTTTCTTGGGATTTATTTTTTACCTGAAATGTTGACAATTTATTTATAAATATATTAATGAATGATATGGTACAGGTTTCAGACTGATAAAGAAATGACTGACAAGAGATCAAGTAACAAAAATACTAATAACACATCAAAAAAAAGAAAAAAAGGCAAGTTCTTTGTAAATTCTTTATAAAAAAAATATTTTTGAATTATATGTAAGTTTAACTAATATGTATTGTTTACTGTGTATCATGCAGAGCGACAAAATGACGAAGCTCGATAAGATTATTTATGATCTAGGACCAGAAGAGCATAAAATTTTGATGGAAAAATTGCAAAAGGATGAATTAGGTGAATCAAAAAAAAACTATTGATCCAATATGAGTTTCTTTTTTTAATTTTCATTAATAATATACTTAAAATTATCAGATAAAATGTGTCAAACAATATATTAATTCACATCTGTTTAATGTTCTACAAGGACTAGCAACTCAAAAAAATAATGTTGTTCTAAGAAAAGAAAACAAATAAAACATGCAAATAAAAATGAATTGCTCCTTAGCTCATCTGGATTGGTGTTGGAGGTTAACGAAAGGGGGGGAAACTTTTACAAAAGTTTGAGGGATCTAGTGGAACGAATGTATAGACATTCTTTCCACTTACAATACCAAAACCAATCCAATGATTCCAAGAACCAAATTTTATCTAAACTACAGGAAGAGTTTCCATAGAATTGGTCAACGAAACATGTCAGACTTTTAATAGCAAAAACGTACAAAAAAAAAAGTAATGAAAAAGTAATATTCCTTTAAATGTTTGACTAGAATTATTTATAAATATCACTTTTGTTATATTTACTTTTCATATATCAATATAAAAATTAAATAGTTTATTGTCATGTTACATTTTCAGGAAGACTATAAAAATCTCAAAAGATGAACGAGCTGATATCAGAAATATTCCAGTAGGAACGTCCAAAAAGGTGTACAAGGAGATGGTCAAAGAAATGGACAAAATTGCATCGCAGGAGGAGTCATCTCAACAAAAACGTGCTTCAAATGGAATATGTAATCATTGAATTTTTCGATCATTAGGTACAATAAATAAATAATTTATCATTAAATGTTAATTTTCAAGAATTTTCTTTCAGAAAATAAAATAAAATAGAACCCATTCAGCACATAAAACAGGACGACAAGGAAGAAAAGGGTTGATATCTAATTTTTTGAGTAATTTTTACTTCCTTATAACAACTTAACTAGATTTCATTTTTGTATTTTTTAAGTTGTTTTAAAAAAATCATCATTGAATGTCTTCAAACAGGTGCTAACATAAAAAGAAGAAACATCAGACGAACTGATTGAAATTGGGTTAAATATGGGTTGTAAGTATATGTTGGCATATCATAAATTAATTGTGGATTTTGTAAGCATCTGTCGATCTTGTTTTACTTAGCTCCATCTATAATTAATACAACAAAAAATCATTTATATTTAATATATGATTTTTTATGGAGTATAAAACTTGCAGGAAACAAAGTATGGAACTGCGCCAATAGATGAAATTTTGAAAGATGGCATGGTACATGGTTTTGAAAGAATGTGTGTAGTTTATGAGTCAATTGTTGCTATGGTACGTCATTTTTCTTTTCAATTTACATTGATGTATATTATTTAATATTGCAATTTTCATTATTTTCACCTATGTATATACACTCATTTTAGTTTATTTTTATGTTTGTAGATGGAATGTGAAGAAGAAGAAAACAATCAACACCGTGAACAAAGCATTCCTAAAAATAACCCCAAGTCATGGAAGTAGCTCTAGGAGTGACAACAGTTCAAGTGAATAATGATGATCACTATGTTTGGATATGAAAGCAAGGCATTGTATTTTTTGAAATATGTCTATGAAATCAGGCATTTTGTTTAATGTAATGGACATAGTGTCCCAATTGAAAGACAAAGGGATACCAATAATTATCCCATTTTGTATGACAAAGATTGTCTTATATATATATATATATATATATAATAAAATATGTTTTAATTTATTCTATTGCGTTCTCCATTGTCGTTCTCAAATGCACTAATAAAAACTTAATTCATATGAATATTGTTATAAGATATATCTGTGTCAACTTTTGATGAATAATGAATTTTAAAAAACCACAGTAATTATGATATGATAGAACAAATTAATCCAAACATCACATTCAAATGCATTAATAAAAATTTAATTAATATGAATATTGTTATAAGATGTGTCGACTTTTGATAAATAATGAATTTAAAAAATTCACAATAATTGCACTGTCACAGGTCGATGTTTCTAAAAGATACAAAATAAACACCGGTGCATGTCAGATATTGTACATCGGTGCTTTTGTATGCTGAAGCGCATCGGTGCGTTTCTATGACCTATGGGCAACTTGCAGCATTTGTACGACGTATGGGAACCACACAAATACCAATACCAATTATAAATATTAGTGTGTTTGTATGATACGGCTCACCGGTGCGTTTCTATAAGTCTACATACCAGTGCATTGAGACGACCTATGGGCACCGCACAAATCCCAAGACCAATTGGTACGACCACGTGCGTTGTATCACCAACACTGTGCCCGGTGTTGTTTTATACCTTGACGGCCCGGTGCAGGAACCTTCGACTGCCTCGGGGCCACCGTCTAGATGACACACATCGATGCATTGAAACCTTAGTAGCGCACCGATGAAAAAAACATCCGTAATAACCTGCGACCGCCCAGTTTTTTAGTTGTGTTGAATTTCTGTTAAAAGCTCCACCAAAACCTCCGTAACCATAAACGGATGTTGTAGCAAATGTTTTTTTTGACAATTTTGACCAATTTTATAACACTAAAAACCTCCTTTATAACCTCCGCTAGAGGGTCTTTTCCTTATAGTGAATTTATGTCTAATTTAGAGGCCCATCATCACCCCCCTACTGAAATTGTTTTTCATCCTCTGAACACCCTATTCATCCTCCTTGCCTTATGGTCTTTCCATCATGTTGGCTTATTTCATTTTTCTATTTTATTGGCCCATGCGCTACTCTTCTGCTAATATTTTTTTTATTATTCTTGCTGCAATTCTTCTTGTAGGTGCTTCATGGAGGTCCTCAGATGCCTTAAGTAAATCTGTTTTGCATGCCAAGAGGTGGTGGATCCACCTTTTATTTGATTTTTTTCTTTTTATTGCATGCAAAGTAAACTCATAGTTCTTTTTTTCTGTGAATTGAGTTCACCCTTGGTTACCCCTTGGCACTCATTGTCCTCTATTACAATGAGCTGCTTACTACCCACTTTATAAAGTCCTTTTTACTTTTGTATTGTTTCTTTTCTTGGTGGAAAAAGTGAGGCTAGTTGCTAGATAAGGCTTAGGTTGCTCCGCTACTAATTTTTTCTATATAAAAAAACTTTCCTTCTCACACTTTTTAATGTTTTATTAAGCTAAAATAGATTCAAAGAAAGGGTTAGATGATTTCATACCTGAGCCTTACCATTGATTTGTTTTTGCATGTGATATTGAAGTTGTTGCTGATATGATTGTTGAAGGTGTCTTTGGAGCTTTTGAGCATAGGAGGAGGAAGTCCAAGTTTGAATAGCTTCGACTAAAGTGTTGACCAAATTTTCTTTTTGTGCCAACTTTTATTTGTTTGCTTGCAAAGGTTAGAGAGCACCTGCATTCATCAAAGAGAGATACAAGGATAAATGCACAATTTTTTTTGTTTTTTTGTTTTTTTTTAGGGCATACTAGCTGCCTCCATGAGGTTTTCAACTAGAAGGTATGCCTAGGCGCCTCAAAGGAGGTTTTCAGCTAGGATATTCACACTCTTCTCCAACAACACTTGATACAATCCCAGTACCTATATGTCAATATAGTTGTGATGCCCCTAGTTCACTTGCTGAGTTGGATCACCTTGGATGTCCTCCTCTATTATGACATTCAAATATTCCTCTTTTTGTTGATTTTTCTCTTGAACACATGGAGGAAATGCTAGTAAACATGAGGAAACTTTCTCAACATCTGATTTTTATATCTTCTCTTCATCAAGTGCAGCCCTTGATTATTTTATCTCCTCATTCGTATATTCTTCTTCTTTATGTTGTCCTTCAATGACATTAAGAAAATCTATTTTTTGCAACACCTTTCTTGAACTAAGATGCAGACCATTTAGATCAAGAGGATACTTACAATGTTGAGGTACAACACTACCAAACATTGTTTGGTAGTGTTGTACCTCAACATTGTAAGTGGGCTGAGATACTTCATGGTGTGGGTTTTAAAATGGTGGTATAGGTAATTGAGTGGGGGTGGATATATGATATGTATGTGGTTGAGGCTGTGGTTGTGGTGGAGGTGGATGGTAGGGATAGCATGGAGTTGGGTATGGAGGATATGGAGGGAAATATTGAGGATATTGTGGATTTTCCCAATAAGGACCTTGCCAACCATGTTTCCAAGATTGGTTTTGGGGGTGAGCTAGCGAAGGTTGCCAAGGAGGGAGTGTATCCCTATTATTTTGAGATGGATGTGAATAAGCTTGAAATTGTGAAGTGGATCCTTGCATCATATCAAGTTGACTAGGTTGCCAGGGTATCCTTGGAGCTACATAACATATCTTCTTTGGTGATTTCCTTGCTCCATTATTTTCTTGGTAAACTTATTTAAACCTGGGGAATGATGAACAACATTTAGTAGCATATGATTCTCCATGGATAACAAAAATATCAGCATCTTATTTTTCCTCATTTTTCATTATTAACATTTCTACTTATTCACTTATATTGATAATCATTTATGTTTTAAAGTTATCAAGCAAATTTCCAAGTTCATCTTGCCTTACCAATGTTGATGTTGATTTACTTACTCTTTCCCTTCCTCGTGATATGTGCTTTCATGTTTCACAAATTTCTTCAAATGAAAATTGGTATACATCTCCTCTACTCATGAGATTAATGAGATCAATCCACTCATCCCTAATTTTTCTAAGTAAGAGGGTTTTTAGTGTGTAAAATCCTAGATGATGCAATTTTTCCCTCTTAACATTATACATGAACCTCTCTATTAGATCCTCAAGGCTCTCATCTTCTTCTTGGTTCATTCTAAAAATTTCTTCTCTAAGATCATGATCTTTATATTTTTCTAGAAATATCTTTTGCATATCATTCCATGATCTTATTGAATTAGTGCCTACACTCATGAACCACTTAAGAGCTCTATCCTTCAATGTTGCAGGAAAAAATCTCAGTTTCTGAGTGTGTGATAAGTAGCCATAAGACCTACAAAGTATCTCAAATCCAAATAGAAATGTTTTCAGATCCTCTGTCCTCATACCATGGAAGTTGGGAAGGAAATATGGAGGGATGTTGTTCATAGGTACAATGATGTCCATATCTTTACTGGGAAACCCAATAAGATCTTCTTCATTGTCATCATATCCATCCATCTCTTCTTCCTTCAAAAGTATATGGTGATGTGGTTCTTACTGCACCATGTGATCAAGTGGGGGGGTTGGTATTGGAGAAGTATTTTTTTTTTTAATATTATGAGTATCCCTACTCCTATGAGGCATGAAAATCATTTTTTTTTCATTTTTCAATATTTTTGAAACAACATGAAAAGGAAAGCATAAAAGAATGCTAAAATAGAATCAAATAATCTACTAGACACCTCCCCGGCAACGACGCCAAAAAAGTGGTGAGCCCTGGTATTGCACCAAGAGTGATGCAACTCCCAAGGGTTGCCCTACTTTACTTTATCAGCCCAGGGTTCATGCAAACTTTGGGGTGACAGTGCTATATACACAACAGATGCATTGTGTTCATGTCATCCTCTTCCGCTCTACGAAAGGGTGCTACTTCTAGGAGTTATTAGTGAATTATGTCATACTCCAATGAAACTAAACTAAATTGCAGAAAGGAAATGACAGAAATGGAACTAATTTAATGTGCAGGAAGGAAATGAATGTAAGGAAATAAATTAAATTTCTGAAAGAAATGACAGGAAGGAAACCAATTTACTTTGCAGAAAAGAAATTACAGAAAGGAAACTAATTCTAAACCACACTTAACTGGACCAAACGGCTAAATGCACTCTACTTATCCTATGATCTATCTACCATGCTCCTATCCATGAAACTAAGCTATCCATTACTTGATTCTAATTAAAAAGAGTTAATTTTCAGCCTGGAAAAGGGATAAAAGAGGCTAATGGGGGGGTTTAACACATGAAATAAGGTTTAGAAGCGGAAAGAGGGGGTTAAACCCTTATAAAACCCTATTATAGCGTGAGAAATGACTTTAGAGTGGAAATAACTCAAAAGTGTGATGGCATAGTGTGATGGAGGATAAAATTTGCGATGTGTGATGTCGCAATCGCAATATCACAAGTTTAAATGGATAAAGGTAAGAATTAACAGGAACGAACTAAAATGTGCGAAGTGCGGTTTGTGATGAGTGACGTGGCAGAGTGTGATGGAGGACAAAATTTGTGATATGGGATGTCGCAATCGCAATATCGCAAGTTTAAGGGGTTGGCGGTAAGAATTAAAAAGAACGAACTAGAATGTGCGAAGTGCGACTTGCGATGCGGTAAAATTTGTGGGTTTTGATCTGCGATGTGGTAATAAATGCGAAGTGAAAAGTGCGACGAGTGACGTAGCGGAGTTATCGCATCGGAGGAATGAGCGATAAGTGTTATGCGAAAAGCTAAATGATGCAATTTGCGATTTGTGATTTCGCAATATCACAATCGCATGAACGAGCGGTAAGTGTTTTAAAGGTAAAAGCTAAATGGTGTGAAGTGCGATTTGAGATGGGTGACATGGCAGTGGGACCGACAGCGGGGCACGATCACAATATCGTAATCGGAAAGAACAGCGGTTAGTGTTAAGGGAGAAAGGGAAAAGTTGCAGGATACGATTTGCAATAGGATAAGAATTGCATGATGCGATTTGCGATAGGATAAAAACTGCGGGATGTGATTTGCGATAGGGATGATGTGGATCGACAGCGGGGCGCAATCACAATATCACAATCGGCAATAACAACGGTAAGAGTTAATGGAGAAAGGGAAAAGTTGCGGGATGCTATTTGCGATAGGATAAGAATTGCGGGATGCGATTTGCGATAGGATAAAAACTGTGGGATGTGATTTGAGATAGGGATGACATGGCGGTGAGTTTGAAAGTAAAAGGGAAAATTTGAGATTTGCAATATGTGATGTCGCAATATCGCAATCGCAAGAACCAGCGGTAAGTGTTTAAAGGTAAAAGCTAAGAGTTGCGATTTGCGAAGTGCGATGTACGGCGGCGGGAGACTTGAGGACCAAAGGCAGAGGTCACGTTCGAATGGGTTTGAATGGTTTTTCACGTGTTTTGCATAAAAAGGGTAAGGCGGTGAGAATAAGTGGTAAAAATCGAAGATGAAGGGTGTAACAGCAATGCGCAGAGCTTAACAATAGAGATGGAAGGGAGATGGAAGACAAAGCAGGAGGTGCTGGAGAACTTCCCTCTGGGCTATGCTTCCTATACTTGTTATCAACCTGCCTATCTATGCAAGAAATAAAAACAATATGTTCATGAAGAAGCAAGCACTAATCTAATTTATCTCCAGGAAATCATAAGCGAGAAAGCATTTTTGGTCTGTGGGAAAAGGTCTACCCTCCTCGAGCTCTATTGACAGATTTGAGATGGGAAGGCTAACCGCATAGCTTTAATGAGTTTATCACTATTCTATCACTCTGTAAGAAGATTAAATCTACAGAAAAAGACGACAGGAAGTGAAGTAAAACATCAATAAAAATACCAACAAACTAGCTAAATGTTCATAAGAAAAACTAGCTAAATGACATGAAAAATAAGAATGGAAATAGCAGAGAAGTTGAGGTACATGGGTTGGACCCTAACCCATGATCCCAGCTCTCTGGAACTAGATCAATAAAATGGCATCTCTCTACTCATTTCATAAAAACAACGGTCTGTTACATCCATCAAAATTTTAACAGAGCCTCATGGCTTTATAGCAGAACTTCGAATCCAATGGAACCGAATGGAATCGGAGTGGAATGGAAGTCCCCTAATTAGCTCTTGATCAGCTTTATTTATCCTAAATGGGAGCTACCAACAGCTCCCTAAAATGTAGTGATTGATTCCACTTTGACTCCAATTAAACCATCGATTAAGTGTACTTCATCTTTAGTTTGCTTGGTTTCCTTTGATAGTTAAGGAGGGTGGACAACCCCCTTAAATCTCTCCAAGATTTATCCATAATTTCTTGACATTGTGCTCATTTATTCTCCAATCTTGATCTTCTAGTGGCAGTGAGAAAGTCCCTAAATCATCTCATTCTCCAAATCTGCGTAATTTGCCCAATATTCTCACAATATTCTACAAAAATAACTAATATTGGGCGCAGATATGCAATTACCTTTAAACCTTCCTAAGAAAATATTAAAGAATAAGAAAACATTATTAAGTGTAGAAGGAGAGACTTAATATATCCTTTTATGTGCATAAGAGAGGAAGATGGGCCTAAGAAAGGTTAGATGGGCTTTAATTTATGTCTAATTTAGAGGCCCATCACCATGCATGTGATGAGAGAGAATTTCAACTCAATTTGTGAGGCCAAAGCTTCACCCATTACAGCTCCCAGAGCCTTCTTGATGTTCTTCTTCTTTTGTGGACAATTTGTGGCATAGTGTCCATGATCAGGACAGTTGAAACATTTCACCTGTGACATGTCTTCTTTGTCGGTGTCTTCTTTGCCGGTGTCATATTTGGAATAGGACTTCTTCCCTTTCCCCTTATTTTCCTTGGCATCTAAGGCACAATTTTTCTAATCATCAGTCTTGGATGAGGATCCATCCCTGGTATTCAACCGAAACTCTTCTTATACCAAATTCAACCATAGTCGCTCCCATTTTGGTAACTGCTCCCTCCCATTCACAAATTCTTGGTAACTATGCAAGCTCTTGGGAAGGCCTAGAAGTTCTAGGCTCACCAATTCATCATTAGCTACAGTAATCCCAACACTTCCAAGCTCATCTCGATATTGAGTGAGCTTGGTCAAGTATTTCTGGATTGTGTCGCCCTTCTCCATTTTGATTTTCCTGAGCTTGTCCTTGAGTGCCAATTTTTTGTGGTCACTGCTGCTTTGAAACAAATATTTCAAGGCCTTCCACATATCATATGGAGATGCCTTTCCATGGATATTCAAGACAATGTGATCTCAAACTTCATCTAATAATATGCTCCTCGCCTTTACAACATTCTTCCTCCATTCTTCATGTTGTGTAGCATTTTCCTTATTGGGTTCAGGAATATTAGTGTCAATGAACTCCTTCAACCCATTATCATGCAATATTGCCTCACAATTTTCCTTCCATGCAATATAGTTCAAATTTCCCTCAAGTCCATATTCGAGTCTCAAGACTATGAAAGACATCCTGGTCAGTTTCTAGCTCCAAAGAATGTATCTACAAATTTGAATATTGTTCAACACAAACTCAATTTCTTCTCCACTATTGTGATTACTGGCACTTTGATACCATGTAGAAATTATACCAATGGATTCAATCTGATCATGTAATGTACTAAAACAAGATACTAAATCCTTCTATTATATTTTTGGAATATAAAACATGATCGCTCAATCACATGCAAGTAAGAGAAAGAAGTAAGGCAATCGCAAAACACAAGATATTTCCTGTGGAAAGAAAATGATCAAAAACCCTCTATATCTATTGTATAATAAGCAAAGGAATCATGAAACAAAACAATGCGTTCTTGCTCACAAGAATCTGATGCACTCTACTAATCGTCTCACACTGATCTAGGAAAAATTGGACAAACACTTAGCCAATTCCTTGCCTTCCTTGCTCACGCAATTCATAGGCAAATAAATCCCTATTAAATAGGAATTCAAACCTTCCTTGATTGTGCAATCCATCATGGGAATCCTATGTCTTTATAACTGCACCCAGGAAATTTCCTAATAATACATCTGATATTTATCTTCTCTTTAACCTTTGTCTCAACTAGGTCTTCATCAGATTTGACATGCATGCAGCTAATAATAGTGAATCATCAGTTATATGATTGATCACTACTTGTGAATAATCTAATTTTATTCATTTGACCTCTCACTAGCTCATCACTCAGTTAGAACTCGTTAAACTGATTTTAACTTAATTAATTTGAGTCAATTGATTACACTCACACCACACTAGTGCATTAATTGCAACTGGACCCCCAAAGTAATAGAATCACTCTACATACCTCACCTTTGACCTCAACTCGAAATTCTTGAGCTAACTCAGCCTTTCTAACTTATTTAACTGATACAAGTTGTTATGAGATAAGATTACAATTTATTTTCCAATTTATTTAAGGGAAAAATAAATTAGACACACATTTTCTTATTAATTTTCAACAAGCGCAACCTCTAATATCTTGTTAAATGCTTCTACCATACCATTTTCTTGTGGATGAAACGTTGTACTCTTCTGATGGTGCATCTTAAAATCCATTGTTAATGCTTGAATAGTCTCATTCACAAAATGTGTACCCTAGTCACTCATCAAAATCATAGGACACCCAAACCTTGTCAAGATATTCCCAAAAATGAAGTGTGGAGTCGTTTCTGCATTACAAACCTTCATAGGCTTATCTTCTACCCATTTTGGTCAAATAATCTGTCGCAGTGATGATATAACACGTACCAGTCTTCTTCCCAAGAGGGTTGTCCTACAAATTCAATGGCCCATTTATCAAAATATTGTAACGTCACTTGTGTTTGTAGTGGAATTTCATCTTTGCAAGAGGGTTTCCATGTTCTTTGACACACATCACAAGCGCGACAATACTCTTTTGCATCATTGTGCACCATAGGCCACCATAAACCCGCCCTCAAAATCTTCTACGCAGTTGTTTTACCTGCATAGTGACCTTTTACAACCTCGGCATGTGCTTCTACTAATATGCTTTGACTTTCAAACTCCGGCACATATCGCCACAATACCTCATCAGCTCCCATTTTATATAACTGACCGGCAATCAAAGTAAATTATGTTTCACACAAAACTAATTCTTTCTTTTTCTTAACTTGTATACTCTGTAGGCGCACTTCTAATGGTCAGAAAGTGGATGATATCTGCGAAGTGGTCATCAACTACTCTAATAGAAAATAGTTGTGCATTTGGTAATACTTCCTCCAAACTAGTTGGCTCATCTCCACTTTCAATGTGAAACAAATGGTTGGGACCTGCATTCAATATCCCTGGCTTTACAATGTCCTCAAAATCATACACTTGAAACAATAGGATCCATCTACAAATATTCCCCCCCCCCAACATAGGCTTGTTGACCAAGTACTTCAAAGCAGAGTGATCAGTGAACTTCTTAAAATGACCGCCCAACATATAGTGACGAAACTTTTGCAGTGCATAGACCATAGTTAAACCTTCTCTCTTCATTCTCGAGTAATTGCGCTCATCACTTGACAATTTTATGCTCACAAATTCAATTGGGTGATCAACATCTCCAGCGCCTTTCCGCGTGATTACATCTCTTAACGCAATACAAAAAGCATCCACATGGACATGGAATTCCTTTATCTATTCTAGAAAAACCAATATATGCGCAGTCACCATTTTATCCTTAAGAAACTATAAACTCTTTTGGCAGTCCTCATCCTAGCAAAAAGAGGCGTCCTTCTTCAGAAACTTCTCCATCAGTGCATAGCCTTGAATAAATTTCTTGTAATAGCCAGTATGCCCCAAAATTCAGCACAATTGCTTCACATTCGTTGGAGCTTTCATGTTAACAATAATAGCAAGCTTAGTTTTATCTACCATGAATCCTTGTTGACAGATAATATGACCCAAAAAAATCCCGAATGGGACACAGAATATAAAATTCTTCATATTCAGCGAGATATGATGCTTCTGACAAGTATCCAGCATCAAGCGCATACTTTAAACATGCTTCTTCAATCAGCCAAATGCAGTCCAATCATCAAAATATACTTCTAAGAATTTATGTATATATTCCATGAAAGTAGCTACTACCACGTGCGAGAATATAGTTGTTTCATTCTTCAAACCAGATAGCATTACTGTGTATTCTAATGATCCCCATTCGGTTGCAAAGGTTGTCTTATTTCTGTCTTCAGGCATGATTCTATCTAGTGGTATCTAGAAAATCCATCAATGAATGAGTAGGCCTCCTTCCCACCCACATTCTCCAATACTCATCAGAAAATGGAGTTGGAAAAGGGCCGTGCACACAGGCATCATTCAACTTGGTAGATCCACACAAATCCTGATTTCTCCTTTGGTCTTCTTTTCTTGGACCACCATGGGGCTTACCCAATCTAATTCTTCCAATGGTTCAATGATCCCTACAACAACCATTTTCTCCAGCTCCTCCTTGACCTTCTGCTTATACTTAGGATTAAACATGTAAGGACGCTGCTTGATAGGCCTGGCATCTGGTTTCAAAGTGAGCTTCATCACACCAAGATCCCTGAAAATCCCTTTTAACTCTGAAAAAATTTTAGGAAACAAGTCTCGATATTCAACGAGCAGCTTTGCAACCTTAGCCACTGTATCTTCATCCCAGTAATCCCATATTATGGAAATATTAGGTTGTTCTTATGTTCCAATATTGACTTTCCTAATCTCCATAGGTCTAGCCACATCTGGTAATTCAACCACAAGCCCAGAAACCGCGTGTTGTCCTTCAGACTCAGGGATTTTGATGTTTCTTTGGTCCTCCTCATTATCTTCAATAGTCACATTCCAACATTCAACTATATCCTTCATTTGTGCATCCCATGTTGGTAAAGCTCATTCTTTTGATTTCTCTGGCATGTTAAATGCCACATCTTGAATCGTGTGTAAGGTAGTATTGATGCATGGGAATCCACTCTCAAAATTGAAAGTTAAAACAAAGCTTTCCCTTATCTCAACCCATTATGTTGTGCCACGTCGCAGCTCAACCTCCAGATACCAATTCATGGATACGCTACTTAAAGTATGAATGAATGTATGTGCCCATCTTGATTGCGACTCTTCTCCCCAAGTTGTAGTCTACCTGGCTAAATGCAATTGTGGATATTCATGTCTACATAGGTTCCTTCCAACCGGGTATTGGGTTATCCAAATCGTAGTTGCATCATGTGGGTACACTCTTCCCAACTAGCAAATTTGTCCTTGTGCGTTTCTAACCAGCGCGTTAGGGTTGAGCACAGAACTAAGTCAAGCGCATGGAACCATTGTGGCTATGGAACATCCTTTTCAAATTCTTCTAAAATACAATTGACACTGCCTACACCATCATAGTAAGGTAATTCACGAACCTTGGAGGATATACATCGTAGAGATATAGTTACTCATTTGCAGTGCAGTGTAGAAACTTCATGCAAATGGTTTTGCCAATTCTCCAACTCCTCATCTAAGTCTGAGTGGCACAAACTATCCCTATCCCATTTAAGCCTACCATCTATTGTAGGATTGATCCAATCCTCATCCCTTGCAGTTGGCTTGTATATATGATCACCATCCTCTTCTGCGTGCACTGGTTTTATGTATCTTTCTCCTTCTGCAGGGTCCAGAGGGACCACGACCTTGGTTCCATTGTTTCCAAACACCATACTTCTGCGCTTGATTTTGATGATAGCATCCATGTCAATGGTCCAATCTAGACCCAACAACGTAGGTTATAGATATAAATCATCAACAATCTTAATGACCTCAAATTTAGTCAATGCCTTAACTCCTTCGATATCAACTATCACTCTAGATAGTCTACCCATTGGGATAATCTTTTTTTGATTGGCCATGCACAGCTATATTGTAGACCATTCCAGCTTAGGCTTTCCCATTTTCTGCCAAGTCCGCTTTGGTAATACCTTTTCATCAGACCCCAGATCCAAAATGACCTGGTCCATTTCAAACTCACCTATCTGAGCAATCAGGCGCATCTCTCGGCCAATTCTTCTCTTGTTCTTGTAAATCTTATTGTTAGCATTTTTCTCCATTTGAGGATGCTCTTTCTCGGCGTAGCTATTAATCAAAGCTTGAATATTCTCTACTGCCTTCTTATTTCATAGAAGCTTGATACAGGCCTACAAAAAAGGTTTCATGTCTACAGTCTCGACCCCTTCGACAGTATCCATGGCAGGCTTTCTTGGTACTTTAGATGTGCCAAGATTTGTGAAGTCCTTCTTTGTTGCACAAAGGTTTCCTTATCCCTTTGTAGATTAAACCCATCCTTTTTCTCAGGTGCTCTCCAAACCCAAACATCTGTAGTAGGTCCCTTACCCTCTGCTTTATCTTCTCCAATTACTACACCGCTTCTAGTCACAATATTTATTGATAGCCTTTTTCTCCATTTGAGGATGCTCTTTCTCGGCGCAGCTATTAATCAAAGCTTGAAGATTCTCTACTGACTTCTTATTGCACAGAAGCTTGATACAGGCCTACAAAAAGGGTTTCATGTCTACAGGCTCGACCCCTTCGACATATCCATGGCAAGCTTTCTTAGTACTTTAGATGTGCCAGGATTTGCGAAGTCCTTCTCTGTTATGAAAAAGGTTTCCTTCACCATTTGTAAATTAAACCCATCCTTTTTCTCAGGTGCTCTCCAAACCCAAACATTTGTAGTAGGTCCCTTACCCTCTGCTTTATCTTCTCCAATTACTACACCGCTTCTGGTCACAATATTTATGCTAGGGTCTTCATTGTACAGTTCCACACTCATCATTTGAACTTTCTGTGTGGGTGTATGTGGTTTCTTTTCCTGCACTTTTGCAAACAATACAAGGCAATCTTCAAGAGCATTATTAAACTGTCCACAATACCTGCAAGATTTTTGTGTTGGGTTCGGGCAGTTGCATGCAAAATGACTAGCCTCTCCACAGTTATAACAAATGAGTTGTCCCCTTCCACGACCATCTCTGCCTCCTCTTCCTCGTCCTCTGCATAGAAATCCTCCGCGCCTAGATGGCAATACAGGTGAATATGGTCTTCTACCTTTGGCCCATAATCTATTCGAGGATCCTGCTCAATCATTAGATCAAAGTTGTGACAATTCTTCTCATCATGTCCCACAAATCGAAAAAATGTGCAGTAAGGTTGTTGGGGATCTGGAATATATTTACCAATCCTGGGGCAGAAGTTTGTCATGTGCAGTCCATCCACTTGAAAAATCGTGCACCATAGTTTTGGAACTTCACTAGGCCCTGCCCCATTCTTAATCAGACTTGGCCCTCCAACTGCCAGATAGTTATTATATATGGGACATTTATCCCTGTGATGCCCTTCAGCTTTACAAAATGTGCACCATACCCCTACGCACACGTCATTTTCTTTCTCTTTTCATAGATTTTGTATCTCCAAGTGTAATGCAGCTAATTGGATTTGGATTTACTGAGCCCCAACCTGTTTAGTTGGTACATGTGAGGCTTCTAACTTCATGGCGATCTCCACGACTTCAACCTATATCTCAATATTCTGTTGGTTTAAGGACTGAAGCAGACGTGGCAACAGCATAGCAATGAACCATTCTTTATGTTGTGTGTCATCGATAGTAAATACTCCATCCCTGATGGTGCACTTCAACCATTGATCTGCCTTCCATACAGATTCATTCACTTCTTGGTGGATCTCTTTTAATTCAGTCATGCATTAAGAATATGATTTTGGATTTTTTAACTTCTCCTTTAATGTGGTTTTAAGCTCATCAATCGTTCAACTAGGATTTGTTTTCATATACATCGTTTACGAATCCAATATGTGTTCTTGAAATGTAGTAGCCAGTTGCACTATCTTAACATTATCGTTATTGATATCTTGTGTTGTCCACACAACTTCTGCGACGAACCAGAATTGGTCAACATCTTCATTTCCAACACCCTTGAAATTTTGCAGCTTTATGGAAGTAGCCATATCGACTTCTGGTGGTGGAGTGGATGAATTTTTTTTGTGAGATGAATTTGGGAGTGGATTGGATGGGATCTGAGCTATGGCCAATGACCAAAAAATTCTTTGATCTTGCAATCCCTCTTCTTCTGAGCGCGCAGATTCACTAGAGCTACTTGTTTCAGACTCCTCGTCGCTATCAAATTTACCTTTGAGAGGGCTATATATAAAATCTCCCTCTAGGTCGACTCTGTAAGTTTTCTCATTGCGCATAGTTGGGCCTCTTTGGGACATTCACTCAATGTGGCTGCACAGAGTACATAAAATCATTTTAATCCACTTTCAATGAGCGCAGAAACTTACCTTTCGGGCCTTTGAAAAATATCCTTTCATATTCAGAATATGACACAAAATTATCAATAGAAAATTTAGTCACAAACCCACTCAAAAGGCTACCAATCCAATAATCTACTTTGCAGGTAATTTTATTGCTAGATTTATCCAACTGTTGAACCAGCTCAGGAGTCCACCTAGTGATTGCATCATCCTTTGTGCAGGTCTGAAACTAAACAAGTCGAGATTACCACTCTTGTAACTCAGTTGCAAAGGAAGAAAATACATTTTCATGGACCTCAGTGTCGATACACCTTTGCTCCCAATCCTCAATAGACAACTTAGGGTCTCAGTTTTCTTGGATTGCAAATTTGTGCACCTTCTTATCAAGCCAATCTTGCAGTTTTTTCTTCGTCGGATGCCACAAATTAAAATCTCCCTCAAACAGATCCTGGTCCCAACAACATAACCATTTGTGTTTGGGTCTAGGGTAGCGCCATAGGAAAAAAAAATTGGACACTATTTTTCGGTGGGCGGACCCGCCCATGGTTTTGTGCATGGGTTTGCACATGGTTTTGGGGCATGATGGTTTTCGGCCCCTGGTATTTTGTAGATCCCGTCAAGGGAACTAAGGTTATGTTCTAATCCAGGGTTAATGGATTAGGGTTTATGAATTCTTCGTCATGTATATATATGTGTTGTAACACTAAAAGGAATATAATAAAAAATCAAGCTAGTAGTCCCGATTTGGATCCAAGGGAAAATCTCTGTGTATATTTGTTTTATGTTTTATTCTCTTGCTATTGTTTATTTTTTCTTTTTAAGATTCATTTTCATGTACAGGGTTAAAACCTACATTTGGTATCAGAGCTCTTTCGGCTTAAGTGGACACCTTTGCTGCTGAGGGGTTTTTTTCTTGGGCCTATGTTAGACCCTGTTCAATGGGAGATCTGCGGGATCGATTCTTATGGTGAAAGAAGATGGCGAGCAGTGGAAAGATACAGATCGAGAAATTTAATGGTCATATTTTTTAGTTGTGGAAGGTCAATATGGAGGATATGCTGGTGGATAAAGATATTTGGATCGTGGTAGATCCAGGTACTAAACCAACGAAAATGTCAGATGAAGACTGGAAGAATTTGGATCGAAAGGAAAAGGGCACAATATGGTTGTGTGTCTAAAATTTGGTATTATTGAATGTATATGGGGAAGATACGACGAAGACTTTGTGGGAAAATCTAGGGACTTTGTACTAATATAAGTCTCTGGTGAATAAATTGTTCCTGTGGAAAAGTTGTATACCCTGAGGATGAAGGATGGAGACTCGGTGACAGAGCATCTGAATGCCTTCAATACTATGGTAAATCAGTTTTCATACGTTGATATTAAAATCTCATATGAAGATTAGTGCATCAGTTTGTTGTGTTCTCTACCAGACCCGTGGGATAGTCTGGTTATTGCAATAGGTAGCAATACAACTACCTTGAATTTTGATGAAATTATCTCAGCCTTGCTGTCGGAGGAAATGAGATGGAGAAATATGGAGGGCCAAAATGGAGATGCCTTATCTGTATGAGGAAGGTCCCAAAACATAAACATAAATAATTTTTCGAGTGGGAGATCTAAATCTCAAGGAAATTTTGTAAAGGTGTTCTGGAAATGTGGAAAGGAATGGCCTACAAAAAGGACTGCAGATCTAAAGCTCCTGAGAAAGAAAAGGGATCAGATGATGCTCCTTCTGTAGAGGAAAAAACCACCTTAGATGAAGGTGAAGATGTGTATTTGTCTTCTTCTTCAAATACATATATAGATCCTGAGGCATGGTTGATTGACTCGAGTGCATCCTTTCACTTCACTCCCCATAGGGAGTGGTTCTACAAGTATGAGAAGTAGGATAGTGGTGATGTATTCTTAGGGGATGATAGGAAGGATAGAATTGTTGGACGTGGAATATTCAAGTTGAAGCTGCAAGGTGGAAGGATTAGAACACTTCCTGGTAATCTGCATATTCTTGCATTGGCTAGAAATCTTATTTCTGTAAGCAAGATTGATGATGCAGGTGTAAAAACATTGTTCGAGAAAGATACCTGCAAGATGGTTCGAGGATCACTATTATTAATGCGGGAAGTTCGGATTGGAACTATTTATAAGCTTCAAGGTAGCACTATTTTTGATAAGTGCAACAGTTTTGTGGTTCCTGAAAGTGGAGAGGAAAGCCTAGTGGTCTCTAGAGAAAAGACCATGCTATGGCATCAAAGGCTTAGACATATTGGAGAGAAGGGCCTTCGGATACAACATGGTAATGGTATGGTAGAAGCTATGTCCAATTTCTCTCCAGGTTTTGATTTCTATGAACATTGTGTATATGGGAATCAGAATCGGGTGAGTTTTTCTTCTGGTGCTAAGAGGGCGAGCAAGTTATTAGAGCTTATACACAGTGATGTGTTTGGACCTGTGTCAGCTCCATCACTGGGTAAGTCTGTGTACTATGTTTCATTTATAGATGACTTCTCAAGGAATACATAGATATATTTCTTGGGGAAGAAATATGAAGTCTTTGAAAGATTTAAAGAATTTAAGGCTCTGGTGGAAAACCAAATAGAGAAGAAGATAAAGGTGTTAAGGCTAGATTAATGGTGGAGAGCTCTGGAAGAAGGAATTTGAAGATTTTTGTAAGAAGTGTGGTCTAGCACAGCAGAATACTAATCCATACACACCTCAGAAAAATGAAGTTGCAAAAAGAATGAACAGAACGCTAATGGAAAAGGAAAGAAGCATGCCCAGTGGTACTAGGTTAGGACAGGAATTCTGGGCAACGGTAGTGGAGACTGCATGTTACCTGGTTAACATATCACCTTAATCATTGTTAGAGGATAAGACTCCACATGAGGTATGGACTGGTAAGAAACCCTCTCTTTCACATTTGAGGATATTTGGATGTGATGCATATGTACATGTTCCAAAGGAGAAAAGAAGCAAGTTGGATAATAAATCTGAAAGGTGCATCTTTATTGGGTATAAGGATGGTTTAAACAGTTGCAAGCTTTGGAACCCAGAAACAAGGAAGGTTGTGTATAGCTGAGATGTGGTGTTTACAGAGGTGAAACATGTTGTTAAACATAAATTCCTACCAAAGGAACCTGAGAAGATATAGTTTGAGCTAAAGGAGGATGAATCAGAATCTGCAACGGAACAAGATTCAGAAGAGGAAGAGCCATAAACTCTAGTTGTGAGAAGATCAGTTTGGGAAAGAAGGCAGCCAAAAAGGTATAGTCCATCTACTTTCTATTCATTTTTTTCTTTAACTATCACCAATGATTATCCCAGAACTATCAGGGAGGCAGTGTATTTAGAGGATGGAAAACTCTGGAAGGATGCCATGGTTGATGAAATGGCATCCTTGCACAAAAATGAGGCATGGGATCTGGTGGAGTTTCTAGTTGGAAGGAAGCCCATCAGGAGAAAATGGGTGTTTAAGAAGAAAATGAATGTATAAGTCAAGGTAGAGAAATAAAAAGCTCGATTGGTAGCAAAAGGTTATTCCCAGGTGCCAGGAATTGATTTTGGTGATATATTTTCTCTTGTTGCTAAGGTTACTTCTATTAGATTACTTTTATCTATTTCTGTTGCATTTGATCTTGAGGTAAAACAGATGGATGTGAAGACAACATTTCTTCATGAGGATCTGGAAGAGGAGATATACATGAAGCAACCTGAAGGCTTTGTGGTGAAGGGTAAGAAAGAACTGGTATGCAGGTTTAAAAAGTATCTATATGGGTTAAAATAGTCACCAAGGATGTGGTATCATAAATTTGATACCTATATATGGGGACTTGGCTTCACCAGAAGCAAAGAGGATCACTATGTGTATTTTAAATTAATTGGTAATAGTGTTATTTATTTGGTCTTGTATGTGGATGATATGTTGTTGATTGGAAATGACAAGGAAATTATCCAAGATTTGAAGATCCAATTGTTCTCCAAATTTGATATGAAGGATCTTGGTGTTGCAAACTATATTTTGGGCATGGAAATTAAGAGAGATCAGGCAAAGAGGAAGCTATGGTTAAACTGGAGGAATTATGTCAAGACAATATTGCAGAGGTTCAATATGGAGGATAGTAAACCGGTGAAGGTTCCTATTCCTGTAGGTGTAAAGTTGTCCGTTGAACAGTGTCCCAAGACACAAGAATAAGAGGAGGATATGTCCCATGTTCCATATGCAACTGCAGTGGGTAGCCTAATGTATGCAATGGTATTTACTAGGCCATACATTGCACATGTAGTGGGAGTATTGAGCGGGTTTATGTCAAAACCAAGGAAGGAGCATTGGACAACAGTGAAGCAGGTTTTCAGATATTTGCGTAGCACTAGTGATTATGGTCTGTGCTATGAGGGAAGACCAGGGTTGGACAGAGTTTTGGATATCCATGGTTTTGTTGATGCAGACTGGGCTGGAGATCTGGACCAAAGAAGATCTACAAATGGGTATGTGTTTTGCCTATTTGGAGGTGCAGTCAGTTGGATGAGTAAAAGACAGTCTGTAGTGGCTCTTTCAACTACAGAGGCAGAATACATGGTAACCACTCATGCAAGCAAGGAATCAGTTTGGTTTCATAGATTGTGTTCAAGTATGGGTTTGGTGCAGCGAGTTATAAGGATAGACTGTGATAGCCAAAGTGAAATTTTCTTGGCTAATAACCCTGCTTATCATTCAAAGACAAAGCACATTGATGTTCAATATCACTTTGTGAGAGATATGGTTGAGGATAAAAGGGTGTTGCTAGTAAAGGTGGACACTTTGAAGAATGTTTCAGATGCGTTGAAAAATATTGTGAGCACTCAAAAGTTCTCTTAGTGTAGAGAAAAAATGGGTGTTAGTGAGCTAGACTAATGACTAAGCTCTCATGTGGCCCCCTGTGGAAAGAAAACAACAAGAATGTTCTATATGTGTTATATTATTTCCACAATTAGTCGAATGCATGGGGGGGGGTGGTGATAGCTCTTTCTAACATTGCTCCGAGCGTAGCAGGGGGGATAATAGCCCCCCCTGTCGGGAAAAAAAATTTGGATCCTATTTTTTGGTGGGTGGACCAGCCCATGGTTTTGTGCATGGGTTTGCACATGGTTTTGGGGCATGATGGTTTTCAACCCCTGGTATTTTGTAGATCCGGTCAAGGGAACTACGGTTATGTTATAATCTAGGGTTAATGGATTAGGGTTTATGAATGCTTCGGCATGTATATATACGTGTTGTAACACTAAAAGGAATATAATGAAAAATCAAGCTGGTAGTCCCAATTTGGGATACAGGGAAAATCTCTGTGTATATCTATTTTATGTTTTATTCACTCGCTATTTTTTATTTTCTACTTTTAAGATTCATTTATAGATAATTTATGTACAGGGTTAAAACCTACAATTTTTTGGCTTGAGGGGTCCTGACCTAGGTTTAGAGTGTTTTATGCAACCAAAAAATCCCTCCAACTACTGGCCCTTTCGGCAATGATCTGCTTGCGCAAACCAAAGTCTCACCAGAAGTGGTATGGGGGAGGGTGTTGGAACTAGGTTTCTACACCCTAAGGGAGCGTTTGATGTGGGATTTAACCTTACTTATCATATTTAATGTTTTTCAGTCTACGCGAGACTTCACAAGGAATCAGATCTAAATGTAGATAAAAACCCTTAACAGATATGCGTAAACATATTATTATACCTCAGTCATATCTAGCTTATCAGGTCAGAAAAAACCCTTATGCAATCACCTAGATAGCTATTTTGTAAAAAAATTAACACAGATGCAATCCTTACAGAGATATGTATACTTAACTCAGATAAATGTGCTTTTAAACAGAAACAAATCTGTAACTTGTAGAAATCAATAGTTAGTTAACACATTCATGCATAAACACAGAAATTGAAATAGAGTTCGCCAAAACTTCTTCTTTATTAACAAGTCTTCAATCCAGTACAATTCCTTCATTTTGCACACACAACAACAGAGTCCTTGCACACAACTCAGGACTAGGTCTCCATGCAGACATCCAGCAGGAGCCTTTCTACCTAGACCGACACAAATTAGCCCAAAACTCAAATCAAAACATAAACCATAAACATAAATATCGTGTGTCCTTATTCGACTCAACTCTTACATATTTATATGACTTGGATGCGCACATACCATGGTTTGAGACTTATGGTTTACCTTTTTACCCATTACAATTATAAAGGAGCTTTGACCCACCCCAAATCCCCTTGAATTCTACGCGCAGCGCGTTTCAACAAAATTTAACCAAAATTATACCAAAACTTGACCTTAGGGGACCCCATCCCAAAACTTTTCTCAGAGACCACTAGGTTTTCTGATTCACTTTTAGGAACCACAAAAATATTGCACCCATCAATAATAGTGCTACCCAGAAGCTTGTACAGAGTTCCAATCCGAACTCCCCGCATCAATACCATTGCTTCCCAAACCATCTTGTAGGTATATTTCTCTGACATTGTTTTTACACTTGCATCATCCATCTTGCTTACAAAAATCATATTTCTTGCCAATGAAGGAATACACAAAACACCAGGAAGTGTTCTAATCCTTCCACCTTGCAACTTCATCTTGAATTTTATGCGTCCAATGATTCTGGCCTTCCTGTCATCCCCTAAGAAGACATCACTGCCATCATATTTCTCATACTCGCAGAACCACTTTGTATGAAAGGATGCACCTGAGTCAATCAACCATGCCTCATGATCTAAATGTGTAATTTAAGAATAATCCAAGTACACATCCCCACCTTCATCTAAGGTGGTTTTCGCCTTTATAGAAGGAGAATCATCAAATCCCTTTCCTTTCTCAGGAGCTTTAGATCTACAATCCTTTTTGTAGTGCCCTTCCTTTCCTCATTTCCAGCACACCTTTACAGTTTTTCCTAGAGATTTAGATCTCCCTCTAGATTTATATCTCCCACTTGAGGAATTATTTTTGTTTATGTTTTGGGACCGTCCTTGTACAGACAAGGAATCTCCATTTTGGGTCTCCATATTTTTCCGTCTCATATCCTCCGACAACATGGATGAGACTATTTCATCAAAGTCAAAGGTAGTTTTTTTGCTACCTATTGCAACAACCAAACTATCCTACAAATATCATAGAGAACATATAAAATCGATGTGCTTATCTCTGTCTGAAATTTTTATATTAACATATAACAACTGGCTCACCACAATATTAAAGGCATTCAGATACTCTATCACTAAATATAAATGTTACAATACATATATATACATGTTAAATCAGTCATAAACCCCAATCCACTAACCCTGGATTAGAACATAATCGTAGTTCCCTTAACCAGATCTACAAAATACCATAGGCATAAAACCATCATGCCCAAAACCATGTGCAAAACCCATGCACAAAACCATGGGTAGGTTTTCACATCGTCTTTGGGTTCGTCCCCCGTCCTTGGGTTCGCCCAACTATTATTGGGTCCACATAAAAATAAAAATAAAAATAAAAATCTCAGGGTGTTGCCCCAAACCCCGTGTAGGGGGGATACCACCCCCTTTCAAACCCCCTGATAGGGGGGGAGGAAGCCCCACCTGTGACCCCCCCATTGCACCCAATGCAAGATACAACTTGTGAAACTAGTCATGGAAAGAATATAACACACAACTGACATATTCTTCCTCTTTTCTCAAATTTTATTGATATTTCTTAAATAGCTCTTACTCCTCATGCAATTATCCTTGGTGAACTTCTTCCTAATAAATTTGTTTTTCAATAAAAGAGATAAGGTAATAATAATATTAAATGTTTTTTACAACATATGAGGGGTTAGACATAGACCATACTTTTAGGGCACTTTTTGTAGCTTTAAAATTTTGTTTCCAGATGTGGACGGGGGAGTCAGGAACTTAAGAGCTCTAGGTTTTGGAAATAAAAGGGAATAATGATGGATGTCAAAGCTACATATGATTAAATTTGAAGGGAAGGGTCTGGTAGTTAATAGTGCCTAGGATGATAATATAAATAGGACAATGATCAGAGGCAACCCATGGGAGGATAGTTAAAGGGAGAGAAAGATTTGACTCAAGGAAAGAGCTATGAACAAGGAAAAAACCTAATGTCAATGTAATATGCCCTCATCTTGAGTGATAATTGGTGTAGGTGAATTTTCCCTTTTAGGACTTGACATCCACTAGATCCAATTTATAGATGAGGTATTCCATTCACTCCAGACATGGGTTAGGAACTAAGCTCCATTCTTTCTTTTCCCTTTTTCCAAGGGGTTGTGTTTAAATCACTTGTAATGATTAAATGTTTTATATGGCCATAATTCCTAAAATTTAAGAGGCAATTCCAACACTTGATTTTTTCTTAGTAAACCAAAGGCATGTAGACATTTATGACTATGATTACTTCAATAGTGTGGACATGAATAAGTCTTACTAGAAGCTAATTGATCTAGATCTTGGGGGGAGGCCCCCAACATCTAAAAAATTGAAATACCAACAAAATGAGAGAACACACAATAAATAAAACCACAAAGAATTTTTTTATTAAAACATAGAATAATTGTAGAAGCTACATTGTGGTGGACAATTTGTCCTTTAACAAAATGCGACTTGTTACTTATAGAATTTTTTAGTTACAATACCACAAGTAAATTCAATGGGTGAATGAATACCATGGGAAGATGTCACTTACAATACCATGGGTGGATAAATACCATGGGTGATGAATACCATGGGTGGATGCCATTTACAATATCATGGGTAAATTCCATGTGTGGATGAATACCATGGGTGGATACATACCATGGGTGAATGAATACCATGGATAGATGTCACTTACAATACCATGGGCAAATAAATACCATGTGTTTAGGCCACTTTCCATTCAGATCATTCTTCCCTGCTTAAGAAGAAATGGTCCCCATTGCATAAAGTTCCCTCCTGAGAAGCCTTTTGTTGAATATGAAGAGCCACTGAAGCGAATGGTTTTTTGTGGTTAACACACAATCATGATGAACAAAGGTCTGAGGATAGAGATACCATGTAATGCTTGTGACCAACTATGCGGCCTAGAAATCGACTTCGATGAAGTGTGGGTTTGTGGATGACCCATAACCATAACCAACGAAGATTCGAGGATAGAGATACTCGATAATGATTGTGACTAAGTGTGATGCTAATAGTATGCAGCCTAGCAAATGGAATTCGATGAATTGTGGGTTTATGGATGACCTATAACCATGAAAAATGAAGATATGAGGATAGATATACCATGTAATGCTTGTGACCAACTATGATACTAACAGTGTGCGGCCTAGAAAATGGACTTCGATGAGTAGGATTTTGTGGGGCTGACCTATAACCGTGATGTTAACTGTTGATGAAGTAGCAGGTGCCTACATAGCCTGGGGTGGTAGGGAACATCTCCAAAGAACCCAATATGAACGCTACTATACTGAAACTAATGAATGTGAAGTGGGTGCCTACTAAAGTGGGGTGTGAGGGCAAGCCTCCAAAGGAAACCTGCTGCGAATGTTGCTCCAAATTTAAAATGGGTATAACTCGGTCAATATAACTCAATAAATTTATTATAGCCTATTTTTGGAAACATAATGATCATTATGCATCTTCCCATGTATTTGAAATTGCTATCTGGAAAATCATATTCGTGTTGCAACTGTCTCGTCGTCACAAAATTTCTAAAAAAATAAATAATAAAAATAAATAAATTAAAAATTAAATTAAATTAAAAAAAAATAAAAAGAAGAAGAAGAAGTTGATTTTAAATCAGTGATAACTCCCTCGTCCGAACTTTGATCTGACCGATTAGTTTTTTGAAATCGGGTGATTTTTCAAGGGAATCTTAGATATATAATCATTTCTCTGAAATTTTTCACTCAAAACTGTGAAAAATGACATGAGAGTCGTCATCCATGAATTGTCGTAACAAAAAAATTTGCAACATTGATGATGTTAAATCAACGATATCTCCCTCATCCGGACTCTGATTCGAATGATTTTTTATTTTATTTTTATTTTCTATTTTTTCACAAGAAATCAAAATATGCTAATTTTTTTTTGAAATGTTTGTACCAATATTTTCAGATCTGCTCTAAAAACTCGCCACCCAAAAAATCCTTGCAAAAAAAAGAAAAAAAAAAAAGACAAAAAATCTTCTCGCTTTGCCCAAGAAAGTGCTCCGTGGAGGTCGTGAAACTTACATGGAGTTTGCTAACGATGGCTACAAAAATTTGAAACTGAAATATGCTTCAAGACATCATTCTCATGGATTCTTAACCTGAACCTGATACCGTTGATCTGGATCTTGTGGGGAGGCCCCCAAGATCTGAAAAAAATGAAATGCCAACAAAATGAGAGAACACAGAGTAAATAAAACCACAAAGAATTTTTTTATTAAAACAGAGAATAATTGTAGAAGCTACATTGTGGTAGACAATCTTTCCTTTTATAAGATGTGACTTGTTATTTATAACATTTTTTAGCTATAATACCATAGGTAAATTCCATGGGTGAGTAAATACCCTTGGTGAATGAATACCATGGGCAGATGTCACTTACAATACCATGGGTGGATAAATAACATGGGTGACGAATACCATGGGTGTTTTTCATTTACAATACCATGGGTAAATTCCATGTGTGGATGAATACCATGGGTGGATACATACCATGGGTGAATGAATACCATGGATAGATGTCACTTATAATACCATGGACGGATAAATACCATGGGTATATGCCACTTTCCATTCATATCAGTAATGTTGAGGTCAAAGACTATGATCTAATTAACATAAATAGGAGTTACAAGTAGTGCATAAACATCCATAAGCTCTTCAAGAGCTCATTTCCTAACTCATATTGAATTTCCAAAATTCAATACTCAGCTTAATGGCCTTTGTAGCCTCAAGTTTCATCTCTTAAAGAGGGATAATTATAGGTCTCATTGAACTAATAAGTTTCCTTATGATATCTACCTTGGAAGAGCTACCTACACCTTTTCAATTCTACGAAATCTTTGGGGCCCTCCTTTAGGAGGGCTAAAACATCTATAATTCCTGTTGTTCGTGGTCTCCATTATGTAGATGCGATCTATCAGTCTCCATCATGTGGATGTGATCTATCTTGTGTTGTGTACCCAAGTGAATCACTTTCTCAACAATTCCTTTCCATGCATCTTTGTCTAGTTTATGACTATATTTTTTAATTGGTTTTAATCCTAAGGCCTTTGAGATGGTTTCATTACCTAGGTACTTCTCATCAGGAGGCTCCATGGAACCCTCTTGAGCATTATTCTCGGAGGAGAATAAGGTTTGATGGAGGATGAAATATATTTATTCCTCATGCTTTGATTGATGTTGAGGGTTTTCTATCATGGTAAATTCAGGATTCTTTAGAGGATATAAGGTTTCCTCACCATTTTCTCATTTCTATTTGAGATAGGGTTTCATACCCATTATGTTAACTATTGATAAAGAGTTCCAATAACTGAAGGGCCTTTCATTTTAGCTCTTTTGATTGTTGCAGTTAGACTTTTAAGGCATAGGATTTTGGGTGATTAGATTGGTCCTAATTGATTTTATTGGGGAGTAGAGGCTGAGTATTATCCAATGATGCTAGGAATAGTTGCTTACTTTCCTACTAAATTCCTTTAATGATTTTATATTATTGTTCATCATTGTCCTTATCATATTTTTCCATATTCATTGCATTCCTTACATTTAAAAGGGAACATAGAATAGAATAGGTATGAGTTTTCTTATCTAGTTCCATTTTGATTGCTTATGACAAACCCTTATCAATCTCGACTTCATGGAAAATTCTTGGAGAAGCCATCATCCCATTTTTGGGCTATAATTTGTCAATGTATTTTCCTAGTGTATTCCTAATAGAGGCTAAGGTTTCATCACTCTAACAATGAAGAAGGAGATGGAAAATATGGTTATAGACAAGAATAATATAGGGCATGCTATTTTATGGAGTGAAATCTTGGGTCCATTTGTTGATATACACAAGTCATTTTCAAAGATTAAATTGTAGTCTCCCTTGAGCTCAAAGAGGGGAATGAAAAAACATCTCGACCACAAAAGTATTAAGAGACCTACCCCTTGATGAGGGTGCACCTTCCCTTATACAACCAAAGTTTCATGGCCTTGCAAGAAGGATATAGGCATATGAATTGATTAATGAGACCCTGTGAGGCTAGTTTTATAGCCACAGTACATGAGAATCTTGATTTAATGGGGATTTTGGGGACACTATGTAATATTTTGATGAAGCGGGATGGTTTAGATTGGGAAGTATCACTAAAATAAGATACGACAATGCGAAAGACATAAATCTATGAGATGGGGAGTGTGAGGAGGGTCATTCCTTCCCATAGGCTACTTCGTAAGGGAACTAAAGCTCCAAAGATAGGGTTTTAGAGGCTAGAGTGTGCAAGTCACCTTGGTTAACCAAAATACTAAGAATAATGTTTACAAAATGATGTATCACTATGGTGAATGGCTTGAGTTTTACTAAAGGTTAAATTTTGCACCATTATTTGTTGGGGAAAGGGGATTTTAACCAGTAGAATTCAAATCCCATCTAGTGTTAGCTAACTTTCAATAGTGAAACCTAAAGACCACCTCAAGTCATATACCTCATTAAACAGGTTTCTAGCTAGAGAAAACACACTGCTACATAATGCCCAATTTATAACGGAATATATGTCTACTACTTCTAGTTAAAGAGATATGACATCCACACATCTTAGCAATCCCTATAAGGAAATGAAATAGGATGAGTTAATTGTGCTACATAGCTAGGATTCCTATCAAGTCATAACATATTATTTATGGGAAACCATAATGGTAAATAATTCTTATTTGTAAGGACTTTAATTGTGGATAAAACAACACAAAATGGCCATATATAGCAATTACAATTGTTGTTTTCATTCATGCTCACATTTGGTCTAATATTATTATACTATACAATTTAACCAATTTTCCACATATGAAGTAATAACATATAACTAGGAACTTAATCCTAACCTTAGCTCCATTCACTTAACTTCACTATTAAATATTGTAACATAAAAGAGTGACTCTAATGTCATTTATTTAAGGAAGTGTGAGAATCAAATGACAATGGACTTATACAAATTGTGATGTAAATTTATAATCAAATATGAATTTGTAAATTTATTTAAAGTGGAATGGAATCTCAAAATAATAACTATGCTCTACAATCCAGTATAGGGGAGATGTGTGTAACGTAAGTACGTAATGTAATGTAATTTTGTCAACATTTTTGAAAGTTGGGTCTATTACAAGTAAAAGTAAATGTATAAATAAAAAATATAATTCATACAATTTCATATTGATATATAATAATAAATATTAATAATTATATAATTGTCACATCTCTATATATCAAAGTATTCTCATTTTTTAATTTTATTAAAACATTTATTTAATACAAGCCTAGATCCATCTTATCTTCAAATCTACCAAGCCCCAAGGGGGATCAAATCTATTTTCACTCTAAAAGTGTTAGATCCCTATATTACTAGTGTAGTTTTTTATTGTTGTTAGAGTAGCCCCCTTATTGTTATTTTTGTACCCCTGTAGCCACCATAGTGTTATTATTGTGCCCCATAAACAGCCACTATTGTGCCATTACATTATTATTGTTAGGTTAGCTAGGATTATATTGTGATCCCATGAACTCCTATATATAGAAAGGAGGTTTTGTCATTTGTATCATCCAAGGATTGTTCATTTATGTAATGTAAAGGAGGTTTCCCCCTCAAAGTGGTTGATTTCTAAGGTGTTGATCTCTCTTTTCTTCTATTTTGGGAGTTGGTTTCATAACATTTGGTATCAGAGCTTTGGATTCTAGGGTTTCGCTGCTTCAAACATGACATCATGAAATTTTCGCTATAAATTTTTTTCTACAAGGGTTCAGACGCTAAAAAAAACTCATTTGCGAAGAAATCATGAGAAAGTTCCTGTAAAAATTTCAGATCTTGGTTTGTAATATTTTCGTAGATATGATTTGTGGAAGTTAGGGTTTTTGCAGGCTTTCGAATTTCATCTCAAAGAGGTGACCTTGGGGAAATTGTCATAACTCTATCTCTAAGCATTAGATTGGAATTATGTAAAAAGTGGTTGAAATTACACGGACTGTAGTTTTCTGTGTATCAAGTTAAGAGCCGAAGGAGGGAACAGTGACACGTGGCACATCGTACAAGTTCACTCTAATGACCTAATCCATAATTAGGTCATTGTGGGAGACTGGGCATAACTTTTCCTTGAAGAATCTAAATCAGGTCAGACCTATTGCATTGGAAATAATAATTAGAGGGCTATTACAGGACCGAAGCTTAAATCTCAGGGATCCGAAATTACAGAGATACATCACTTCCAATATTGAGCTCTTCAAAAGCAAGAAAAAGGTGTGTATTTATTTTTCAAATTGCATAAGTCTTGTTTGAAAAATCAGTTTGAAGTGATTCCAAGGGCATATTGAAGCATAGATATCAGTATTGGGTTCTAAAATTCCCCCTAAAAAGAATTAAACACCCATTAAGCCCTTATAAGGCTCTACTATGACTCATGAAGATAAGGAAGTGCAACATGATATACCAAAATTACAAGAGCAATGGCAACAACTTTCGCTCTCGCAAAGAGAAACAAAAAATGAAATATAAGTTTTGAAGAAAGGCGTGGAAGCTAAGATGGATGGTTTGAAGAAAGGCATGGAAGCTAAGATGGATGGTTTGAAGAATGGAATGTAAGACATGGAATACATGAAGAATGATCTAAAAATAGACATAGAAGTTTTGACAAAGTTGATAGAAGAAATTATTCCTAATGGAAAAAATATAATAGAGGAAACTCATGATGAGAAAAAAATCAATGTTAATCGTGATTTCATGAACTCTAATGTTGGATTGAAGATCCACCATATTCCAAATATCGATATGAGGAAGTTTTATGGCAAGGATCCCGTAATATGGATACTATAGATGGAGCAATATTTTGACCTTAATAATGTGAAAAACGCACAAAAGGTACGCATTGAAACATTATATTTAGAACAAAATACATTTGTATGGTATCAATGGTTTTGCTCTTGTAAAAAAATTGTCACTTGATCAATTTTTATGGAGGAAATGATAGCACATTAAGAGGATACAAAGAGCAACACCTTCTTTATCCAATTGATAAATCTCAAACAAAAGTGTTTAATGGTGGAGCACATTGAGGACTTCCAAAAATTGAATATAAGGGTATTTGATATTCCAGAGGAACACGGGATTGATTATTCATAAGGACTTTAAAGGATAACATCCAACATGAGTTTTTCCTTTGGGAACCTGATTCATTGGAGAAGCCATTCAGGTTGGCAAGAAAAATTTAATGTAAAATTATGGCGACAAGGAAGCCTACCACTCACATCTATAACGATGCAAGTGTTGCTACTCCTAGACTTCCACGACCTACAAGGTTGACACCACAACATTTGGAAGAAAAAAGAGAAAAAGGGATTTGCTACAGTTGTGATAGCATATACACTAAAGGTCATAAGTGTGTTGAAAAGAAATTATTTTACATATATTGTGAAGAGGAGGAAGAAAATGAACAAGAAACTTCAAAAGAAGAGGATATACACTAGGAACTAACCCTAGAGAAATAAGAAATGAGTCCGACCATATCTTGTACTGAATTGGAAATAATTACCACTCCTCAAACTCTCAAGATAGAAGGACATATCAAGAAGAAAAAGTTAATAGTGTTGATTGATTCTGGTAGTACCCATAATTTTATTCATTGTAAGGTAGCAAAGGAGTTGAATTCCTTCTTATACCCAACACCAGAGTGTCAATTGATGGTTGCAAATGGAGGAACTATAAATTGCTCTAGAAAATTCCATAATATCAAGCTAACCATGGGGGAATATGTATTAAATATTCCAATTCTTTCCATTCCAATGGGAGGTGTTGATGTTGTACTAGGAGTACAATGGTTACAATCTTTGGGGACGGTAGCTTTTAATTTTCAAGAACTTTTATTATAAAAAAATTCGAAAGGAATGGAAGTTGAATTACGGGGTATCGCATGGAAGCTGGGAAAGATAACAAGCTCTAATGTCATGAAAAAGCTTCTGAAGAAAGAACAACAAGGCGTAATTTCACAATTATGCTCACTAGAAGTTCCAACATAAAAATCATCTATTTCTCCATATCTCCAAAAATTATCAGATAATCATTCCAAGGTGTTTGAAACTCCCAAAGGACTCCCACCTATTCGTGATCATGATCATGCTATTCATTTTATTCCAGGAAGTGCTCCTCCAAACATCAAGCCTTACAAATATCATTATTTCCAAAAGAGCGAATTAAACGTATGATTGTATAATTATTAGAGGTTGGTATAATTCAACCTAGTAAAAGTTATTTCTCTACTCCAGTAGTATTGGTGCACAAGAAGGATGGATCATGGCGCATGTGTTTGGATTATAGTGAGCTCAATAAGCTCACTATTAAAGATAAATTTCCCATTCCTGTGATTGATTAACTATTGGATGAATTACATGGAGAAATTTATTTTACCATGTTCGATCTTCGTTCAGGATATCATAAAATTAGAATGAAGACTGAAGATATTCTGAAGAAAAAAAAAACATTTCGAACTCATGAGGTTCATTATGAATTTTTGGTCTTGCCTTTTAGCCTTACCAATGCACCTTCTACATTTCAAGGGTTGATGAATTCCATTTTCAAACCATTCCTTAAAAAAATTGTGTTGGTATTTTTTGATGATATACTAATCTACAACGGGTCTTGGAAGAATCATGTTCAACATGTTGATAGGGTGCTCAAACTATTAGAGGAGAAACAATTATATGGAAAAACCTCCAAATGTTTCTTTGGAGTACAAGAGGTGAAATATCTGGGTCATATTTTATCTCAGGAGGGTGTTAAGGTAGACCCTAAAAAAATTAAAGCCATTAAGGATTGAAAAGTCCCCACAACCATAAATCATTTGCGAGTATTTCTCGGGTTAATAAGGTATTATCGCAAGTTTCGTAAGAATTATGGGAGAATAGGAGCACCTCTAACAACATTATTGAATAGAGATGAATTTTCATGGACTCTTGAAGCAATTAAGGCCTTTGAACATCTTAAAGAGACAATTTTCCTAGATCTAGTCTTAGCTATGTCAGGCTTCATAAAAACCTTTATTGTGGAATGTGATACCTCAGGAAATGGAATTGGTGTTGTTTTAATGAAAGAAGGAAGACTCATTTCTTTTGAAAGTCGTCCAATCATAGGAAAGTATTTACAGAAATCTATTTATGAGAAGGAAATGTTGGCAATACTACATGCACTAAATAAATGGTGACCTTACCTAATGGGAAGACACTTCAAGGTAAAAATTGGTCATGATAGTCTTAAATACTTTTTGGAACAAAGACTATCTTCAGAAGAGCGGAAAAAATGGGTCACAAAGATGTTGGTTTATGACTTTGAAATCATCTACAAAAAAGGGGAGCTAAATGTTGTTGTAGATGCACTCTCAAGAAATGATGAAGAGGTGGAAGCATTGCTTTGTGCCATTTATATTATCCAATCAGGTTGGATAACCGAAGCAAGGCACGAATAGAAGAATGACGAAGAAGTGTGGACACTCATTCAAAAGTAGCAACAAGATCCTAGTACATCTGATACATTTAGTTGGAAAAATGATTCCTTATGGTAAAAAGATCTTCTTTTTTTTGTAATAATTCCCAACTAAAACAAAATATTCTTTTGGAATTATGCACCTCTCCCTTAGGAGGACACTCAGGATTTTTAAAAACTTACCACAGGGTGAAGAAAGAATTTTTTTGGGATGACCTTAAATCTGATATTCAAAAGTTTATGGCGGAGTTTTTGGTTTGCCAGTAAAATAAAGTTGAGACAATTAACACCCCGGGTCTTGTACAACCTTTATCCATTCCAAGTCAACATTGGGAGGAGTTTTCAATGGATTTTATCACAGGTTTACATAAGTCCGAAGGAAAAAGTGTCATCATGGTGGTAGTTCATACTCTTACCAAGTATGCACACTTTTGTGCATTATCTTGCCACTTTTAAAGAAATTACAATTGCTATTTCATTTATGGAAACAATCCAAAAGCTACATGGAAACACAAATATTATGGTAAGCTACAAAGATCACATTTTTACTGGAAACTTTTGGATAGAATTAATTTCTTGTTTGGGTGCTCAACTAGCTCATATCTCATCTTATCATCCTTAATCCGATGGTCAAAGTGAGATAGTGAACAATGTTTGGAAGGTTATCTTTGTTGTTTTTTATCTGATAAACAAACACAATGGGTCAACTGGTTACCTCTGGCTAAATGGTTGTATAACAATTCCTTCCTTACTGCAGCAAAAAAGACCCCATTTATGGCACTTTATGGATATCATCAACCATCCATCACATCATATTTAAGAAAATTCTAAGGTTCAAGCAAAAGGGGAATATCACATTGAGCATCAACAACAAGTTCTCCAACTCTTAAAGGATAACCTAAATTTGGCACAAAATAGAATGAAACAATAGGTAGATCAACATCGTAGTGAGATAAGTTTTGATGTAGGAGACTAGGTATTTTTATGGCTACAACCATACAAACAAATGTCCCTCAAGAAATCTTAGAAGGATAATAAATTATCACCAAAGTACTATGGTCCTTACAAGGTGTTTCAAAAGATTGGTACTATGGCATACAAATCGGAGCTTCCCGCTTCTTTGCGAGTGCATCCAATCTTCCATGTTTCATGCTTAAAGAAGGTTATAGGTGATGTTAACCATCTATAATAATTGTTATACCAAAAGGTGGCTAAGAATTTTTGAGCCTCCAAGGAACAAATTTTATCACTAAAAATTGTTGCCTCTTAGAGACTCCTTATAGGCCTCATGCCTCTATCCAAAATCCTCATTGCTGTTCCCATTAATTCTGCTGATTTCATATAAGAAACTGCTGAAAAAACCATCATTTTTCCCCCTTCTCCCACTCATAACTAACCTTCATTTTCTTCCCCTTTTCTCCATATTATTTCCTCTACTTTTCATAAGTTTCTCCCTCCATTCATGAAAATCCTCCTTACATGGTTTAAAACTTCCTTTTGAACTGTGTCGAGACCCCCAAATCCATTTAAAACCTTGAAATTTTTTCATAAAAAACTAGTTTTATTACTATGGACTTACGCCCCTTGGGCTAAGTCCTAACCACTTCCCCCCACATGCCCATGCATCAAAACCAAACGCTAAAGCCTTTCGGCGCTAATCGTATCGCACAGATTCAAAGTGCGCAAGTCTTTTGCCATCATTCAAAAGTTCCGATGCGATAGCCTTTTTGTGTTTAAAATCCCAAATCGCATCGAAAAAACTCAGCGCACCATTTGTTTTGATGTCCTCTCCAAAGTTCGATTACATATCCCGGGCTTGGCTTGGCGCTAAAACCTTAGTAATATTTCTTCCCCGATCACTCCTTTTCTCAGAAGTCTTAAAACCCACTTTTCCAAAGTTTTAACTTAAAAACTCTAAGTCACATGTTGAAATATTTCAAATGGGTTGATTGAAAGACCCGGTCCGAACTCCGATTGCGATTGGCCCTTGTTTCGAATATGCCCCGGGCATATTATCCTCCATATAATTAAAGGTCCCGCAGTCGGGCGCCTATTCATTCTATGCACTTTTTCCGCCCCCGATGCCAAAAAAAACTTTTTTTTGTTTCAAACCTTTGCTTTTTCATATATTACAAAGGTTTTCTCTCGGTTAATCTCTGTCGTTGATCGACAGCCGATCAAATGGCCAGTGCTCCATCGCATCGCAAAGTTTAATTGCATGCGTTTTTTTTGCCCCTCCGATTGCGACTCCCCGATGCATTCTCCACCGTTGATCTAATCCTCAGATCCAACGGTCATCGTCTAATCACTTCTGCCCTCCTGATCACGCAATCGCATCGGAGATTTCTCATCGCACCCTTTTCCACCTCCCGCCGATTGCGATTCCCTGATTAGATCTGGACCGTCCACGTGTCCCGATCCAACGACTACGCTCCTCTCCCGCCTTCTGAAGCAGTTTAACCTATTTTCGCAGGATTTCTTAACTATTTTTGTGTTTTGCAGATGTTTTTATGATTTCCCACTGTTTAACGAAGAAGGGCCGAAGGTCGGGAAAGACGTTTTCCACACATTTGAACTATTAAAGGGAACCATTCTACCGGGCTCTATTTTCATTGTTCGTCGATGCTCTATGGGGCATTGATGCCTTTAAAAGCCCTGCGCAGCTCTGCACATTGACAAGACACTACATTTTGAACGCAATTTAAAAGAGTATCAGTTTTGAAGACACAGCACAGAAGAACAGAAGATTGAAGACAGATATGGGAATTACGGCTAAGAATGCTTATCAAAAGCCTAATTCCTAGAGTTAAAACACAGTCAGGAGAAATTATAAGTGTTTGATAGGCAGAAAAGACCGCCACCACTGCATTCTGAGGTGAATTGATTCCTCAGCTACCACAGAGCTACATGTTGCCTCAAACCTTTCAAACAGAGGCTGAAGTTATTTCTTAAAGAAATATCTGCCTCCAGCGCTGCCAAAAAGTTAATTCTGCCACAGGAAACTAATGCAACAAATATCTACAAAATTACTCCACATTATGCAGAGCCTCAAAGTCAACAAAACTCCCATCGAGCTTTGATATTAATTGTAAAATATTTAATACAGAGAAACACCTGTAAACTTCTTCATCGAGCCCCACAAAAGGCCAAGAAGTCCTGAATCTGTATTAATTACCTTAGGAGATCTTTTATCAGATCTCACCTCCTAATCCTTCTATAAATACTTCTGTAGAAGATGAGAAGTTGTTGGTTGATTGGTTGTTGTTTGATCACAAGTTGTAATACTGAAACCCTCTGAAATAAATACATAGTCCGTTGAAGTTGAAGAAGAAACTGGAGTCTTTGAAGTCTTGATGATGTTGTTGCATGCTTGTTCCTAAGAAGGCTCTATCATTGGATCCATGAGCTTGGCTGTTGGTGAAGTATTCTGAATTGTTTTATGTTTTTTCCCCTGTTTTCATTATGTTCCATAATTTCTTACTACAGTAGGCTGAAATTTTTAGGCTAAGAAATGACTCTTGGAAGCACCTTAGACCTATTCACCCTTCACTGTTTAATGTTTTCTGCTGCTGAAGTATTTTAGAGGCTTTAATCTTTCTCTTTAGTCTTCATGCTTGTTTATTTCCTTAATAGTTTGAACAGTTGGTTTCAGCATGATTATGGTTTGCCCTGCTTGTCTGCTCCCACTTAAAAACCGTTATTGAAGTCTCCCTTTGAAGTTCTTTGCTTGCAGTGAATCAAAGAGGTCTGTTTTGATCTTGCCCTTTGTCCTCACTTAAACAGTTGGCTTAAAGGTCGTTATAATTATGATCATAGATGTTTTTAGGTGTTCCCTCTTCTATGACTGTGGTTATCAGTAAATCTTATATGTTTTCTAAAGTCCTTTAGAATAAAATCTTTGAGGAAATAGGGTGTTCCCCGAATCTTAGATTTTACTTTGAAAGTTGTTTTGAAATCATTGTTTGCTTAAAGGTGTGATTTGTAGAATTTATGGTTAGCCCTGTCTATCAAAGAACCCTTTATTGTTTCAAATTATTCTTTCAAATTCCCTTTGTTGAGAATTCAATTTCTCTTTCCAAATCATTAATGTTCATCCCATTCCAAAAACAAAAGGATCATGTGGCCAAGTTAGATTTGCCCTTTGATATCCCATATCCTTTGATAAGTGTGTTATGACCTTTTTTTACTCCATTTGCCCAATGAAACAGATATTTTGTTGTCCTATATATCTTTCCTAGGCCCTTCATGTTTTGCTGTATCATTCCAACCAAACAATCAAACAAATAAACACCTGCACTTAATAACTAGTCTAAAATCAATACTCAAAGCACACAAGATAAACTTTTGCAAACAAACATTTGAGAGATCCCTCTCTGAGAACAGGAAAACTAGATCCTGTAACTCTAAAGATTGGTTCTGATGTTGCCTTGTCTTTTGATTTTCCAAACTATCAAAACACGGGACACCAACATAATGGCGATCACGGTGGGACACTAAGTAAAATCTGTAAAACAAAACACTCACTATCTAAGTATAACATAAGTAACCTTTTTCAAGCACTACCAAGAAATGGTAATCATGATATGATCTTTTGAATCAGTGACAAACTAATTAACCCTTAGGATTCTCATTAAACCTTATCAAACCTTGAAGGAACCAGTTACCAAGCCATAAGAGCAACTCTGTTTGTTTGAACACCTTAGCTAAGTGAAAAATCAAACTTAGAACACTCTCTTAACCTATAAGACCAAAATAACTCAGAAAAACCCAGAAAACATTTCATTTTGGCTTCATAATAAACCTAGTGGTGGACCATAAAACCTTTTACCTCCAAAAGAGCAAAAAAATTCCACCTGGCAACTCCACAATCCTGAAAACAGACCTTAAGAATCCACTGGGAAGATCCCAAGTCTTTATAAACATCATACAAATTCGGTTAGGAGACTTTAATATTAAGGTTTCCTTCTTTTAAAAAGATCAATTAGCCTCTTAAAGATTGTCATATTTGGTTAGACTTTTCTTTTAAACTAGGTCTGAAAAACATAGCATAATGGCTCCTAGAAAGATTCATACTAGAGCCCACCCTTACCCAAACCCACCGGAAGTAGTTGACAACCCTGAAAGTATACTTAGGGAGTCCCCTAAGATTAAATTTTCAATTGTTTTCAGACCACCCTTGAGAGCAAATTCAGTCCCTGAAAATCTTGCAGCTCTACACCAATCACAAGTCGACTTAAGGAATTCTTTTTGAACTAGGTCGCTTGATGATGTAATTCAGATAGACTCTGAGTCTTCACTTTCATCCCCAGAACAAAGTGAACAACCTGGTAGTAGAGAAACCACACCACCTGATTTACATTTCCTTCTAAATTTAGGTGTCTCTCATCCAAGGTCAGCTCAAAAATCTATCCCCGGTACATCCACATCTATCCATCCAACATCTATTGTCCAAACCACTCCACTTCAACCCACTCCCCCTCTTGTGAATCCACCCCCACCACATATCATGGCAGCATGGTATGCTCCCTTGGTCCTTCCTATGCCACTAGTCAATCTTCCACAGGACTATCAGTCCAAAATTCCATTGTATGATGCTAACAATGCTACAACAGCATCACAACATGTAGATAAAATGAATGACTACTTTGACATAAACGAAATTGATGATGATTCTGTCAAGATTAGGTTATTTGCTCAGAGCTTAGGGGGATAAGTAAGAAAATGGTTTAAAGGTTTAGCCCCTCATAGCATTAATGATCTCCAAGGCTTTCATCAAACATTCTTAAACAAATGGGAAGTGAAGAAGAATCCTCTCCAAGTCCTTTCTGATTATAAAAATCTCCATAGAAACCCTGGGGAAAGTGTGCAAGCTTATTGCACTAGATTTAATAGTGTGTATAATGCCCTTTCCCCAGAACTAAAACCTCCATAGGGCTCAGCTTTAAACAAGTTCCCTGAAGGGTTTGACTCTGACATGACCTATTCGCTAAGAGAGAGAGATTTTACAACTCTTGAAGATATGCAAAGGGGTGTTCTTTCTGTGGAAGTCAACTTAATGGAGAAGAGGGCAAGAATGAAAACTGAGAAGAGAGTGTCTTTTAGAGAAGAGTCCACTCCTTCTACTTCAAGCTCAAAAATGGAGAGGATGTTGGAATAAATGATGAAGGAGATGAGCATAATTAAGAAAGCACAAGCAAATCAAAATCAAACTGCTCCTCGAAATAGAAATCAGAATTATAGAAGAGAAAACAATCAAGACAAACAGAACGAAAGTGACCAACATATTAGACCTCCCTTCCAACAAAATTACATAGATCAATATGAGGAAGATAGGGAGTTGGAAAGGTTGGAAGGAGCTCATGTAAACTTGATTGGATCAAACAGTGGGGATGATGTTTTCCTCACGGAGGAAGAACAAGGTTTCTTCTATGATCAAAGTACAAACATCCATGAAGATTTTGATGACTATAGATTGGGGTTTGAAAATGAAATCATGGAGGTACATAAACAGTATGACCTTAGCAGCAAGGGAAGTATAGATAATTCGAAAGATAAGAACACTAGCACTGCTGTCAAGAAAAACGGAGAAAACCAGCCCAAGAGGACAGCAGAAAAAACCAACATTTCGGCCAAAAAACCAGACTTAAACAAAGGCAAAGGTGTCCAGCCAAATGTTGAATAGGGTACCCCTAGCACTTCAGCTAGTGGTACTAATAAAACTATCCCAATTACCATTCCAAACAAGATTCAGCAAATCAAAGTTGCTAAAAATAATTCAATTGAAAAAACAGATGTAAATACAAACAAGTCAATTATTCCTTTCAGCCTTGAGGGAGAAATTGCCAAAATAAAAATCACCATCCCCCTAGCTGAACTAGTAACCCAAGAGGTGTACAAAAACCAAGTTTTGAAAGCTTTGAACTTAGGAACTGATACAGACACTTTAAACTTGACAGATGACAAACCTGAGTTGTTGTTTGGTCCAGAAGTTGAAGGAAAATATCAAGAAGGGGATGTCCCTCCCTTCTATGTTAGCTTGAACATACATGAGAAAATCTTACACAATGCCATGTTAGATTCGGGAGCTTCACACAATCTGATGCCCAAGGTGGTAATGGAGAGCTTAGGCATAGAGATTACTAAACCATACAAAGATTTGTATTCTTTCGACTCAAGCCGAGTCAAATGTTTGGGTTTAATCAAAGATTTGTGTGTTACTTTAGCTCAAATTCCTGCTAAGAGTCTAGTTATGGATATAGTTGTAGCTGACATTCTCCCTAAGTATGGCATGCTCTTATCAAGATCTTGGGGAGCCAAACTTCAGGGAAGCCTTCAAATGGACATGTCTTATGCCACCATCCCTGTTTTTAACCAAAACAGGAGGCTATACAGGGAATCTCACATGAAGTACATGGTGAGCAACATAGACAAACCAAACAACTCTCCAATCTACTCCATTCAGTCAAGTTTAGATTCCTTTATCTTATGTAACGAAGATAAAATTACTCAACAAGATAAAGAGAACATAGACCCAATCAGTTCACCAGAACAATCCAATCTTCCCCTCAATCAAATTTGAAACACTACCAATCAACAGCGACAAGAAAATGAAAATAGGAATGACATACTTTGGACGATAAACTTTGACGGATCTTGTAATAAGACAAGTGCAGGGGCAGGTGTGTGGATTCAAAATACAAATCAGATTTTTTCATATAAATTGGATTTCCCATGCACTAATAATATCACCGAGTATGAAGCACTTCTCCTAGGCTTACAATTACTTAAACAGCTACAAGCCCAGAAGATATCAATCTTAGGAGATTCTGAACTTATCATAAAACAAATCAAAGGAGAATACTCAGCCAGAAATCCAAGGCTTAGGGAATATCGGAACGCTGCCCTCGATTTATTGAAAACCTTTGAAAAATACGAACTTATTTTCATTCCTAGAGCGTTTAATCATTTGGAAAATGAACTCGCTTTCAATGCCAGTAACTGTCAAACACCTAAAATAAATGAACAGCTTACCGTAAAAGTAAAACACAGGCATGTTGTACCTGATAACGAAGATCACTGGCAGGTGTTTGACTCTGACAAACACATAGATGATTTCTTGAAATCAGAAAATGATTTTAGTATACCAATATCAGAAACTAGCCATAAGGAAAACTGTTTATATATCGAAGAAATCCCAGAAGCTGAAATAACACACTCTGCTGATATAAATCATTACGAGAGTCCGTTTGAAGCAGAGTTAATTGATGACGTGGACCAAAAAGACCTGGAAGTTTTAGAATGTAAGAACGGTTCAATTCCAAGAGGTCTCTCACCTTTAGAACACCTTTTCGACTTTAATGATGTAGCCAAAGAACCAAAAATGGAGCCTGTAGAAACAAACGTAGAAGAACACAACATAGGTTCCCTAACAGAACCCAAAATGATTAAATTGTCCAGCACTCTTTCAACTCATATGAAATCTCGATACATTGACTTGTTTAAGGAGTTTAAAGATGTTTTTGCCTGGGCATACACAGATTTGAGATCTTATGATACCAGCATCATTCAACACAAGATTCCCCTGAAGGAAAATCAAAAGCCCTTCAAACAAAAACTAAGGAGAATAAACCCACTTTTATTACCATTAGTTAAAGCTGAGATTGAAAAGATGCATGATGTTGGCATTATAGTACCTGTTAGGTTTTCAGAATAGGTATCAAACTTAGTTTCTGTTAGGAAAAAGATAGGGGAGATCAGGCTCTGTATTGACTTCAGAAACTTAAACAAAGCATCCCTAAAAGACAACTACCCTTTGCCTAAGATGGACCATATACTTCAGAAGGTAGTTGGGTCTAAAAGGATATCGCTCTTAGATGGGTTCTCAGGTTGCAACTAGATGTTAGTGCTCCCAAGTGATCAAATCAAAACTGCTTTTACCACACCTTGGGGCACCTTTATGTATGTCAAAATGCCTTTCGGGTTAATGAATGCAGGGGCCACTTTTCAAAGGGCCATGGACATAGCCTTTTCTAAATATATTGGCTATTTCATAATTATTTACCTTGACGACATAACCGTTTTTTCAAAAATCGATGAAGAACATCTGATTCACTTAAGAAAAGTTTTTGAGAAATGTAGGAAATTTGGCTTGTCCTTGAATCCCAAGAAAACACTCTTTGGTCTCCAAGAAGGTAAACTTCTTGGCCACATAATTTCGGAAGAGGGAATCAAAATAGACCCTACAAGGATAGATGGCATATTGCAGATCAGTCATCCAAGAAGCCTCAAAGAATTACAATCTTTCATTGGAAAGATTAATTTTCTAAGGAGATTCATCCCCAACCTTGCCGAGCTATTAAAAAACATTAAAAACATGCTTAAAAAAGATGTGGATGTAAAATGGACGTTACCCGCTAAACAATCGTTCGAACTGGTCAAACAAGCTCTTACCCAAACACCAGTCCTGATTAGTCCGGATTTTACCAAAGATTTTTACATCTTTTCCTTTGCATCTGAACATACAATAGCTGCAGTTTTACTTCAAAAGAATGATTTGGGGCAAGAACAACCAATATATTTCTTTAGTAGAGCCTTAAGAGATGCTCCTCTCAAATACAACATCATGGAGAAGCAAGCCTTAGCATTAGTGAAAGCATTGAAAGACTTTAGGGTCTATATTTTACACTCTCACATAATTTCTTTTGTTCCACACACTGTTGTCAAGGACATTCTAAGTCAAGACCCTGATGGTTAAAGGGGAAAATGGATTGCAACTATTCTTGAATATGACTTAGAAATTAGGCCCACCAAACTAGTTAAAGGGCAAGGATTAGCAAAACTTATGGTTGAATCTAACTTCCAAGCACTAGACATGAATATGGTAGACGTGTTGGAAGAAATAGAAGAATTTGATGCTCCTTTTATTGAAGAAACATTTCTAAATTCTCCTTGGTATGCTGACATTATTTATGTGCTTTTGTATTTAAATGCCCCTCCTTCTTTGTCTAAAACTAAAGCTAGATTTCTAAAACAAAAAGCTTTGAGTTTTTGCATATTAGATGGAGTATTATATTGGAAAAATGCTGTTGGAATTTTGCTTAAATGTTTACTTAAAGATGATGTAGGAAAAATCATGCATGAAATGCATGATGGAGAATGTGGAGGACACCTCTACTGGAAGGCCACAACAAACAAAATTCTTAGATCTGGTTACTATTGGCCTACCCTTTTCCCAGACACTCAAAAGCTCGTCATGTCTTGCCATAAATGTCAAATATTTGATGGCAAGAGAAAACTCCTTCCCTTACCTTTACATCCTATCAGAGTTGAGGCACCTTTTCAACAATGGGGTTTAGACTTCATTGGGGAAATTCACCCATCCTCCTCAGCTCAACATAAATTGATCCTCACAGCTACTTACTTCTTTACCAAATGGATAGAAGCTATACCATCTAGGAATGCTAATGACTCTGTCATTATCAAGTTCCTTGAAACAAATATCCTGTCCAGATTTGGTTGTCCCAGAAAAATCATAACAGACAATGATATGCAGAGAAGAATCAACCAGACAATCCATTTACAGCAAACCAGGGAGGAAGTCTATGAAAGAACACAGTTATTCCAAGAGAATATGAAGAATAAATTTGATAAAAGGACTAAGTCAAACAATTTCCAAGTTGGAAATGTTATTCTTAAATGGGATTCAAGAAGAGAAGAGAAGGGAAAACACGGCAAGTTTGAGAACTTGTGGAAAGGGCCCTATATTATTCATGCTGAGAGGGGTCACAATACATTTTTCTTGAAATAATTGAAAGGAGAAGATCTGTATGGAGGTCATGTCAATGGCAGGATTCTCAAGCATTACTTCTGCCAAGAATCTTAAGTTTCAAAGCATTTTATTTTTTCATTGTAAATATCATAGTCTAACTATTGCATTTAAAAGAAAAACCAAAAATACAAAAACATACAAAAGAAAGAAAAGAGGGTGGATTGTGAAAACAAGAAAGGCACAGCCCCATGCCAAAAAAGAAAATAAATTCTGAAAGTGTGCAAGCTTAAAATGCCACTCCTCAAAACACACTTCTAGTTAGTCAAACTGTTCAATCTTGACTAATTAGCTTTAAATTTTCCTGCTGATAGGATAATGAAATTGATTTGCCAAACTGTTTAATCTTGGCTTATCAGTAGGTATATTAGGATAGAAATTAAAGGTTCAAACATGATCAAAATCTAAACCTAAGTTTCCAAAAGAGAGATGACTCAAATCTGTTTCAAAATTCTGAGTCAAAACAGGGTTGTAAAAGAGTGAAGGGAGTGCTTGAATTTTCAGATCTTAAGCCTTCCAATTTTGATTTAATTTTCTGCAAAATAATTTCTATGTGCAGCTTGTTCTTATGCCATAGATCACAGCAAGTCAAACAACTTAATATTGACTTGGATGTTTTTTTTTTAATTTCCGTTGTAGAATTTAGAGAATAAAATCTGATTGGACAGTTTAATCCCAAACAGATAGTAGATTAGGTAGAGAATTATATGGATTCAATTGTTTAATCCGAATCCATGGAGAAATAAGAAGTAGAACTAGATTAGATTTTTTGCTTTCAAAAAGAATAAAATTTTGAAGGAGAGTTTGCCAATACAAATGCACTCTAGAAAGAAAAAATGTTAGATCAGTAGGATTGGGTAGGTAGATAGCTTGTTGATGAAAAATCCATTGTTTTCCATGGCTGTTAGCATTTCCAGAGCCAAAGAAGATCATTCAATCAAAGAAAGGCAACCCAATGGATGAGGCAACTGATCAGCCTCCCAGAAAATGCAAGGTCTGAAATTCTTAATGCCTTCGACAAGACACCATCCCCAAGTGGAGCCACTGTTAGCCACCTATAATAATTGTTATACCAAAAGGTGGCTAAGAATTTTTGAGCCTCCAAGGAACAAATTTTATCACTAAAAATTGTTGGCTCTTAGAGATTCCTTATAGGCCTCATGCCTCTGTCCAAAATCCTCATTGTTGTTCCCATTAATTCTGTTGATTTCATGTAAGAAACTGCTGAAAAAACCATCATTTTTCCCCCTTCTCCCAGTGCTCATAACTACCCTTCATTTTCTTCCCCTTTTCTCCATATTATTTCCTCTACTTTTCATAAGTTTCTCCTTTCATTCATGAAAATCCTCCTTACATGGTTTAAAACTTCTTTTTGAGCTGTGCCGAGACCCCCAAATCCATTTAAAACCTTGAAAATTTTTCATAAAAAACAAGTTTTATTACTATGGACCTAAGCCCCTTGGGCTAAGTCCTAACCACTTCCCCCCACATGCCCATGCGTCAAAACCAAACGCCAAAGCCTTTCAGCGCTAATCCCATCGCACAGATTCAAAGTGCGCAAGTCTTTTGCCATCATTCAAAAGTTCTGATGCGATAGCCTTTTTGTGTTTAAAATCCCAAATCGCATCGCAAAAACTCAGCGCACCGTTTGTTTTGATGTCCTCCGAAGTTTTGATTATGATTAAACCCTATCTTCCGATCGCATCATTATTTTATACATATCCTGTGGGCCCGCCTCGGCGCTTAAAACCTTATAATATTTCTTCCCCGATCACCCTTTTCCTTTGTAAAGTCGGAAAACCCACTTTTCTAAAGTTTTAACTTAAAAACTCTAAGTCACATGTTGAAATATTTCAAATGGGTTGATTGAAAGACCCGGTCCGAACTCCGATTGTGATTGGCCCTTGTTTCGAATACGCCCCGAGCATATTATCCTCCATATAATTAAAGGCCCCACAGTCGGGCGCCTATTCATTCTATGCACTTTTTCCGCCCCCGGAGCCGAAAAAACCTTTGTTTTGTTTCAAACCTTTGTTTTTTCATATATTACAAAGTCTTTCTCCCAGTTCATCTCTGTCGTTGATCGACAGCCGATCAAACGGCCAACGCTCCATCGCATCGGTGATTTCAATCGCATCGCAAAGTTTAATCGCATGTGTTTTGTTTTCCCCTGCGATTGCGACTCCCCGATGCATTCTCCACCGTTGATCTGATCCTCAGATCCAACGGTCATTGTCTAATCGCTTCTGCCCTCTCGATCGCGCAATCGCATCGGAGATTTCTCATCGCACCCTTTTCCACCTCCCGCCGATTGCGATTCCCCGATTAGATCTAGACCGTCCACGTGTCCCGATCCAACGGCTACGCTCCTCTCCCGCCTTCTGAAGAAGTTTAACCTATTTTCGCAGGATTTCTTAAATATTTTTGTGTTTTGCAGATGTTTTTATGATTTCCCACTGTTTAACGAAGAAGGGCCGAAGGTCGGGAAAGACGTTTTCCACACCTTTGAACTATTAAAGGGAACCATTCCGTCGAGCTCTATTTTCATTGTTCGTCGATGCTCTATGGGGCATTGATGCCTTTAAAAGCCCTGCGCGGCTCTGCACATTGACAAGACACTGCATTTTAAACGCAATTTAAAAGAGTATCAGTTTTGAAGACACAACACAGAAGAACAGAAGATTGAAGACAGATATGGGAATTACGGCTAAGAATGCTTATCAAAAGCCTAATTCCCAGAGTTAAAACACATTCAGGAGAAATTATAAGTGTTTGACAAGCAGAAAAGACCGCCACCGCTGCATTATGAGGCGAATTGATTCCTCAGCTACCACAGAGCCACCTGTTGCCTCAAACCTTTCAAACAGAGGCCGAAATTATTGCTTAAAGAAATATTTGCCTCCAACGCTGCCAAGAAGTTAATTCTGCCAAAGGAAACTAATGCAAAAAATATTTGTAGAATTACTCCACATTATGCAGAGCCTCAAAGTCAACAAAGCTCCCATCGAGCTTTGATATTTATTGTAAAACAGTTAATACAGAGAAACACCTGTAAACTTCTTCATCGAGCCCCTCAAAAGGCCAAGAAATCCTGAATCTGTATTAATTACCTTAGGAGATCTTTTATCGGATCTCACCTCCTCATCCTTCTATAAATACTTCTGTAGAAGATGAGAAGTTGTTGGTTGATTGGTTGTTGTTTGATCACAAGTTGTAATACTGAAACCCTCTTAAATAAATACATAGTCCGTTGAAGTTGAAGAAGAAACTGGAGTCTTTGAAGTCTTGATGATGTTGTTGCATGCTTGCTCCTGAGAAGGCTCTATCATTGGATCCATGAGCTTGGCTATTGGTGAAGTATTCTGAACTATTTTATGTTTTTTCCCCTGTTTTCATTATGTTCCATGATTTCTTACTACAGTAGGCTGAAATTTTTAGGCTAAGAAATGACTCTTGGAAGCACCTTAGACCTGTTCACCCTTCACTGTTTAATGTTTTCTGCTGCTGAAGTAGTTTAGAGGCTTTAATATTTCTCTTTAGTCTTCATGCTTGTTTACTTCCTTCATAGCTTGAACAGTTGGTTTCAACGTGATTTATGATTCTCCCTGCTTGTCTGCTGCCACTTAAAAATTGTTATTGAAGTCTCCCTTTGAAGTTCTTTGCTTACAGTGAGTCAGAGAGGTCTGTTTTGATCTCGCCCTTTGTTCTCACTTAAACAGTTGGCTTAAAGGTCGTTATAATTATGATCATAGATGTTTTTAGGTGTTCCCTCTTCTATGACTGTGATTATCAATAAATCTTATATGTTTTCTAAATTCCTTCAGAATAAAATCTTTGAGGAAATAGGGTGTTCCCCGAATCTTAGATTTTACTTTGAAAGTTGTTTTGAAATCATTGTTTGCTTAAAGGTGTGATTTGTAGAATTTATGGTTAGCCCTGTCTATCAAAGAACCCTTTATTGTTTCAAATTATTCTTTCAAATTCCCTTTGTTGATAATTCAATTTCTCTTTCCAAATCATTAATGTTCATCCCATTCCAAAAACAAAAGGATCATGTGGCCAAGTTAGATTTGCCCTTTGATATCCCATATCCTTTAATAAGTGTGTTATGACCTTTTTTTACTCCATTTTCCCATTGAAACAGATATTTTTTTGTCCTATATATCTTTCCTAGGCCCTTCATGTTCTGTTGTATCATTCCAACCAAACAATCAAACAAATAAACACCTGCACTTAATAACTAGTCTAAAATCAATACTCAAAGCACACAAGATAAACTTTTGCAAACAAACATTTGAGAGATCCCTCTCTGAGAACAGGAAAACTAGATCCTGTAACTCTAAAGATTGGTTCTGATGTTGCCTTGTCTTTTGATTTGCCAAACTATCAAAACACGAGACACCAACAGGTGACAAACTTCTAGTTCAAACAATATTGTTAGAACTTGATGAGGTAGCAAAAAACATATTGGAACCTGAAGCAGTCATGAAAACTAGAACTCGACAGCTACGAAATCGATCAATTTTAGAGTATCTCATCAAGTGGAATAACTTACTATTACACAGCATTTTGTCACTTTCCCTGCAATCCCCATCCCGCACATTGGAGGCTCATTTCTGTGACCAAAATAAAGTGTCATGCCTTGCAAATACCATCATTGCATCCCTTGCCATGAGGACAAAACTCCTTCTGTTGACCATTTCCTGATAAGACCATCAGAAACACATGTTTTTGCCTTGGCACTAGTAGATCATTATGCCCTCGCGCCGATGAGGAAGATTAACACTGGACCCCGCTCCAATTGGTGCTCTGTCCCAGTTAGCTACCCACACCAACCTGTTTATGGAATGTTTTTTTAAAAATAGAGGTGAAGTTTCCATCATAACAACTTCATGGGCGAGTCATCTAGAGTGGTTCAACTGAATAAACACGACTTCCCTGCTTTGGTCTCTTGTTTCCACCTTTTGGGGAAACCTCCCAAGGGATAAGGCCTCCATTCCACCATTGTAGGGATCCCAACCTCCTCCTCTCCCTCTATAAATATAGCCATCTTACATTGATGTGTTAGCTGAACTGAACATATTATAGACGAAATGCTGAAGAGATTCATGTACATTTTTCTAGAAAGATAGAACATAAGAGACCCTTATTCAGAGAGCTTAGGCTTGTGTCTTCATCCTGTCTGAATTCCTCGACGATTCATCGAGACGTGCTTTGACTAAACCCCGCCGAAGGAGGCTGCGCTGTCAAGGCTTAGGTTGTAACTCTTTCCTCTATTTATACATTTACAAGACTATTGTTTGGTTCCCATATTGTGTTGATGTGTTTTATTTGATGCAATATGCTTAGCCCTCCTTGACTGGTTAGTTGATTATGAATGAAATCATTGTTTTGTATGCTGCTCTTGTTTGTTGATCTTCGTGCAGGTATCTGAGCATTGTTATGGAAGGATTGTGACCCGTCGGAGCAAAGATAAAGAGGCCACCACCACTACAACGACGATAGTGTTGGACTTCAGGCAAGGTAATCTACGTTTTCCTTTTCACTCATTAATTAAGGAACCTACACTTTAGCTTGTCCCTTTGTTGCTAGACCCACTCTAGGGCTAGAGGGATCGTCTTTGTCCGCAGAGAGGATTTACCTTCCCAACAAATTGGCGACTCCATTGGGGAATGATTCAGTGTGAGTTTATCATTTCGTTGCCTTTTAGGATTTTGTCTTGTCAAGTTGACTTCGGTCGTTTGCTTGCTTGCCTGTCTTTTTTGGCTTGATTGATTGTCTAGAATTCTCTTGTTCAGCTCTAGAGTGTCAAGATTGACCTATGCTCACTGGTTCTTCCCTCCTCCCATAGTTATTCAGCTTGGCATGCTTTTCACTTGAACAGTCGCGCCAATTGGCGCAGTTTGCTTTTGTTGCAGTAGCGCCAACCCCTGTTTGGTGTGGATTACCGCCTCACAGTCGCGCCAAGTCCCGTAGGATTTAGTTTGACCCTTTTGCTGAGTTTTTGGTCAGTTGTGCTTGACTCTGGCTTTCTTCTTGGTTTGCAATTAGTATTTTTGGAGTTTTTTTGACTAATTTAGGCTCTCTCTTCTTAGCTGTTTGTCTATTTTCCTATCGGTGCAGTTCATAACCCTAGGTTCTAGGTGTCCTTCGCTCACTGAGCCTTCTGATTGAAGGTCGATTTTTTTGGTTTCTTGTCAGTTCGATTGCTTGATCAATTTCTTGAGTCTTTCTTGATCATTTTATTTTTGGTTTGTTGAACGATTACTTTTATGTTTGTTTTACTCTCCATCTCTTCTTTTTCGAGCATAGATCACATTGCTCGTTTAGAAGGCTTTCACTTTGTTTGAAAGAGTGCATCATTAGTTTGAGTAAATTTGTGTTTGTATTGCTTTGAATCATTCACTTTGATATCTCTACATTAATAGTGCTCTAAGATAGTGTTTGATTTGATTTTTTATGTAATTAGTGCATTGTGTGCTTCGTTCATTCAAAAAACAAAAAATTGTATCCTTTCATTTGCATTGGAAATGAAAAAATATTTTGCATAACTAGCGCTTGCATCTAGGAACGAATTTTTCATTTCTCTTTTCGATTATATTAGATGCATTAGGGGACTTATTCGTGTGATTTCATTGTTTGTTTCTTTCTTAAATATCTCTATCCTTCTCTTAGTTAGCATTCATCGAATGGAAAATGGTGTTCTATTCCATGTAGCTTGCATTTAGGAAATTTGAGATCAAATTCAGTAAGGCCTTGAAATTGAAACATTAATTCAAGATCAACTGTAAAATTTATTCAATTAACCTAAGGCATCATTGGAACCTAACGCAAACATTTTTAGAGGTCTAGGCTAAGTGACATGTTTCGGCGTCGTTAAACCTAGTAGATGTCGTTCGCCACCTAGCTTGGGACAGCACTAGTATGGATTTGTGCTCCCCGTACCGTCGTGTATATAAAGGGAGACCCTAATAGGTTCAATATCCTTTTATCCATAGGAAGCCAAGTCTGCCGCCTTGTAACCATGATACACTGAACATAGCATTCGGGGAGACTACCTTCATGTACGTTAAGTCCTTGGTCATTTCTCTTTCATTTGATCACCAAGGTGTATATGGAAATTCATGGAAACTTGGTACACCCTCTTGCTTAGATTACCTGAGTAGTCATTTCGATATTTTCGTGACTCCTTAAAAAAGGAAGATATCATAGAGTGCTTGTCCTTTCACGCTTGTTTCAACCTGAAAGTGATATAGTCACCTTTTGCATGTTTATCAACTCTTAAAATATGAAACAACAGAGTTTTGTTTCAATGTTTTAAAATATTAGCTGCCCATGAAATATTCTTGGTTAAATTCATCTTCCTTAGTGTTTTGTTTAGGGTTGTTTCCAATGGCAACTTTTCTGGAGTTTTCCAACCAAAGAATCCCCTCCGAAGGGAATCCTGGTCCTTTTCCTTCTTTTGGGAATGTTGGTGCTCCTTATATGGCAACATTGTTCCTGCCTGGGTTAACTGTTGGGTTGCATGTTTGGTTATTCTCAACCTCTATGGTCTCAAGTGTTCCGCCCACTGTACAATCACCGCCCCCACCTGGACAGCATCATGTTGATTCTAAGGTGGACCTCTCCCCTTCTACGCCTACTTCTTCATCCTCCTCTTCTACTTCGCCTGGTGAAAGTCTCGATTCAAGTAACCAGATGGCTAAGAAGAAGAAGAAGACGAAGAAGAAGAAGTTGGATAAAGGAGAGGCTAGCTCTGCGGCTATTGCACCTTAGACACCATCCATTAATAAACCATCCAACCTTCCACAGAAAGTCAAATTCCCTTGCATGTTGTGCAAAGGTGACCACTTTCTTCGAGACTGCCCTGGCATTCCCAAGGTACTTGAAGTATGGTTCGACGACCGTCCGTCGTTGCCTTTGGCTTCTAGAAGTCTTATTGGTGGCACATCTTCGACTAGCCTTGATAAGACTCATAAGAAATAGGGTAAGATTACAACTCCCTATAAGTTGTGTGAAGGGCATCATCACATTCACCTTTGTCCATACATGGATGAAGCCACGAGAGTATTGTACAACCCTATTGTTTCTGCACCCTGCCTTCTGGCTGGTTACCAGAAACTTTCTTTGAGTCCTCCGCTAGTTGATCAACTGATTGATCAAGATTCGTCTTTGGTCGATCCTACTCCCCCAGAAATTCAAAATCATGAATCCAGTCCTGACCAAACATTGGTCGTGGAATCGTTTGATCTGATTTTGCCTATTGTTCATCATGTATTTTCCATCAAGAGTGGATCTCATCCCCCTCACATTCTTCTTGTTCCTTCAGATTCCTCGAACTTGGAGAAATATTCTCCCATCCCTCTAGTTCAATAAGTTGCTCCTCTTGCTCCCGTGATGGAGGTACCGGAGGATGCTCCTCTTGCTCCGGTAACACCACGAGATGACCATCTCATTTCTATGGTAGACCCTCCAAGTAGTTTGGTTTCTTCCTTCGATTGGATTCAATTTGCAGGATACTGCCTTCCTTCTTATGTGCCTTTTGAGATCACATTACAGGCCTTCGATATGGTCATACCTAGCATGATTATAGATGAAGGTGAGTCTGTTATTGTTTTGTCTTCAACTACTTGGCAAGATTTTGGTTCTCCACGACTTGTGCCTATTACGCACAATCTGTTGGCATTTAACAGAAGAACCAGTCAACCATTAGGGATCCTTTCAAAGTTTCCTATTACTTTGGGAGGGAAAACCGTCTATATAGACGTGATGATTATTCCAGGCCCTTTGGATTTCAATTTACTCTTGGGGCACGACTATGCTTATGCCATGGGTGCACTTGTCTCTTCCCTCTTTCGTGTGATCTGTTTTCCACACAAAGGGCGGATCGTGACCATTGATTAGCTTTCATTCTTTGGTCCTGAGGTGGAAACTGGCCCACCATCATCTCTTCCATATTTTTATCCATCGGTTGTATCTTCCACACTATAGGTTAATTATGTGGCCACTTGTTCGTTGCCCTCATCTAGTGATAGTGTTGTCAGGTACCATCTACTGGGGGAATTTGATCGCAACTTCCAAGATGTTGTTCTCCCATCATATTGGAACCTCTTGGAAGCCATGACCTCTTATTCGACATGATGAAAGGTTGTCGTAGCATGGTTTGTTTTCTTGTGTCAAGCTCCTTAAAAATGAAACAAGCTCATTGGAGCATAGTTTGTTTTCTTGTGTCAAGCTCCTTAAAAAATGAAACAAGCTCTTCCAAGGATAGTTCGTCTTCTATGTCAACCTTGTTAAAAAATGAATTAGGTCTTGAGGATAGTTCGTCTTCTATATCAACCTTGTTAAAAATGAATTATCTCACGAGGATAGTTCTTTTAATATGTCAACCTCGTTAAAACAATGAAACATGTTCCTATTCAATTCGAGTCTTTGATACGATCTCGTAAAATCCCAGTCAAGCCTTTCTCTTGATCTCGTAATTGAACCTTCATTCCATCCACTTGTCAATAACTAGCAATCCACTCCAGTGAATGCACTGAAGCTTGGTGGATATGTCCTCAAACTGAGTCACCATGCTCGGGGCATGAAAATCATTTCAAGCATAGTTTATCTTTGTTTCGAGTTTGTGTAAAAATGAAACCATTCCCATTTTACCTCTCCTGATTGACATTTTATCAGCCTATTTTTCTAGATGAGCCTTGGTTTTCTCATTCCATCATCACCATCTACTTGGCCGATCATATGCCTTCACTTGATTATTTACCCATTCTTGAGGAACCACTACAATGAGTGGTCTTGTTAGCCAACCTCTTGACTTTTATCTTGTTCTAAGTAGTTCCACCATCACCGGAACTAGTTGCTACCCTTAATACCACTCGTTCCTCCAGGTGGAGTCATCTTTCAGCTCTTTTATGACTCTCTAAAAATGAAAATATTGTCGAGACTCTTGTCGTTTTGAACTCGTTAAATGGCTACAAAACGATATCTACCCAGTATACGTTTACCCCTTTTTCGGGCTGGGATAGATTATTTACGAAAAAGGAATACCTTAGCCTATCACGACTAAGAGGTTCTCTCAGACATAGTTTTCTACCTTTTCGGATCTGGGGGATTATTTACGAAAAGGGACCTGCTGGAGTTTTCTTTTCTGCCTCTTTTCAAACTCTCTAAACATGAAAATATGTTGAGTTCTTCCTTTGTCAGACTCGTTAAACCCTGATGACATTGGACGTCGTCACCATGATGTTCACCGAGTTCCTCCTTCCTAGGGCTCATAAAATGTACTAGGATGGATTTTTTTGAAGGAAAAACTTACATTACAAGCATATGCTATACCCTTCAAGCTTGTTTTCCAAAAATAATTAGAGTACTCGCCAAAAATGGTGGGGGAAAATGGAACCAATTTTTAGTCGTGTCGACAGTATGTCGCTCTTGAACATGACACTCATCTACATTCATGTCGGGTTGGGGACATCTCATTTCATCATTTTTTTCCTCCATGGATTTAGGTAATCTGTTTTTACCTCTCATCTGCTCTTTGCCACGTCATCATGACCTCAGATCCCTTGATGTCAAATACTGCCAAATCCAGAGTCGTGTCGTTGATATGTTCAAGAGAAGTTTTCCTCTGCAGTTTTCAACCTCCCTTTGATCCTTTGTTCGGTCTTGATTCACTATCATCATGTTCCTATGTCTCGTGTCAATGATGTGGGAAACATTATGGCCCTCCTTCAACTGGGTCCTTTCCTGTCGACTTCAGCTCATTATCCAAGAAGTTGATCTAGAGACTCCCTTCTGGTACCTTGGAGTTTGCATGCCTCAATGGAAAGTTCTTCACATTCAACGATAGGTCCACATAATTGGCCTTCGATCGAGTGCTTCTACGGGTGTTCGATGCCAGATCACTATTCACATTACGTGGATTGTACCTGTTGTACCTTGAGAGCCATTATCATTATTGGTGGTTTCTCTTGTGCCTGTTAACAACATTCATCATTGGCTGGTAATTAGGTAACTTTCTTGCATGTTCGACTTCAACTCATATATTCGCATGCTTTAATTTGTACTTGTTCGGGTCTAGATGGAGCGCAAGACCCTGGGTTTTATTTGATAAGATCCAGGCTGCGGGATATTATGGTTTATCATGACTTTATTGCATGACTCCTTTTGATTAGATGGTCGCGACCATACCTGAGTCTATTTGTTGATCCTTACTGCTGGATGGCTACGTCCATACCTCAGATCTCAGTTTATATAGGTACTCTATTATGGATGGTTGTGCCCATGCCACATGTTCATGTATAAGAGATATCATTTGTATTTGTAATTGCAGGCCTTATAATAGTGGTGTTTGGTTTGAATACATTCTCGAAAAGCATTTCACCCCTCCCTCTCTCTCGAACCTCATGCTTTAGGGGGCATCTGTTACACAACATTTTTTCATTGTCCCTGCAATCCCCATCCCGCACATCAGAGGCTCATTTTTGTAACCAAAATAAAGTGTCATGCCTTGAAAAGGCCATCATTGCATCCCTTGCCATGAGGACAACACTCCTTCTATTGACCATTTCCTGAGCAGACCATCAAACACACATGTTTTTTCCTTGGCGCTAGTAGACCGTTATGCCCTCGCGTTGATGAGGAAGATTAACACTAGACTCCGCGCCAATTGGCACTCTATCCCAGTTAGATACCCGCTCCAACCTGTTTATGGAATGTTTTTTAAAAATAGAGGCGAAGTTTCCATCATAACAACTTCGTGGATGAGTCATCTGCAGTGGTTTGACTGAATAACCATGGCTTCCCTCCTTTGACCTCTTTTTTCCACCTTTTGGGGAAACCTCCCAAGGGATAAGGCCTCCTTCCACCATTTTAGGGATCCCGAACTCCTCCTATCCCTCTATAAATATAGCCATCTTCCATTGATGTGCTAGCTAATCTGAACATATTATAGCTGAAACGCTGAAGAGATTCCTATAAATTTTGCTAGAAAGATAGAACGGAAGAGACCCTTATTGAGAGAGCTTAGGCTTGTGTCTTCATCCCATCCAAATTCCTCGACAATTCATCGAAACGCGCTTCGACTGAACCTCGCTGAAGTAGGGTGCGATGTCAAGGCTTCGGTTGCAACTCTTTCCTCTATTAATATATATACATGACTATTGTTTGGTTCCCATCTTGCGTTGATGTGTTTTATTTGATGTAATATGCTTAGCCCTCCTTGACTGGTTAGTTGATTATGAATGAAATAATTGTTTTGTATGTTGCTCTTGTTTTCTGATCTTCATGCAGGTATCTGAGCATTGTTGTGGAAGGATTGTGACCCGTGGAAGTGGAGATCAAGAGGCCACCACCACTACAGCGATGACAGCGTTGGACTTCAGGTAGGCCAATCTACTTTGTCATTTTCATTCATTAATTAAGGAACCTACACTTTAGGTTCTCCCTTTGTTGCTAGAACCACTCTAGGGCTAGAGGGATCGTCTCTGTCCGCAGAGAGGATTTACCTTCCCAACACTTACCCACTGAAGATTCCACATGGGAGGATGAGAATTTTATACAGAAGCATCCAGACCTCCTCAAGAATTGAGGACAACACTTTTTTGAAGGAGCGGGGCATGTTAGATCCCTATATTACTAGTGTAGTCCCTTATTGTTGTTAGTATAGCCCCCTTATTATTATTGTTGTACCCCTGTAGCCCCCATATTGTTATTATTGTGCCACGTAAAAATCCACTACTGTTCCCTTACATTATTATTGTTAGGTCGGCTAGGATTATATCGTGACCCCATGGACTCCTATATATAGAAAGGAGGTTTTTTCATTTGTATCTTCCAATAATTTTTCATTTATGTAATGTAAAGGAGTTTTCCCCCTCGAAGTGGCTGATTTCTAAGGCTTAAATCTCTCTTTTCTTATATTTTGGGAGTTGGTTTCATAACAAAAAGAGGTTTGCATATCAAGAGATTTGTTTGCTCTCGCTGCTTGGTAGATCCGGAGTTAAGATGGATCTAGGTTGGTTTAATTTCACCCTTTAAATAGGTTATACTGTACATGAATACCATGGGTTCTCAATAGTATGTGCCATTTTTCTTTTATTATTATTTTATTTTTATTGAGTTATTTTATTTTATTATTTTTATTATTTTATTTTATTTTGACCAAGTTAAAATGTTTAGATTACATGCATCTTTTTATTTTATTTTTATTTTTATGTAATTTGACTTAGTCAAAATGTTAAGCATGGTATTATGTTACAACATATCTACCATAGTGGGATGGAGAGTGCTTCTCGTGCAATAAAATTAAAATAGAATATTTATACTATAAGATGTTTCCCTCTGAGAATAACTCCCCCAGATGCCACTCTGCCCCATTGTTCACAATTAGATCCAATGTTAGATGATTGAACAATGGTCTAACGTAATATAAAACAATTAATTATTATTAAACATAAACATGAAAACATTAAGAAAAAAAATTTTTAATTAATAAAACAATCATAATATTTAACACAATATTGTAGAGCCCCTCCTTTGCGCAACAATATCATCCGCAATAAAGAGTTGTGTAAGGGACTTAAGATTTAGAACATGTTCATATTCTTTCATCGGTCGAATCCTCCAGCTTCAATGACAACTTTTGAAATCTCATGGGGAACCGTTCGTCTGTTGAATTATGTCCAAACAACTCATCTCAATCTCGATCAATCCTGAGGTTAATTCATTTCCTTTTCATGGACATTCAAGATTAAGTATAAATTTTTTTCCCTTTTTTCTTTTTTGGAAAAATTTTTTTAGGGAAATTCATTAATGGAGGGGAAGTTTCAAATAACTCATAACTACACAACCTGTATCAGGTGTTTTTTATGAATTATTGTTCCTCAAGGTTATGGTTTTTCATCCATAAATTAATATCTTTTTGGCAGTGTGAACATGGGAATGAAGCTGGTGCTAATAAATTCTGCAGGAACAGTGACTTCATATCATGTGGACCTCTATTTTGACTCGGGAAATAAACCTTGTAGAAGGAATAATTATGAATTGACAGTACTTACATAGAATTTTAATAAACTTATATGAAATGATTAAGGACGTACAAAAAAATGTACAATACTAGAAAAATACCCTATAGTGGAGGTTATAAAGGAGGTTGTTAGTGTTAAAAAATTGGCCAAAATTGTCAAGAAAACATTTTCTACAACATTTGTTTTTGGTAACGGAGGTTTTGACGGAGCTTCTAACGGAACTTCAACACAACTAAAAAAAATTGAGCATTCGGAGGTTTTTACGGATGTTTTTCTCATCAGTGCACGCATCATGTGTGAACTCACCAGTGTGTTTTACCCTGTATGCATCGATACTGTAAATATACCAAGCACCGGGATGGAAAAAAAATCAGAAGCCCGAGGGCGTTTAGCAATGTCTCGGTGCGTGTCACCCACAAAGATGCACTGGGCCGATAAAAGGTGCAGGCACCGGCACCGTTAAGTTGTAACAACACATCAGGCCATTAAGTTATAAAAATTCATCGGCGCATTAAAGGCAAACCATACCGATGCATGCAACCCCTATCCACCCACTCGGGTGGTAGTTGTCGATAAAGCGCACCGAACGTTCTAATTGGTATTGGTATATGGTGTGATGCCCATAGGCCGTAGAAATGCACTAGTGCATAGTATCATACAAATTCACCGGTGCATAGTAACAAACACGCACCAATCATCATTTTCTATTTTTTAGAAACATCAACCTGTGACAGTGTGATTATTGTGATTTTTTTAAATTCATTATTCATCAAAAGTCAACACATATCTTATAACAATGTTCATATCAATTAAATTTTTATTAGTGCATTTGAATGTGATGTTTGGATGAATTTTTTATATTATATCATCAAATTTTGCATCTCTTCATTATAATATTTAATCATCGCTATATTTAATTAGTGGTGTAAAATTTCACAATGACAATGGAGAATGCAATAGAATAAATTAAAATGTATTATATATATATATATATATAAGACAATCTTTGTCATACAAAATGGGACAATTATTGGTACCCCTTTGTCTTTCAATTGGGACACTATGTCCATTAGATTAAACAAAATGTCTGATTTCATAGACAAATATTTCAAAAAATACAACGCTTTGCTTTGATATCCAAACATATTGATCATCATTCTTCACTGGAACTGTTGTCACTTCTCGAGCTACTTCCGTGACTTGGGTTATTTGGAGAAATGTTTTGTTCATTGTGTTGATTGTTTTATTCTTCTTCAAGTTCCATCTACAAACATAAAAATAAAGTGTAATAAGTGTAAATAAATTCGTGAGAATAATGAAAATTGAAATATTAAATAATATACATCAATATAAATAATAATAAAAATGTACCATAGAAAGGATTAAGTCATGAACTATACACATTCTTTCAAAACCAAATTTCATGTCATCTTTCAACAATTCTTTTGTTGGTGCAGTTCCATACTTTTTTCCCTGCGAGTTTTATGCCCCATAACAAATCATAGATTTAATATAAAAGATTTTTTTGTTCTATTAATTATAGACGGAGCTAAGTAAAACAAGATAGATGCTTACAAATTCCACAATTAATTTCTGATATGCCAAAATATACTGACAACCCATATCTAAGCCAATGTCAATAAATTATTCTAATGGTTCTTCTTTGTATGTTAGCACTTGTTTGAAGACATTCAATGATGATTGTTGTAAGACAACATAAAATATACTAAAATGAAATCTAGTTAAGTTGTTATAAGGAAGTAACAATTACTCACAAACATAGATATCAACCCTTTTCTTCCTTGTCGTCCTATTTTATGCGTTGAATGGGTTCCATGTTATTTTATTTTCTGCAAGAAAATACTTAAAAATTAATATTTAATGCTAAATTTTTTATTTATTGTACCTAATCGAAAAATTCAATGATTGCATATTACATTTGAAGTACACTTTTTTTGAGATGGCTCTTCATGCGATGCAATTATGTCCATTTCTTTGACCATATCCCTGTATACCTTTTTGGACATTCCTATTGGCATATTTATGATATCATCTCGTTCATACTTTGATATTTTCATAATCTTCCTGAAAATGTAACATGACAGTAAACTATTTAATTTTTATATTGATATACGAAAAGTAAATATAACAAAAGTGATATTGATAAATGATTGCTTTGTAGTAATATATACATATAATTCTAGAAAAACATTTAAAGGAATGTTACTTTTTCAATATTTTTTTGTTGTTGTACGTTTTTTCTATTAAAACTCTGACATGTCTCATTGACCAATTCTCTCGAAACTCATCCTGTAGTTTAAATAAAATTTGGCTCTTCGAATCATTGGATTTATTTTTGTATTGTAAGTGGAAATAACGTCTATACATTCATTCCACTAGATCCCTCAAAGTTTTGTAAAAAATATTCCCCCTTTCGTTAACCTCTAGCGACACTTAAAATCGAGTTCAGATGCACAAAATATTCAAACAATTCAAAAATGTCAAAAGCTCTTATCAGGAGCAGCATACCGCAAGACGCGGTTGGTAGATGAAAATGGACAACCGCTTCACCCTACCAATTGTAACATGCCATCTTCTAGCCACAATCCTGGGACAATGATGGTAATAATAATTGTTTGGTATAATGTAATTATTTCAACGTCAAACCAATTACGTGCTTACTACTTGATATCATCGATTTTGTACTAATCATGTTCAAATATTTTTTTTGAAATTATTAGGATATTAGTGATGATGACTGACGTACCTACCATCTTGGATTTCACCCCACGAAAATTTCAAATTGAGAGAAGGCCGAGTTAAGAGAAAAACTTAGAGAGGAACGATACCAAGAATGGTTGAATCAACCACCTATTCAATTCCCACTATGCCCAGATTCACCAATTAGGAATGACTACAGTAATAGTAGTTCTTCACAAGATGGAAATGGAGGTAATCAAATAGAGGTTGGTATGGATGATTACTTAATGGATACGACTACCATGGAGACAATGTTGTTAGATGTTTTCCAGAATGATGATCAGCTAGGGGATGTTGTTCATATTGTTGATACCTTTTTTGAAAGCCTTAAATTTTCTTTTGTTACACTAAAATTGTCACCATGAAGTTTTACTGTCTGTATGGGTTCATCATTACTCATACAATACTCCCTTAGAAGTCTAAAAACATCAAGTTCCGAAAACCAAGCCTTGAAATTGAGAGAAAAGCTTATAAAAGTCATAAAAATACTTGTACCGCACTTTCTCTTAGTATTACCTGTGGTGCCGCATCTGTTTGTTCTAGAACATGCGGAACCGGCCGCACTTTTTCTTCATTAAAGGTGCAGATTCCTGTAAAGGGTAAAGTGAAGGCGGAAGTAAAATTTGGAAGCCCAGCTGGTTGAATCTGGAAGCTTCTGGAAGCAATTATTCGATGGAAAGTTCGCTCCTTTCACGTACATTCATCCATCCATTAAAGGAGCCTACCCCTTGGTATGTGGAACTTAATACCTTTGAAAGAGGATTCTATCCCCTCTTATTTGGAGATGCAACCTCTTCTCTTTTGCTATAAATTGAGGTCATAGTTCAGCCTCAAGGGGAGTTAGGCTTTGAGATTTTTTGAGGAGAATTGTTGGAAAAACTCAGACTCTCTTAATTTATTACCATATGGGAATGATTACACACTCATGTGTATGTTAGTCAAGAGAGTGAAAAGGCTTGTCAAACTAGAGGAAACGCTTGTTCCAGACCCCGGAAGGACTTGTATGACATCAAGACGAACACGATTGTAAGGCTCCTTCTTTCATTAAAGATAATACAAACGGTTTCTGTTTTCTCAATGAGTTGTTTATTTAAATGGCTTATTTCTTGAATTCCTTGATCATCAAGATAGATTTATGGTTTGTGAATTAATCTATATTATGCAGGTGCTTCTAATTCTTTCATGTTTTTTATTGCAGATCTTCATGTTTTTTATTGCAGATCCCGAAAGTAGACGTATTCAAAGTGATAGGAAAGAAGACTACGATCAGTGTTGGACTACAGGTAAGTCCTAAATCCTTCATTATAGATAATTCTGGATCAAATATAATCTAGAGAAAGTAGTTTACATCTGTCTATTTGTTGCTAGTTATTGTAGGATATTAGGGAGATCTGTCTTGTCCGCAAGAACTATTTATCTGCCCAACAAAATGGCGACTCCACTGGGGAATGGATCTTGAAATTAGTTTTCTTTTATTTTTGACATTTGAAATTATTTTTCTAATTTTGATTGATTGATATTGGCTTGGGTAATTTATTCTTGCAGAATCCCTTAAAAGTGCTTTAGATTTTTTTATTTTTCTTTAAGTTTTCTGGTCTCCGCACTTTGTCTTTAGGCACAGTGCGGTCATTTCCATTGTTTTTCTATATACATAGTGCGGCACCGCACCTGTTTACACTAAAACCTGCGGACCTTGAGAAAATTTTTGAAAAACTTAAAATTCTCTTTTCTAGGACCGTCTTGGAAGATTCTCAGTATATACCTAGACTTGTATTTTCTGTCAGAAAGATTTTTGTGACAGTTTCTTTCAGCTTTTTAAAATTTTGAATGATTTTCTACAAGATCTGCATGTTATAAGTGATTTTTGCTTTGTCTTTGTGTCACTCAAAGATTAGAAACCTCTGTATACCTTATATCACTGGTATTTCATTGTTTTCTTGCTGAGTCTGTGACTTCATAGCAGAAATTGTTTTATGAGAATTAGATCCCATTTTCTCATTTGCAAATCTTTAAAAACTTTTTCATCAAGTTTTGAATTTCACTTAAAAAACCATAATTGGATGTTTTTGAGAGCAAAGAATTTCTTAGTTAGATTACAAACTAAGAAAAAAGTCCTCAAAATATTTAAAGTTTTGATTTCAGATTTAATTCTTAGAATTTTTAGATCTCGAAATTAGTATTTTTAGTTTTGAGTGTTATTTCTAGAAATTGTAGTTTTCTTTTGGAGAATTTTTTATTGTAGTTTCGATCTTGAGTAATAAAGGGATTTCTTTTTGAGAAATTAATCATTCTGAGTTCTCATAAGATAATATTTCTTTTCATATGTCCTTGTTTTGAAGGAAAGAATTGTTTTAAAAGATTACATCTCTCAACTCTTTCTTTTATATAGGATTCATTGAAAAGAAATGAATTGTTTCTCATAATAGATGCATTTTTAGTGTGTTTTGAGTCAGGTCACTACATATCATCAAAGTTTCACTTTCACACCTATTGTCCTAAGAAATAGCCTATTAAATGCAACGCTTAAATTAAAATCAATCTAGTAATTTTTATATTTCTAGGACTCTTTTCCACCAACATAGCTTAGGCTAGTGTCTTGGAGTAGGGAGTAATTAACTCTCCAAGACAATTAAAACAAACAAGTAGTTGATCTTGCGGTAGGAAAAATCCAATAGTAGCTTGTATGCTCTCGGAAGCTCCTACTAAAGGAGTCAAGCACGAGATCATATCTGAACCAGTGAGGTGATCAATTCTATCTCATTGGGAACGATAGAAGATGTGCGTGTATTAACAATGGTAAACCTCAGATTGACCATTGTCAAGGAGCCTGGGGTCACTTATCGGTATACCTTGGATTATGTCAAGGATCCTTCAAGGGGATTGAGCTTTGTTACTCTACCCTTGCGCATATATCGGATCGTAGACTGTTCCCCTAGGTATATTTGTTCATGTTGGTGACCTTAGTGGCCATAAAATTTAAGATTTTTTCCTAAGGTGACGGTGGAGGCAAGATCCCACTGTACCTGGAGAAGACGTCGACTAGACTCACTTGGACTCTCTGAAGGGTTATCTTCACTTGAGATGGTTTAAGTGGAGAAACTTGCACTGGTCTGTTTCATTAAGCAGGTTGTCGAGGTAACTGTTCCAACCGCCATTTCTACATTAAAATACTATGATGTTGGAATTCATCACCAACTAGTGTTTTCAGTGTGGGAATCTATTGTTTTTGTGTGGTTTGATCTCCTAGATTTTATGAGTGTTTGATCATTTGATTGTCTCCTTGGTGACTTTAGGAATTTTAATTGAAATTTTCTTTGATTGCGTGTGATTAATAATTTTTAATCGTGGCTGAATTACCAAGACAATCGCGTAGACTTCAGGGGAAACCCCATGAGTATACACCAAGCCAACTTGAAGGACTGCGAGCTCTGGTACCGCATACCATCAGTAGAGTTAGATCAACGGAACCAGAAGAATCATCCATAATTACTCATCCTGATTATCATGAATTAAATCAATCAAAAACAGCAAAATATATTCAAGATCCAATTTCAATTTCCGAAATCACTGACATTGCTTCTACAACTAGTGAATTAGCTAAAGAACCTGAAATTTTTGAGCCAGAAACTAAACCTACTATGTTAGAATCATCTTCAAGGTTTGTTACTCCGACTTCTAGTGATCCTGATTCACCTAGAGTAAGACATCGCATTACTGAAAATCTTCCTTCTAATCTCATATGTATTGAAGAACTTGTTGGTCCAGACGAAGACGTAGTTCTTCTCGAAACCCAATAAACTTTGAATCTTAGAGAGTGTGAATCAATATTCTACAGTTCTTTTAGAACTAACGCTTGGTATTTATCATTAATAGGTTTTTTACAAAATTCAGGTCTTACTTATTCCCCACCCTGAATTCCTTTTTACCCTACACCAAGAGGTTATCAACCTTCATTAGCTATGTCGGGTGAGTCATCTATGTTTTCTGAATCTCCAAAAAATATTTTTATACGGTAGTTCGTTTGTTCCTCCGAGATACTGGCCGTCAGAATATTCCCAATTAGCCTTGCTAATTGGAATATCTCATTTTTGTTTAATTTTGCCGCTTTAGTTGGAAATAATAAATAAAGTGAGAAATAAGAGGGGTCACCTCACTTTAGTCACCTCACTTTATAAAATAAAGTGTTTTCCTAGTCGATTAACGTTATAACTTAAAGAGGGGGCCTTGGGGGTCCACACGTATATGAGGGGAGGCCTCACGCTGACCCAAGGGTAACTGCAAGGTGAAGGACGCAGTTAAGTTTTGGAGGGAGTTTGGCATTATAAAAGGAGGGGTTCTCACCTCATTTGGACATGCATATTTTGATATTGATATTGAGAGCTAGACTTTTGTCTGCTTTAGCACGCCGGTTGTTTAGTCGGTCTGCAGCACTGTTTAGTGCACGAGTGTCTCCGGTCGGAGATCTCACCCTTAGCCTCGGGGGACTTCGAGTGCCTGCCCCGGTAAGGTTATTTCTGGTTTCACCCTTAGCTTCGGGGGACTTCGAGTGCCCGCCCTAGTAAGGTTAATTTCTGAGTTCTATCTTTCAGTTTCAGTAGCAGTTTCAGGTGGAGAGTCGGAGAGGAAGGAGCCCTCTAGTGGCTGCGCAGATCTAGCAGGAAAAACGCAGTTTCAGCAGCAGGAAGGACGCAGATCAGTCTTGGAGTGAGGACGTTGTTTCAGCAGGAAGAGGAAGGACGCAGATCTGAAGGCACAGTGATAGATCCAGCCTTGGAGATTGTAGATCTGAGCAGATATTTGCAGATCTGGTTCTGTAGGTTGCAGATCTGGAGGGGTAGCACTAGATCCAACTTGGGAGATTGCAGATCTGAGGAGATACTAGCAGATCCAGCCTAGATCTGAAGAGATAACATCAGATCCAGCCTTTGAGGTTGCAGATCTGAGGAGATATTGGCAGATCTAGCATAGATCTGAAGAGCTAGCAGCAGATCTAGCCTTGTGGGACGCAGATCTGGAGAGATAGTAGCAGATCGAGCCTTGTATGACTCAGATCCAGCAGATCTGGGCAGAGAGGACGCAGATCCAGTCAGGGAGGACGCAGATCTGATGAGTAGGGTCTTTATGTGGGGTTCGGGCAGCATTTTTCAGTGTTTTCAGCCTTGAGGAGTTGGTCATCTCATCTGGAGGATTTGTGGGTAGATCCAGCCCTTTTGCCAGCATATTTCTTGAGCTTCTGAGCTGTTCCTGAAGGCACAACGTTTTTGTAGGAGGAGGGTTTCTGGGGGCGATTTTCGGAGGTGGTCCATTTGCTTCACGGTTTCTGGGTTTTGTCCGGAGCAGCGAGTATAGGTGATCCGTAGATTTTTAGCTCATTCCGGCAAGGGGATCAGCCCCTAGCTTCAGTTCACTCCAGCAGCAGCAGTTTACGGCAGTTTCTTCCAGCAGCTGGGATGCAGTTTCTGTAGTAGCCATTTCCTATTTTCTGAGAGGATTCTTCACTTGCCTTGGGCAAGGATAGGTGCCCTCATTCTGATTTTCTTGTACTCCTCTCTATGTACTTTCAGATTAATAAAATGGCTCAGTTTTCTGGCATTCTATGTGTAATTGCTCCATGATCTCAAGGTTCAAAGATCAGATTTATATCTCTGTCACATATTTCTCATGACATCGGGTTATTTCTTTGGGGATATTATGGGCAGTATCGAGCATAATTCTCACCACCTCGTGGTCTATAACATCAGAAAAGAGATCATACAGAGCAATAGCAGTTGCAATACCAGAAACGCAGTTGGAAAAAGGGCCAAAATAAAAAGGGTCAAATTTTGAAGTTTGGAATTAGGTAAAACGTTTTCTGGGTTTTTCTGGGTTTTGGGCGAGGATCACTTTCCCAATTCCTGGAATTTTCTGAATAGTTTTCAGTGGATAAATCGGAGGTTGAAGTTAAGCCACAGTATGGTTTTGCAGCAGCCGTGCAGTTTCTGAGGAGCCTGTAGACATAGAGCAGAAAGAGCTGATGGCAGGTGATGTGGATAAGAGGAGATTTAGGGAGACAGATCAGCGGAATCCAATGGAGGCCATGTTTGCAAAGTGGACTGAGAAGATGGATGCATTCATGCAGGATGTAAAGAGAATTGCAGCGGTAGGGGAAACACGGAGAGAACTCCCTAGGGGTTTTGAGATCGTTCGGTATAATGCCACTCGGCATATGGATTCATGTACACCCACACGTCCCACTATGCCCACATTCTTGCCAGAGGACACAGGAATAACAGTACAGCGAGAGGTAGATCCGGCTCGGATGGCTGACATTCTTGCAAACTATCATGCTCTCGGACAGGCATTCATGGATGCTCTCCCCTTCGAGAAATATATCGAGATCTGTTATGGCATTAGACTCCATGATCAACACCAGGGGCACCGGCATCATCATGGTGGAGACCACCACCGCACAGCTAGCAGAGATTATGATCAGCTCCAGCGTGATAGTAGACCTCACAACTTTCAGAGAGGGAACAAACACTCACATGATAGGGACCTACAGCGCACAGTGGACAAGTTGGATACCTCTTTCCAGCTTGACCGAGTATCGGAGAGGGAAACCATTAAAATGGTTACCTCACACTTGGAGGAAGAGGACACACAGGATTGCAGGGAGCCTGAGGTTACACCTAGTGTGACACAAGACTCACCATCATTGGAGACCTCCTTGACCGTGCCGGTTGATATCGTAGTGGAGGAGGTAGAGCCTACCCCGGTAGAGCCATCCACTGAGGAGATGACTAGAGCCATGCCCGAGTCTTCGGGTGGTAGCAGCACACGACAGATGGGTGAGGTATCAGGAGATATATCCACTATCGATGAGGCACTAGGAGATACAGAGGTATTGGACGATGATCGCAGACAGCGGTATCATCGGCTTTGGACGGACCTTCGAGTTTTGAGGGAGAAGGCCGCGTCAGTACGGGAGACCATTTTGTTGCAGGACCAGGAGCTGGAGGGTATGAGAGGGACTTGTGCCAAGTCGGCGGCCAAGTTGGTCCGCATTGGGGAACAGCTGGATTCCCTGATGGTACAACCAGAGGGCACGAGTGAGTGTCAGATCATTCCCCTTCAGGTATGTATGGATGGGACTAGCAGTATTGTTGGTTCATCTCTTCCCGTTGGAGAGATAGAGGCAGAGCCACCTAGTCAGGTCTCATATGTTGACTTGGATAGTGGTATGAGACGATCAGAGTTGCACAGGGTACAGCAGCCACGTGTTGAGATTGGATGGCGAGAGATTTTGAGTTGGTACTCGGTGGAGCAGACTATGGATGGAGGGGAGATCTCAAGGAGAGATCTCACGGGAGATGCACTTCGACACACCATGGGGTGCAATGGTTTGTTTTCCTTCTCACAAGAGCAGATAGAAGATGGGGGACATCTTCGGATGGATAACATCTCTCATGCTTGTGTTGGACATCCCTTGAGCCACACACATCATGATGGGAGGTTTTTGCCTACCACCTATTTGATTCTTGATAGGGTCTCATTGATCCTTGAGAAGTTTATACTTCAAAATCCCATGAAGGGCAAAATCAGAAATTTGATTTGGGAGGACGATAGCCCTCATGGGAGGAGTACCAGGATGAGGGGAAGGAGGCATCCACAATGTATTGAGTGGATGTGGTTGATGAGCAAGGAGCTAGGAGGCTATTTGCAGATCTATGACACCAGGCAGCAGGAGGCTTGGCTGCGCTGGTTACTCTTGAAAGAGTTTGGCCATCACTTGGCAAACATTCTTCCTAAGAGTAGGAGGATGGGGAAAAGATGGATGGATACTTGCATCATTGAGCAGCATAGAGTATGGATGCATGGTGTTGATGTGTTACTCATATCATTCATTGTGTCTTCATCACATGAGTTGTTTGATGGAGGTATGGAGAGGCAACACAATGTCTTGTTGCTTGGGTTGTTCCTAGGAGAGCAAGGGCAGATTTGCTCTCACACTTTGTATGATGTTGCAGGAGAAGGAGATGGCACAATCTCCATGGTCTTTGATTGGGAAGCACTTCCACCTTGGGAGGTATTCCATATTCATTGCAGCATTATTAGAGGAGTCTTTGACAAGGAGCATGTCAGAGAACAGAGTCTTGTACTGACAGGAACTCATTTGCATGAGCTCACAGCGTTGTCACCTTGGAGCAGAACATTATGGAGGAAGTATGCGCAGCAGAGATATGGTGGATCTATAACCCATAGGTCCCAGGATCACTTCATATTTGTTGCATTTACAAGAAGTAATGATGATAGAGACATCTATGGCCTATTCTTCTTGACTTGGGTTTCCAAGCATAAGGAGGATTATCTTCTTGCACCACATGAGACCTGCGGCATTTCCTTCATTTTGCTGCTGATCATGTCTTCATTTGCTGATATATATCAGATTTGTATGGGAGGCTTGATTATGAGGGAGACACATGAGCTGGATGTGTCCGTGAGGGGGAAAAATTCTCACAATTTCTGCACTACATGTTCTAATGGGAGCATGGGAGGAGACATGGCCACCACTACTTTATATGCGTTCTCTTTTGATGTGGGCCATGAGATCGATATTCATCCATTGTACAGCCATGGGCAAGTGTTTGGACCTATGTTGTTGTCATATTCAGCCATTTGCTATCCATTAGTAGATGTGTTGGATCTTGTACATTGCTTGCCATGTGATTTTCTGAGGTTGCAGTGGATGAGACTGCACTATGGTTTGTTTTGGGCCAGCTTGTTCTTCATTGATGGAGGAACCTTCTATGGAGGATTGTTTCCCACTTTGCCATTGGAGGGCAATGATTTTGCAGCCCAAGATCAGACTTTCAGCCCGCCTTCATTACCGGAGCTTGAGGTGGAAGGAGATTTTCAGGAGTTGCCTTGTCGGGAGGTGGCTCATTTGGTTTGGATGATTGCTTGGGGATGGAGGATCCACATGAGAGAGATGTTCCCCACTTCATGCCTTGAGTGGAGAGAGATGATGAGCTGGTGCACAGTCGATGGGACAACTTTACACATTCATAGATGCAGAACAGCAGCAGTCATGGTCTTTAGTCATAGCCAGAGGCAGTGAGCAGTCCGAGTCATGGGACTTGGGCTATTATTGGCCACAGTGGCGATGGGATCCGGGAGGACTATTGATTGGCCGGTACCATGAGAGGCCAGTTTGGGATCCTGGCATTGAGATATCCCTTCATATCAGGGTGATGCAGGAGACAGAGAGGTTTCAGTGGGACCCAGGCACATTTTGCAGTATCGGCAGGGAGCATCAGCTAGAGAGTAGGCTTGTTCAAGCATTGCTTGAGAACAAGCAATTTTTGACGGATGAGGATGCCACTTGGGAGAGCGAGCAGACTTTACAGCATCCATCACTTCAGTTGCTTGAGGACAAGCAACGTTTTGCCGGGGGAGACTGTAATATTCCCAATTAGCCTTGCTAATTGGAATATTTCATTTTTGTTTAATTTTGCCGCTTTAGTTGAAAATAATAAATAAAGTGAGAAATAAGAGGGGTCACCTCACTTTAGTCACCTCACTTTATAAAATAAAGTGTTTTCCTAGTTGATTAACGTTATAACTTAAAGAGGGGGCCTTGGGGGTCCACACGTATATGATGGGAGGCCTCACGCTGACCCAAGGGTAACCGCAAGGTGAAGGACGCAGTTAAGGTTTTGGAGGGAGTTTAGCATTATAAAAGGAGGGGTTCTCACCTCATTTGGAGATGCATATTTTGATATTGATATTGAGAGCTAGACTTTTGTTTGCTTCAGCACGCCGGTTGTTTAGTCGGTCTGCAGCACTGTTTAATGCACGAGTGTCTCCGGTCGGAGATCTCACCCTTAGCCTCGGGGGACTTCGAGTGCCTGCCCTGGTAAGGTTATTTCTGGTTTCACCCTTAGCTTCGGGGGACTTCGATTGCCCGCCCTAGTAAGGTTAATTTCTGAGTTCTATCTTTCAGTTTCAGTAGCAGTTTCAGGTGGAGAGTCGGAGAGGAAGAAGCCCTCTAGTGGCTGCGCGGATCTAGCAGGAAAAACGCAGTTTCAGCAGCAGGAAGGACGCAGATCAGTTTGGAGTGAGGACGCTGTTCCAGTAGGAAGAGGAAGGACGCAGATCTGGAGGCACAGTGATAGATCCAGCCTTGGAGATTGTAGATCTGAGCAGATATTTGCAGATCTGGTTCTGTAGGTTGCAGATCTGGAGGGGTAGCACTAGATCCAGCTTGGGAGATCGCAGATCTGAGGAGATATTGGCAGATCCAGCCTAGATCTGAAGAGATAACATCAGATCCAGCCTTTGAGGTTGCAGATCTGAGGAGATATTGGCAGATCTAGCATAGATCTGAAGAGCTAGCAACAGATCTAGCCTTGTGGGACGCAGATCTGGAGAGATAGTAGCAGATCCAGCCTTGTATGACTCAGATCCAGCAGATCTGGGCAGAGAGGATGCAGATCCAGTCAGGGAGGACGCAGATCTGATGAGTAGGGTCTTTATGTGGGGTTCTGGCAGCATTTTTCAGTGTTTTCAGCCTTGAGGAGTTGGTCATTTCATCTGGAGGATTTGTGGGTAGATCCAGCCCTTTTGCCAGCATATTTCTTGAGCTTCTGAGCTGTTCCTGAAGGCACAGCGTTTTTGTAGGAGGAGGGTTTCTGGGGGCGATTTTCAGAGGTGGTCCATTTGCTTCACGGTTTCTGGGTTTTGTCCGGAGCAGCAAGTATAGGTGATCTGTAGATTTTTAGCTCATTCCGGCAAGGGGATCAGCCCCTAGCTTCAGTTTCTTCCAGCAGCTGGGATGCAGTTTCTGTAGTAGCCATTTCCTATTTTCTGAGAGGATTCTTCACTTGCCTTGAGCAAGGATAGGTGCCCTCATTCTGATTTTCTTGAACTCCTCTCTATGTACTTTCAGATTAATAAAATGGCTCAGTTTCCTGGCATTCTATGTGTAATTGTTCCATGATCTGGTTCAGCATTGTATTTTCTATATCTGTCTGGCATATTTCTGTTTATTACTGGTTATTTCCCTTTAGGATATTACACTTTCTGGTACCTTCTCAGGAGCAGCTCCTCAACCAATTGAACAAATCTTATCATCTGGTACAAATGGAACAAACACTAAAAAGTTGAACACAGAACATATTCTTATGATGTCTGGAAATATTCCAAATCCTCAACCTCAAGGAAGTTAGTTACCGCCTGGGGGGCAGCCTCAAGGAAGTCAATTACCGCCTAGGGGGCAACCTTAGGGTAATTTTTTACCACCTGGGGGTCAACCTGTAGGACAATATTTACTGCCTGGGGAGCAACCTCAAGGACAGTACATACCTCAAGGTCAATATCAACCTCAAGGACAGTACATACCTCAAGGTCAATATCAACCCCAGAGTCAGTTCATACCTCAGGGTCAATATCAACCCCAGATTCAATACATGCCTCAAAGTCACTATCAACCTCAAGGTCAGTACCGAGTTCAAGGTTTTCAACCTCCTTTAGGTCAGCCATTATTGCAAGGAGCTGGAAATTTTCCAGTTAATTATCAACCCTACGTTCAACTTGGTTATGGTCCTTCATATGTACAACCTTCTATGGGTCAATATCCCAGAATTAATACGATGTGGGATCCATCTCAAATTCAACAGACTTTGCAACCCAATGTGCAGTTACCTAATCAACCTGGACAATCCATAGGTTCTGGTCCAACCCAGCAACCTGTCCAGCCTACCATTCAAGTCTCTGCACCTGGCCTTGTTCAGCAGCCTGGGCCTAGTACACCTAGAACTCCACCTCAATCTTATGTTGCTGCTGCAACTTCTGTTCAACCTACCACACATATTTTTGGAGTATATGCAGCTCATGTTTATACTATCCCTGTATCAGTGAAAATTCCTCAATTATTTGTGCCACAGTCAAGACCTACAATTCAGACTACGATCGAGATGACCACAGGACAATCTGGTACAAGTACGATTCTCACTAATCAACCACAATTTACTTATCAACCGTACCAGGGGTAGTATCAATTTGGACATGCTACACAAAATCCAACATATCAATATCTGCCGTATCCTGGGTATACTTATCAAGTACCTCAACAACCCCAGAATGGTCCAGTTAATCCTCGTTATCCAGGAGGTTTCACAATTCCCAATGCGCATCCAATTCCAGGATATCCTGGATATCCTCCTCCTGGAACTGGTTTGATCACACAAGGTTATCAAGACCCTAGCCGTCTATTACCGTTCATATCAACTTTAGATTTACCTGATCTATCACGCCTAACGAATGATCCCATCTTTTATCTTTTGTATTAGCCGCTGATGCCTAATAAGTTGCCCAGTGATATTCCAAAGTTTGAAGGTAAGTCAGGAGAAGAACCATCTAATCATGTTATGACTCATCACCTCTGGTGTGCATCCAATTCACTAATCGATGATTTGATTCAATTACGTCTTTTTCAAAGAACTCTCATTTTTCTAGCTGCCAAATGGTACATTGAGTTACCATGAGGCTCATTTAATAATTTTAATGCACTAGTTACTGCTTTCTTAACCCATTTTCAGTTACCTGTCAGATACGACAATGGTACGGAATTGTTGACCTCATTAAAACAATCTACGTCTACATACATATCTGATCACATTCATGAATGGAGACGTAGGAGACATTTGGTGAAAGTCTTTATTCCGGATCAAATTTTGGCTGAATGGTTTATCAAATTGTTATTGCCCAAAATTATTGAAGATGTGGCCACAGGAGGCGTTGTTACAGAAGAGCAAGTCATTGCTCAAGCTCAGTACCTTGACCTTGTGTATACACAGTCAGGTACTCTAGATGAAAAAATCCCCGATTTACCAAGACCTGATCAGTTAACTACAACTCCTTCAAGATCTCATGCTGCTGATGGTGTAATTGGTTCTATTAACACTAGCAAGAGTAAGAAGAAATCTTCCAAGATGACTTCTCCTATTATAACTTTACCCGATTCACCAAAAGGAGATTTTTCCATTGAAACTTTTGTCGATATTCATGGTTTAGAATCATCTACAACCAAACCTAAAACTGGTGGTAAGAAGAAAGGTAAGAATAAAAACAAAAAATAATCTTCAAAAGATAAAAACGATAAAACTGAACCAACTGACGATAAACGAAAACCTCGTTATCCTTTTCTGATCTATGATGAGGATCATTTTACTAAAGAGTGCCCGCATAGAGCCGAGGTATCGTTAAGGGTTCACCCATACCTACTGTCTTGAAGGATCCCCTTCCTGCTCAAGACAGTAAAATGATTGGATCTTCCTCGAATACGCTAGAAGATATCTTAATGGTTGTGATACGATCGCAAGATTATGGTAGTAAAAATCTTGTTGGTGGTAAAGAAGTAGAAAATTCTAATTCAGCATCAACTACATCTCCCTCAATTTCTGATCCGCTACAGATCGAGAAACCAAATCTTGACTTAGTAATCAAACTGCCTGCTAAAGGTGTACTTCATAAATCATCTTTCAATCCACATGCGAGAGCTGCTCAGAACTACAATATTGTTGAAGACTTGGCGATTTCCCCTTCAACAATGTTGGCTTTGGAAGTGTTGCAATCATTTCTATCCCAAAGAAAATTATTATTGTCAGCCATAGGAGTCGTAGATCTTCAGGATTCGAACTTAATGATCTTCTATTTGGAAATTTTACAACCCGCCTACTTCATCAAATGGCTTTTCAAATTCCAGTATTAGTCAAAAACAAACGTTGCTTTCGTACTGTTATTGATGAAGGGACTTCTACGTGTATCATGTCATTAAAATGTTGGAAATCACTTGGTTCTCTGACACTTAACCAATCATCGACTATCCTCAAAGCTTTTGATGTAAGAGGATTCCATCCGTATGGTATTTTATAGGATCTACCTATAGAGGTCGAAGGAAAAACCGTTAATCTAGATGTGGAAGTGGTTGATGCCCCTCTGGATTACAAGCTTCTCCTGGGTCGCAGTTGGTCTTACGCCATGACTACTGTCGTATCATCGGTCTTTCATCTCATCATGTTTCCTCATAAAGGAAAGATCGTTAAAATAGATCATCTCTCATATTATTCATCTGACCCAGCCACTACTGATAGCATCCAACATGTCGGAAAATCGACTATCCCTTATAAAGATCTTGGAGTCGGTTTAATTAAAGATTCTGCTTTACGGGGAACTTTTTCCCTGCCTGCTCCCAATGTACCGCCTCCTATTTCCAATATCAATATGATTAAATCAATTACCATTTCCTTTGATGATCCTTGGATAGTACCTTCAGACTCATAACTGGATTCTTTCGATGGCGCGATGCCTTTGAGTCCTTTTGAATTAGCATATCAGGTCGTATAGTCATTTTCTGATACTCCTTCAACTAAACCTGATCTAGTGAATGTGATCAATGAGGAATCACATTTGATATCAAGCTTAGCTTCGCCATCAATTTTGGATCCTGTTCAACAAGTATTCAATACTGATGAGCATATTCGTGAAATTTTTTCTATAGAAGAACTACCATGGGAAGATCTGCATCATCGATCTTCGTTTTTATCTAATCTCGATCATTTTGAAACTGATTTTTCCTCCATTTTTACTACTCATTATGTCAACAAACCTCGGAATCCTCTCACGAATTCCAATTCTGAATTGAACTTAGCAAACATTTCTATGAAATTTCCTATTGACATATCAGTAAAACCAGGAATTTTTTAAAACATTAATATAGGTGATTCTTGTACGCCAGATGAAATCCAAACATATAAAGCCTTATTTCAAGAATTCTGTGACATTTTTGACTGGTCATATGAAGAAATGCTAGGAATTTATCCATCAATTGTTGTTCATGAAATTAGAACATACCCGGATGTTGAACCTGTCCGACAAAGATTACGTCAGATACATCCGCGAAAAGCTATCGCTATTAAAGTAGAGATTGATAAATTACTTCGTGCAAGTTTTATTTATCCAATTCCTTTAATGGATTGGGTATTTAATATTGTTCTTGTTAATAAAAAAACAAGGTACATACGAGCATGTATCAATTATAGGGATATAAATCGAGCTTGTCCAAAAGACAATTATCTAACCCCCTATATCGATCAAATTATTGACGATTGTGCTGGAAGTGAAATTTTTTCGTTTATGGATGGATTTTCGGGCTACAATCAAATCAACATACTCCCTGCTGATCAACCCAAAACAACTTTCATTTGTCCATGGGGGACTTTTTCTTACTGAAAATTACCTTTTGGATTGAAGAACGCTGGCGCAACTTTTTAGAGGGCAATGTCTTATGCATTTCATGACATTAAACACATTGTGAAACCCTATCTCGATGATTTACCTGCTCTTTCATTGCGTTGAGCACATCATCTTACTCATCTACGAGCCATATTTATGAGATGTAGGCATTATAGGATTCGTCTGAATCCTCAAAAATGTGTCTTTTGTGTTGAATCTGGACGATTTTTGGGATTTGTTGTCCCAAAGGAAGGCATTTGTGTCGACCCATCAAAGGTTGAGGCTATCATAAATTTACCTCCTCCTCCTACTCTTCACCAACTCCAAAGTTTGCAAGGGAAAGCGAACTTTTTACGTTGATTCATTCCTAACTATGTTGAGTTAACCAATGGTTTTACCAAGTTGTTAAAGCATAATATTCCTTTATTTTGGGACAATATTGCTGATCAATCTTTTGATGCTCTTAAACACGCATTGACCCATGCACTATTATTGCATCCTCCCATTTACAACCAGGATTACTTTTTATACCTAGCAGTCTCCAATTCTACGATTGGCATGGTTTTAGTTCAGGAAGATGAATTCCACAATGAACATGTGATTTATTATCTCAGTCGCAATCTGCATCCGACCGAAATCAAATACTCACATGTGGAGAAATTGGCCTTGGCAGTAGTTCAAGTTGTCCAACGATTTCGTCATTACATACTGTTACGCAAAACAACAGTGATTTCTGATTGTAACCCTATGATGTATATTTTGACCAAACAACTGCTAGGGGGAAAATACTCCAAATGGATTGTTAACCTGCAGGAGTTTGATTTGGAATTTGAAAAATCCAAATCAAAGAAATCATTGGTATTTGTTAAACTTAAGTGTGACTTCCCACATACTGATACGGAAATTATGGCAGAACATCCGATCGCGGATGAATCTTTGTTTCTTATCAGTACCATCGATCCTTGGCATGGATATATCATCATTTATCTCCAAACCCAAAATTTCCGGCCCAAACTCTCACGGTCCCAACGACGAAAAATCCGTTTCCAATCTCAGCAATATCATATTGTTGGTGACACACTATACCATCGTGGTGTGGACTCTGTTTTTCGATGTTGTCTCACTCTTGACAAAGTTGAAAAGGTTTTAAATGACTGTCACTCTGGAGTATGTGGCGGTCATATCTCTGGGTATGCCACAGCCCAAAATATATTACACGCTGGCTATTTTTGGTCGTCCTTATTTAAAGATTGTATTTCTACTATCCAAAAATGCCACAACTGTCAAATATTTGATTGAAATATGCATGCACCACCCGCTCCTCTTCACCCTATAATTGTTGTTGGTCCTTTTTCAAAATGGGGCATTGACTTCATTACATGTAACCCTCACTCGGCCAGGGGGCATGGGTATATTATTCTCGCAGTAGATTATTTTACCAAATGGGCCAAGGCGATGCCTACATTTGTGGCAAATGGAAAAAATGCAACTACTTTCGTTTTCAATCATGTGATTGCTCGTTTCGGTGTACCCCAAGCGATAATTACTGACCATGGGAGTCATTTTCGAAACATCATGATGACCGAACTGACTGATCAACTTGGCCTGTGCCATGATAGTTCTACACTATATTACCCGCAGGATAATGGTCTGGTTGAAGCTATCAATAAATTTTTAGTCACCATGATCAAAAAAATCATCGGAATTCATAAATCGAATTGGCATACCATGCTTTCTTCATCACTTTGGGCATATCGAACCTTAGAAAAAACATCGACAGGTTTTTCCCCTTTCCAACTGGTTTATGGTTTAGAAGCAGTATTATCGATTGAATGCAAGATACCGTCACTCCAACTAGCCATAGAGTTACTACCCGCCACTTCTAAAGAGGAGAAACGCTTTTTGTGCTTAGCTCAATTAGATGAGAATCAGCGCACTGCTGCATTAGCTACCGAAGCTCATGTGAAACGAATGAAAGCTCATTATGATAGAAGTGTTACAACTCGTATTTTTTCAGAAGGAGGCCTAGTATTGGTTTACGATCAAGCTAACGATAAGCTAGGGGATGGGAAATTTGAACCCATGTGGCATGGTCCTTATATTGTTAAGCGACAGCTTACAAAAGGGGCCTCTGAACTGATTGACTTTGATGGGGTTTCTTTAGGCAAACCCAGAAGTGGGCTTTATCTAAAGAGATATTATGCTTGATTCTTGTGTGGATATCTTCCCTATATATTAGTTATTTTTATAAGCTGGTGTGTTGTAGATTAGAAAAGCGTGCCTAGTTTAAGTGTACTTTTACTACTATCCCTTCTTATCTGGATCAATCTTGATTTTGCAGATGTCGACGTCCCTTCAAACATACATTGGTTTTGTTGATGGTGCTTGTCGTAGTACATGGAACATCTCTTCCGCAGCTTGGGTTATTTATTCACCCACTAATGAGTTAGTACCTATGCATGGGGTAAGCCTCGGTCAAACGATGAACAATATTGCAGAATATAGCGTATTTATTGAGTTATTGTCTGAATCCATTTCATTTGGAATTTGAAGTTTGATCGTTAAGTTAGATTTTGAACTCATTGTATTACAATTGAATAGAGTGTATGCAATTAAAAACCCAATGTTGTTAAGATTATTTTTGAAATTTCGTCTCTTGGAACGAGAATTTTATTTTATTGAGTATCAACACATTCCGAGAAATTTAAACACATTAGCTAATGCAGTAGCTTCTAGTGTGATAAATAGAGATTTGCGATAATTAAAGCAGTAGATCAAAATAACATTCGATAAGATGTTAGACAGATAACTGGATAGTAGTAATATCGTAGCATAAGAGTTGTGTTTTCAAAAAATATTACATCGTCCTTGATCATAGGTTCAAAATACCTTATAATCGGGAAAAAGTGATATACAAAAAATGGTATAAGTCTACATAATCAATCATCCACTATCCATGGCGATTATCATGATAAAACACTACAGCCCGTGCCACCTTGCTCAGAAATCTTCTGAATGGTCCCGAAACCCTGATAACATATCTCTGTAAGCGGAGCGGAATGTAATCTATGGTAGTCTCTGGAATATCCAAAGTCAATCGCTCCAGGTGGTTTTCCAGGTCGGTAAGGATCTCTGTTGTCTGATCCTGTGGTGATGGTGGTGCTGCAGCTGGATCTCTTGGCTTCCTATCAAAAGGAAGGAGAGTGGCTGGTTGACGTGGACCCACATCTACATTTGAAATTTTTGTCATCAGTTTTGGACGATTTAAAAAAAGAAACAAAATTAAATTAAAATTTAGAACATGTCAAAATGATTCTTACCTTAGTCATCCCACTTGTCCCTGGAGGAAGATACATCTCTCGATCGCCACGGAAATCCATCCCAGCATAAGGTAAATCTTCTATCATGAAGATTTGGTTCTCCAACCAATGGAAATGAGCTGGAGTAAAACGTACAATCTCGTCTCCTTCACTGTGACGGGCCATCAATGCAACCCATCGGACCATCCGAGGCTCTTTGACTCTACCAAGATCAACTGAAATCAGCTATGAGGCAAGTGAAGGAATTCTTTCTAGAGAAAATGTGACCACAATCGCTCCATACCCGAAGTTTTTCAACTTCGAGTTTCTTGCTCTAGTCAGTTGGCCTTTGACATTGGCTAACACTGCCTCACACCAATTGAAAATGGTGCCTCTAAAGCAGTCAACAACAGTTTGCATTTTGGATCTTGTAGCAACATGTGGAGTTGTGCTCCCACACAACCGGGTTACCGTAAACGCAACCACTTTGAGCTCAAGACGAATAATGGTTTTTATCTTAATGCATTTATCTTTGGGGTCCGCTTCTTCATTGCAAAATTCTTCCTGAAGGCTAGCCACAGACTGGCCACCTTCCCTAGCCCCAAACAAAGAGAGTGAATTGCCCCTCTTTGATAAACCAGTGAGGAAATATATATATTCCAGCTCAATTTCAAGCCGGTGACCTCTAATGATAAAGCATTGTTCCTGGACATCCCATTTTTTTACTAGCCAGGTAAGTAAATCTACTTGAGCCCTCATACCTTGAATGGCCTAAAATTTGTACAAACCGCATTCTCTCAATACATGTAATGTAGGCGGATGTAACATGGCCGCATCATCAACCTCTTCATGCTCATGGTCTCTCCACTCAAGCATTGTAGATATCCTGCAATGGACAAATTGAAAGATCAGAAACAATTTGAGTGAGGAAATTTGGTTTAATTTGGGAGATTTATTCATTTTATTTTTTCTTACGGCACCTCTGCACTTTTCACATAAAAACAGTGCATGGATCTGCACGTGTCTTATGCATAAGGTGTGGGACCACGACAATTTTCCCTTTGCAAAATTGTCGAGGTCCGCAAGTATCATGTTTTTTACCTGCGGATCCCCATGAGCAGATTTTTGAACATATTTTCCTCCTTAAAAATCAAATTAAGCCCTAAATTAAGAAATTAAATGGAAAAAAATTAAAGCAAGGACGATGTGGATTACCTGGAACTGACGGTTTTCGATTCTGACGGGCAAATCTTCCGCAATCTCCTCCAGAACGTTTTTTACCAAAAGCTCTCAATTTTCACTCTGAAATCAAATGGTAAAAATGATTTAGAAAAAACCCTTTTTATAAGATTTTTTGAATAAATGAAATATAATTTTGTTTATTTTCCACTTTGAAAAGTTGTTTTCCAAATTATTTTTATTAATCATAAACAGGTATGTTTAATTTTTGAGTTTTTGTGCAGAATACAGGATTTTTCGGGTAAAATGGTCCTTTTGACAAAGGAGTATTCTTTTTATCACTTTTCAAACTTGGTAAAAATTATGAAAAATTGAAGCGAATGAGTACATTTTTATCACTTTTTCGAACTCATTAAAACTTACAGAAAAAGCAAAACTACTGAGTATACTTTTATCACTTTTTCAGACTCTTAAAAATTACGAAAAAGCGAAACCTTGGAGTTCTCTTTTAAGCCCTTTTCAGACTCTCTAAAGATGAAAATATTGCCAAGTACTTGTCTATTCGAACTCGTTAAAGGAAATGAACAGTCATCCTTTCAAAATAAGTTTACCCCTTTTCCGGACTAAAATCGACTTTTTACGAAAAAGGTGTACGTTGACTAATCGTGGTCACACTAGAAAATTTGGCAGAAATTCCGACGGCCAATTCGTCGCTATTCTGACACATAGTCATCGCAAGAGCGACAGTTCGAGGGCGGAAAAAACGTGGTTTGTCATGCCGTCGCAGTTCCGACGCACTTAAAAAGTGTCGCACTATCGACACTTCTTCCGTCGCTTCCGAACAAGCGTCACTCTTCCGACGTCTCATGAAACATCGCACTTCCGACGTTTGTAAACTGTCGCACCTCCGACGAAATGTGGTCCGACGTTTTGAACGTCGCTCTTCCGACGTTTGTAAATGGTTGCAATTCCAACGCAATGTGGTCCAACGTTTTTGACGTCGTTCTTCCGACATTTGTAAGCTGTCACAATTCTGACAAAATGTGGTCTGACGTTTTGAACGTCGCTCTTCCGACGTTTGTAAGCTGTCGCAATTCCGACGAAATGTGGTCTGACGTTTTGAATGTCGCTCGTCCGACGTTTTTATACTGTCTCTCTTCCGACGTTTCTGATTTGTCGCAATTCCGACGCTTACAAGGCGTCGGTATACCGACGGCGGGTTCAATTTAAAAAAAAAAATGAAACTTTAAAAGAGGAAAAACGTTGTTTTGAATATATTATATGAAGTAAAACAGTCCATGAAGTCATTACATTTTCACATCTGAAGATTGGAACCCAAATATCGATCCAGAAAAGTGGAAGTCCCACCCCAGACAATGATAGAAAAATACCCCATGTCACATACAGGGACATGATATAAAACCCAGTAACGGTCCACATGGAGATTATCGACAAATCTGAGAAAGCATCCAAATATTCCCGAGGCATCTCTAAGAAAGTGAAATAGCAGTATGTAGAATAGTAAAGCAACATATAGAGTACCGACGTCCATTGTTCCAAATACAAATTAAAGTACCCAAAATCCTGCAACAAAGAAAAACGCTAATCATGTGAGGAGTGTGATATGTCCAAAATATAAAAAGACCATCATACCATATCAATAAACCAGCAACATAGACCAGCATCGCTAGTTTTGAAGGCAGAGTGATAAACATTAATCATTTTTTTTTCACAAGAGAAAAAACGTTGTTTTGAATATATTATATGAAGTAAAAAAGTCCATGAAGTTATTACATTTTCACATCTGAAGATTGGAACCCAAATATCCATCCAGAAAAGTGGAAGTCCCACCCCAGACAGTGATAGAAAAATACCCCATGTCACATACAGGACTTGATATAAAACCCAGTAACGGTCCACATGGAGATTATCGACAATCTGAGAAAGCATCCAAATATGCCCGAGGCATCTATAAGAAAGTGAAATAGCAATATGTAGAATAGTAAAGCAACAGATAGAGTACCGACATCCATTGTTCCAAATACAAATTAAAGTACCCAAAATCCTTGAACAGAGAAAAACGCTAATCATGTGAGGAGTGTGATATGTCCAAAATATAAAAATACCATCATACCATATCAATAAACCAGCAACATAGACCAGCATCGCTAGTTTTGAAGGCAGAGTGATAAATATTAATCATTTTTTTTCACAAGAGAAAAAACGTTGTTTTGAATATATTATATGAAGTAAAACAGTCCATGAAGTTATTACATTTTCACATCTGAAGATTGGAACCGAAATATCCATCCAGAAAAGTGGAAGTCCCACCCCAGACAGTTATAGAAAAATACCCCATGTCACATACAGGGACTTGATATAAAACCCAGTAACGGTCCACATGGAGATTATCGACAATCTGAGAAAGCATCCAAATATGCCCGAGGCATCTATAAGAAATTGAAATAGTAGTATGTAGAATAGTAAAGCAACAGATAGAGTACCGACGTCCATTGTTCCAAATACAAATTAAAGTACCCAAAATCCTTGAACAGAGAAAAACGCTAATCATGTGAGGAGTGTGATATTTCCAAAATATAAAAATACCATCAGACCATATCAATAAACCAGCAACATAGACCAGCATCGCTAGTTTTGAAGGCAGAGTGATAAACATTAATCATTTTTTTTTTCAAAAGAGAAAAAACGTTGTTTTGAATATATTATATGAAGTAAAACAATCCATGAAATCATTACATTTTCACATCTGAAGATTGGAACCCAAATATCCATCCAGAAAAGTGGAAGTCCCACCCCAGACAGTGATAGAAAAATACCCCATGTCACATACGGCGACTTGATATAAAACCCAGTAACGGTCCACATGGAGATTATCGACAATCTGAGAAAGCATCCAAATATGCCCAAGGCATCTATAAGAAAGTGAAATAGCAGTATGTAGAATAGTAAAGCAACGGATAGAGTACGTACCGACGTCCATTGTTCCAAATACAAATTAAAGTACCCAAAATCCTTGAACAGAGAAAAACGCTAATCATGTGAGGAGTGTGATATGTCCAAAATATAAAAAGACCATCGGACCATATCAATAAACCAGCAACATAGACCAGCATCGCTAGTTTTGAAGGCAGAGTGATAAACATTAATCATTTTTTTTTCACAAGAGAAAAAACGTTGTTTTGAATATATTATATGAAGTAAAAGAGTCCATGAAGTCATTACATTTTCACATCTGAAGATTGGAACCCAAATATCCATCCAGAAAAGTGGAAGTCCCACCCCAGACAATGATAGAAAAATACCCCATGTCACATACAGGGACATGATATAAAATCCGGTAACGGTCCACATGGAGATTATCGACAATCTGAGAAAGCATTCAAATATGCCCGAGGCATCTATAAGAAAGTGAAATAGTAGTATGTAGAACAGTAAAGCAACAGATAGAGCATTGTTCCAAATACAAATTAAAGTACCCAAAATCCTTGAACAGATCAAGAAAAATGCTAATCATGTGAGAATTCTAAGTAAAGTTAATCTATTAACATTGGGAATAAAATTACACCGAAGTCAAAAACATTGCCTGGCCAGACTCCTGGCAAATTTGTCATCAAAAAATCAAAAAATTAAGAAGACTGCCCTCATACGGGGAAACCAGTCTTGAACGTTAATTTACAGAATTAAAAAATATTACAAAGGTCCAGCACAGTAAAATAATCTAAAAGCAGCCCAATTAAGTGGGCCTGCTAAGCAAGAAAAACAAATTAACCAAACTACTCCTCCGGTGGTTCCTCCACGATTCGGCACCATCCTTTGGAAGGTCCAGGATCGCTAGGTGCTACCTCCACATGCATGCCACGGCTCCCCTCCTGAAGGCCCGAATGCTGGCCGGCTTTTTCCGAGCTCAGACCCACCAGACGGGTGCATTCTTCCTCCGTTTGGGCCTCCTCGCGGAAGACCACAGTGACTAAAGCCGTGATTCGCGGGCGGTTGAGAGAGCAATTAAAGGAAAATTGCGCAGTGCGCGTCGTGGGAGAAGGTGAACTAGCGGTGGGGAAGTGAGGAGCAAGGGAATCAATATGGTGGCCAGATCCTACAACTCGACCCCGCCCACTCCTAGTATTTGGATATCGACCTGTGTAATAATCACTGGACTGGCCGGAAGTCGACTCTGTTGAGGGGCTGGAGGGAGCGCGCAGGGGTTGACCTCTAGTGCTCCCCCTGCGGCAACGCATCCTATGGCGCACGCGAGGCATGGGTGCAGTCTCAGGCGCAGTGGGCATAAGAGGAGACGAAGAAGCAGAATTCCAAGAAACAGAGGAAGACAGACAGAGACAGAACCGAGAGAAATGCAGATATGCAGCAAGGTCTAGGCAGCAGTTCAGCTGGCCACTTCTCCTTATCGTCACAGTTAGCAGGCAGTGTAATCCAGCAACCGGCTCATCTAAAAAACCATAGCTAAACTCCATTTTGTCGACCCGACTGCAATGCAATCAAAGGATGCCCGTCATAATTAATCTCTGATCATTAATAATGAGAGCCGAAGGCCGGATCATATTGGAGCGTGCGGAATCGCTCAGAGGAGTGGAGTTTCGATCTTGAACAGTGTTAAAAATTAATTAATGCGTATTTGATGTGAAAACTTAATTGAAAAGCATTAAATATTAATGCGATTGATATGAAATCACCATATCCATGTCCCATCGCCTTAAACGCCATCGAATGCACCCGCAGCCGGGAGCAGGGAAACTTTTTATTGAGGACACGTGGCAGAAATTTATTGGAGCGAATATTTGTTTGGGCCGCTCGCGCAGTGGAAATCCGGACCCAAAAAATATTAGGGCGAATTTGATAAGAAATTTGCGTCACAACTCTCCCTCCGTACGCCAGCCCAACTTTGGACCCGAAAAAAATTAGGGCGGAATTCATTTGGTTTTCGCGTCACAAAATTGGCCGACGTCAGCAGGCTATTTTGGAACGTGATTTTGGTTTGAATTATGGTTTATCGCCGTTTGAAGTCCGGCGGGCTCGACTTAAGAACAATTTTGTTTGATCCCATCTTATAAATTTTGTGTTGGTTTTCTTTGATAATACACATATTTATAATAAATCATGTGAATACCACACTAAACATGTGGAAAATTTATATAAATAATTATTGAGAACAATCATTTTTATGTAAAAATATCCAAATGTGCTTTTGGGAAATAAGAATTTGAGTATTTGGTTCGTATTGTTTTAAAGGAAGGAGTGAAGTTGGAGCCTCAAAAGATGCAAGCTATTACAAAATGACCTATTCCTAAGAAAATCAAGGTTCTTATAAGATTTTTTAGACTTACATGATATTATTGATCATTTTTTAAGAATTATGCATGCATTTCAAGTCCACTCACATATCTCTTGAAGAAAATATCATTTATATTAAATGATGAGGCTACTTTGGCATTCTCTCTTTCAATGGATGCCATGTCTTCTACACCAACATCGGTTGCACCTACTTTTGGTAAAACATTCATAGTAGAGTGTGAGGCACTAGGACAAGGAATTTACGTAACATTAACACAATAAGGGATATCATTGGCTTTTAAAAGCAAGGAATTCAAATAAAATATTTGGTGAAATCTATGTATGAAAAATAAATGGAAGCAATATTACATGCAATAAAAAATGGGGATAGCATATCATTGGGAGGTACTTTAAAGTCAAGATATACCATGATAGCATAAAGTATTTTTGAAGCTATGGATTTCATTGGAAGATTAACAAAAATGAGGAGAAAAAATGCAAAGTTTTAATTTTGAGATAATCTGCAAAAAGGGTAAGGAAAATTTAGTACATGATGCTCTTTCTAAAACAGAAGAGGCCTCAAATTTATATCCAATTACATTTCTATTCCTAGGTGGCTAGAAGAAGCTTGCCATAATGGAAAAATGACAATAGTACTAAACAAAAACTAAAATTTATAAAGGATGGGATGAACTCTATGGAGCATTGGGAGTGAAAGAGATATACTTTGGTGCAAATGTAGAATATTTTTATGCACGCAAGCATATTTGAATAAAAAAATATTAAGGGAGTCCCATGTCTCTCTGATGGTAGGACGGAGGGTTCCTTAAAACATCTCAAAGGATCAAAAAATATATTTTTGGAAGGAATGAAGAAAGATATTCAAAATTTTGTAAGAGAAGGTCGGGTTTGCATAATAAATAAAAGAGAGATAGTAAAATCTCTAGGGTTACTTCAACCATTCCACATACATATTCAAAGACTAGAAGATATATCAATAGACTTTATTACAGGGTTACTGAAATATAAAGGTAAGTATGACATTTTTGTGGTCATTTATATAGACAAATTTTGTAGATTTTTTTTGTAGAGCTCAAAGTACATAAAAAACAAGCCAAGTGGCAGAAGTGTCCGTGAAAGAAATTCATAGTCTTCATGGTTTTCCTAAAGTAATAGTAACAAGAAACTTTTGGAAATAATTGTTTAATATGAGTGGAGAAACACTAGCTGCCATGAGTTCTACATATCAAACACAATCAAATGGTCAAACAAAAATAGTTAACAAATGTTTTTAAGGTTATCTACAATGTTACTCTTTAGAAAAGCAATCTTAATGGATGAAGTGGGTTCCTCAAGGAAGAATGGTAATATGATGCTATCATACTACCTATCACACATCTACTAAAATTTCCCAATTTAAGGCCCTTTATGGATATCCAACTCCTAGTATCTCATACTTTTTGCAAGATAAGTCCAAAGTATAGGAAACAGAGTCACATATGGAAAATACCAAAGAAACTTTGAAAATTATTATGGAAAACCTTCAAATGACATGAAACATGATAAAACAACAAGGGGAACAACATTGAAGTGAAAGATAATATGAGGAGGGTAATTGGGTATTTTTTAGATTATAGCATTATAAGCAATCTTCATTCAAGAAAAAGAAGAATAAAGAATTAGCTCAAAAGAATAATAGGTTTATGTCGCACGATGATGTAGGGGCATTAGGCACTAGCTAGCAATGTAGGAGGTTTTGTCCACATGTTGTGGCTAGGAGGGTTCGAAAACATTTGAGTTGTAACAGTTAGGTGTCAATACCTTAGCTGACTGTATTACTTAGACTAGTTAGAGTTGTAGGAGTCGAACAGTTTCAGTTAGTTGAATTATTATAATTAGACATTTTGATTTCTAGAACGGTCCTCTAAGAGGAACCGAAGAGCCATATGTTATGTATATAAATTGTAATTCCTCGGATGAATAAAAGTAGAGAGGGAAGAGGAGAGTAGAGAGGGGATTTATGCAATAAACCTCTGTGTGTGAACAATTGTTTCCAGTTAAATGATTTCCAAGCTTAGTTTCCATTGAATTATCTTGAACTGCTAATTGTGAAGAATTGTTTAACTGTGAGGTGATTGGGTACTGATAATTCCATTCTTCTGTCTTTGAATTCCCGTAAATTGTTGGATAACCCTGTGAACTCACCCCACCCAAAGGCGAGGTCTATGTAGAGAACCAGGGTCGTGAAAACTGTTCAAATATAAAAATCCCACTTAATAAAGAGACAAAATTGTTGTGCTTTTGGAACCTGACCCGAGGATTGGACATGAGTTAACAAACAAAAGGATAGCGGAACCAGACTTGCACTCGTGGTCAAGCCCTGTACCAAAACCACGAGCGGAATCGCAAAAGCGGGTTGCCCATATCGCACCGCTTTTGCGGAATAAGCGTTATTTCCTATTCGCGAGCGATTCCATAGGGAATGCGACACGTGGCGAAGTGACCCCTAGAAAACCACCGTTTAACCCGCACCATCGCACGTTAAAGCCCGACGTTGGAAGACGAGCGAAATTTCCAAGAGTCGTTGATTTGGAGAAGGGCCATCGGACGGTGGTCGCACATTGAACTTGCCCGGAGGTTAACTAAGGTGTGCGGAGGATAGCAAGGTACGATACGAGTGTTTGATTGGTTATTGATATATATAGGTGGGGCCGAAGTATAATGAAATTGTTTAACTAAACGATTGGCGGATAATTAGCATAAGTCTGGAGCGTGATTGTTGTAAGGTTGGGTGGTGAAATATAGAGCCGAAAGTTCATTACAATTTATTCATTTAAAAAGAAACGTGGAGTGTAAATACAAAGTGTTGAAAGTTAAACATTGGTTATAAGGCTTGGAGATAATATAAAGTCGGGAATATAAATTAAATTCCAACCATTGTGGATAGTATTTATTTATCAAATTCTACGAATTTGATAAATAAACCCGAAGAAAGAAGAATTCAATTAAGACTCAGGCTGGAGGAAAAGAACGGGGTAAACCAAGGGAAAATGCTGACAGAGCGATTGTAAACACACCAGCTCTCCTTGGGGGTCTAATTTCAGTTTTGTTGCGTCACACGATGATCTCTCTTCTCTGGCATTTACTTGTATTGAAGATCACTATTCTAGGAATAAGGAGTTATTTTCTCCAAAAATAACTCTAGCCAAACATTGACAATGCATCAAGGATATCTTTCTATGCTTCATAAGTACATATGTTCTACTTCTAAATCATGTCTTGGAAGTGGTTGTTTTGCTGGAAATTATTCACCAGTTGGTTTCATACCAAAGTCTTTTTCTCATTTTCAGCATCCAATACATGAAAAGATAATGGTTTAAAACAACATAAATATTTGAAATTTTGCAAGAATTGTCTGGCACACTTTGAATATTAATTTTGAAGTCAAGTGCATGATGCTGTATATAGGATCAAGTGTCATTTTGAATACCAAATGTTTCACAAGAAACTTCTCAACATGCTACCCTGCAGTAAGGATTAAATGAAAATATTGCATCAACTATTTCCATAATAAAAGTGCACCTCGACCATAAGACTAAACAACTACAAATGTTGTAGATCTAACAAGACCACACAATCAAATGTATTCCACAAGGCCAATACTGTATGAAAAATGAAAAGAGTTTGCAACCAAAAATACCTTAGGCAACTAATTCAATTAGATACACCAAACCATCAGCAAAAAGGAAAACCAGCCTACTCAAAAGGCAAGCGTTTACCTCCTTTGACAAAATTTTGAGTTCTGAAACAAGGGCCTTTATTGTCTTGTCAATGCCCCTAGTAATTTTAACGGGGTTTGCACCTGCTACAACAACCTAAAAAAAAAGGTTTCATTTCAAATTATTTTCCACAAATTTAAGATACAACCATTGTCAGTTTTGTATTTCCTAACAAGCTCATAAATTTTGACAAAAGAACCAAATTTTTTTAATACCTGATAGCAAATTTTTCACTCAAAAACTATCTTAGACTCAATAAGCCCAACCCAAAACTAAAAAACGAAACACCAGAAGACCCTACAAAAATGAATAGATGATCTTAATCTAGTACTATCGACAAAAAGTTACCTTTACACCCTCACTTATTAAACCCTGTGCTGTTGAATTTTAACTTCAACTGCTGCAGCAGAAGGACGGATGCAGCAACAACATTTTTTTTTGGAGGTTGCTTGCATGCCATCCAGAAATTTAATTCGGCATTTAAAATTCCTGCAAGTTTTTTTTGTAGACGGCCACAGCCATATTTCTGTACAGGATTGTATTTAAACACAACAGCCAGCATTAACGCAATTCACCAACCAGAAATTAAACAAACAAAAATTTACCCGACAGTTTTGTAAATTCAAAAGGAGGACACGTGGAGCATTAATATTGGATCACATGAAATTGAAGGGAATCTGAAAACCTGAAAACCGGACCCGAATTTTTTATAGGGCACATTGGATTGAGAATTCGAGTTAAAATTAGGCAGACGTCAGCATCCCATTTTGGAACGCGAATTTGGTTGAAATTCAATCTATTCAGACTTTTGAAGTCCGACGGAAAGGGTTCTTTAATGTTTTGATAGTTTAATATATACATATGTTTTAAACATATGTTATATATATATCATATGCGAAATGAAAGGTGGGCCATAGAATTTAGTTTTAATTTTATTTTTTTTTAAAAGAGGGTTTATTATAATATGTTTTATATGTTACGGCATATAAAAATAAAAAGGACAAAAAAGCTTGGTAGTTTTTTTTATAGATAGTACGTAAATTTTTTATTACACAGAATTGTGTAAAAAGTGAAATACTAAGTGTAATTTTTTAAGTGTGTATGCACAGCAGTGCGAAAGTGAAAAACATAGCAGAGTGTTTTAGAGACAGAGTATGTTTGTTTTGAACAGACAATGAGTTGGTTTTATGCACTGCGTTTTGTAGCAGTCATAATTTTGTAATCCCTCTCAGTGAGGAAGAAGTGTAATAGTTTTTTTTTTGAGTTATTGAAGGGAATAGAAGTTTGTTTTCAAAGTATTGAAACTTTGTCTCCTGTCAAAGAAATTTTTATTTTCTCTCTGTTAGAGGAAGGGAGATTTATTCTCCATTCATTTTTCTGGAATTTTTCAATATTCCAACATGTGCAAGAACAATAGATGTTGTGGTTCCATCCCAGCTAAATCATTTGTCTTTTCCGCAGCTTGCCTTACCAACTTGGCCCCAATATTTTCAACTAGGTCCTCTAATTCAACCAATAAAAAGGCCAAAACCATAGCATTGAGATACATTTCATTACACTGTCAATAACAATAAAATTTGACTCAGCTATAACCCTTTCCTTTTATTGTTGTGAAAAGCTTTATGCATTACTCTAATGTGGCTAGTCCATAGGCCAAGTAGACCACTGGGTAACAAATATGTTTCCTTTCACCTTTGAGTTTCAAATTATGCCTACCAAATCTAAGACATTTAAGAGGGGGAACTAATACAATGTTAAAAAGAAAACCAGAGCACACATCTACAAATTACCTCCTTAGCTACTGTCACACCATCATTAACTATTTTCATAGAACCATGCTTGCTCTCCAAGACAACATTTTTCCCTTCGCCCCAAGGGTGACTCCAACAAGATCAGCAAGTTTGTTCACACCGCCTGCAAGACAAATTGACAATGCTTTCAGTAAGTGTGCAATTGAATGCCGGACCATATGCCAAAACAACCCTCCATGAAAAATTAAAATAACACATTAAAATCGAATATAAGTGGACAAGGAAAGATCCACCGCAGTGAAGTTTCACGTGCGGGTGACCTTCCTTTAAACATAATTTTTTCTCTGACCTGCAATTTTTTTGTCACTGAGCCATCCTTGTTGAAGTACAACTCCTTTTCCATAGCTCTTGTATTAACTACCTTCTCTCTTTCACGTAATCTCAGAGTCCCTCTTCTGCTTGAGCGATTAAAGGAAATGGGTGAAAAAACTGAAAGAGAAGACAATTGTCTGCCATAATTATCAAACATTGCACCCAACTTCTTCCCCTTTCCATTGTTACCCAATGAGGTAGATGTGGCAATTATTGTCATACTGCCCAAAGCAGAGGCCATCTTCTCTTATGCTGAATATAGAATTACAAGATCTTCATATTAGTATGAACCTTAAAAAACATGACTCCCATTGCTAAAAACCACTTTTAAGTTGTAACAGACAAACTAAACAACTATCGCAACTTTTGGCAACTTCTGGAGCATTAAGAGAGAAACAACCAAAGAGAAATACAACCAAAATCCTCATTTTAATGAGACCGGACTATATATTTTCATTAAGATAATAGAAATAAATCACGACTATAATAAGGCCACCACAAAACAATCTTTAACCAGTGTCTCTCGCGGCCTTCAGGTTGCCATGCTAGAGGTTGCATATTTTTAATTTAAATTCTTGACCTCTCGTGCCCATCTATGAATGCATCCAATGGGATATCTACATCAAATGCTCCTTTATATCCCCAAAACAAATTCCCTACTACAAGAGCACCAGTATTGATGGATCACCCCACACCATCCCACCCACTAGAAACGGTGAAAAAGGAAACCCGAGAAAACTTCTGAAATATCTCAAGATGACTATATGAGTGGTTCTTATGAATCAACCAACCATTCAGAACATGCTCATCAATCCAAACCATGAGTATTATGTGACAATATTCAAGCATGCACTGAATCGGATTTCTGAAGCTATGTTAGAGAAACCCTAAACTCTCACTGAAAATAGGTGAAATGTGGCACCACTCAGAGATTGACATGTGCCAATTGGTACAAGTGGTAGAAAATTTGAATGCTCAAACAACGAGGTGATGCATGAATGACATGAGGGAGAAAATATCAGAAAAGCCCCAAATCTGGAGAACTAAAGCTCATCACCAACTTGAGATTGACAACTTTACATGATGTAACCTATGAAATCGTAAATGGAGAAATCATAGTAACAATAAAGTAACCTATGTAACAATAAATTTGGATTCATCTTGGGAGTGGTAATGGGAGAAATCATAGTGAACAACAGGAAACATGCAGAGTTGCTTACAATCAAATAGATGAAAAAACACATACAAAAAACCTAGATAATAATCATGAGCAAGCTTAATATTGAATTATGAACTGTAAAGGAACTTACAAAATGTGACATTACGAACCTGGTCAAGCGCACAAGCAAAAATATCCTGGACATGACCCTGGTTGACAAGTTGTATTGCTCATGATGCGAGAGGATTTGTACCTGCACTGCCAAGTCAATCAAAATCCATCATTATCTATACAATAAATACAAGTAATTGATGTAGTATTTTTTACTCTAAGATGAATTCTTATGATAATGTTAGAACATATGTTGAAAATGTCAAAACATACCTGAATAAGCTCCTCTTCGTTTCAAGAAAAATTTATTGGAGTCGCATGAACTTGGAACAAGCCTCCCACGATCTGAAAGAGTAGCAACTAAGTCAACGGTGACTTTTTTGTTGCTACGCTGGATCGAGGGAGGTTTGCTCCAAGATTAAATCGCTCCAATAAATTATTCTCTACTAAACAGGGCCAACCACGTGAAGGTGGAAGCTCTTATGGCCCCTCCCCCCCCCCTCACATCACTCTCAATTCCCCAATACCCGATCTATATTTCATTTTTTACTTTCATGAGCATAAAAAAAAATATTCAATAACTATTAAAAAAACAATTCAACAAAAAGTACGCAAGGAAACATTGCAATTAATGCTTGACATAAAAATAGTATGATAAATGAGTTTTTTATATAACGCAAAAAACGTTCCAAGTATGGTAACGTTTGTCTTATAATAATACGATATTTTACATTATAAAATTTTCTTTTTCTTCTTCCTATTTCTAAAGCTCATAATTACATCATCAATATCATCGTGCTCTGCTCCTGTTTCGTGCCTTTCGACCCGCACTGCTGACCTAGTTGCGTAGTCACGATGTCTGGTCTCATCCTGTGACGGGGCATCGCCTACAAAAACAGATAATATTAAATTTTAATTGTCGGTTTTTAAATATCATTGAACTAGTTCGGTAATATTAATAAAAAAAAATTGCAATGAGATTATTTACCTGGTGCACCAGTTGTCGCCGCTGACCTAGTTGCGTAGTCACGATGTCTGGTCTCATCCAGTGACGGGGCATCGCCTACAAAAATAGATCATATTAAATTTTAATTGTCAGTTTTTAAATATCATTGAACTAGTTCGGTAATATTAATAAAAAAATTTGCAATGAGATTATTTACCTGGTGCACCAGTTGTCGCCACTGACCTAGTTGCATTGTCACGATGTCTGGTCTCATCCAGTGACGGGGCATCGCCTCCAAAAACAGATAATATTAAATTTTAATTATCAGTTTTTAAATATCATTGAACTAGTTCGGTAATATTAATAAAAAAAAGTGCAATGAGATTATTTACCTGGTGCACCAGTTGTCGCCGTTGGGACTGTTGCCCTGTCTTCCTCTCTGGTGGTAAGATCCTCAAGGGAAACATTCTCTGTCATATAAACAAAAAACGTTATAAGGACAACCATCAAGGTATAAGTAGAAAAAATTATAAGTGGAAATTAATTACCGTCACGGCCCTCACTGATAGCAGCATTGTCGGCCTGGTCCCCACTACAATGATCAGGTTGCACGAGAGGATCATCTACATCTGGCTTTAAAACTGGGTTATTTACCTCGTCGGTAGTGTTTCTCCCCTGATTTAAACAAAGTTGTTAGACATTAAATTTATGGACAAAAACAAAAATATTGAAAGTTAATGTTTTACCTTATCAGGCATTCTGGATCTTGGGACCTGCCCCAAGCTTCTGCGACGTTCAACTACAGCTTGATAGCCAAAACGGAAAGTGATATTTTTATCTTCCTCTGTAGTTTCTGTTCCGAAGTCATCACCCTACATTACATATGATTGTGTATTTTTAATCATATTTGATAAGATTACAAAAACGTTGGAAGGCGATAAAATTAATTATAAGATGTTTAGCTACTTAATTACAATTATTGCAACTAATTTCAAGTAGCCGCCCTGGCCTAGCTTGTGATGGCCCTTTTTCTCAATCCTAGCTTTGGTTGCCTTTGAGATGTCAGGAAACCTAGCATCAAAAGATTGAATTCAGATATGACGTAGCACACTTTTATTTTAGACATAAAGAAAATTAAATCTATTGAATTAAACTTGTAATTTACCTTGTGGGTCCAGTTGGCATTTTTCCTTCTTTCTTTTCCCTTTTCTCTTTTCCGTCATGGATGAGTGCTCTCCACTCACTCTCTGGAACTGCGAGAGGACGCTCATATCTAGGGTTAAATTGCAATTTTGTCCTATAAGTGTCCCTGGTATATTTCAAATATTTGCCGGCTACCTGAGCCACCGTTGTTCTGTCAAATGTGTCGATCCCAAAAAGGGTTCTAGATAATCTAGAAGTTCTTTTTTCAGGTTCGACTTCTAGGAATTCCACCCTGTGCGTATGGTTGGGCCAAAAATTACCAACGCATGGCTCTCCAGAAACCTGTAGAACTCATTGTTTCCTACACAGAAACAAAAAAAAAAAAAAAAAAGATATTATCATTAATTTAAAAATAAAAATCATGATAAATAGGTTTTAGATAAAGTACATGAAATAGTTAAAATATTAAAATTTACCTGGGAGTTGTACATGCTTTATAGGGACACCTTCATCGTTCACCAACAACGTGCCATTAATGGTCCCTGTGGAGCTGACATGTGTAGCTCCAGGAAACGCAATAATGTAGTTGGCCATATCAGCCTCATCATTGCCAACACGTTCAGCGGTTGGCTGGGTGTCTGCTTGGGCAGGGTGTGTTTCCTGGTTGGCACCTAAAGGAGTAGAAGGTGTATGAGAGGGTTGTTGGGCAATATCTTGCCCTTGTGTTCCACTACCACCAACACCGGATTCAGAAAGTGCCAGAAAACGCTACATACAAAAGAAAGTTTTGTTAGTTTAGTCAATGTAAAAATTAAAAATCAAACTATCACAATTCATCTCATGCAGAACAAAAAAAATATCCTTTTGAATTTTTATTATTACTTGATATCTTTCTAGCTGGCTCATAAGTTGTTTTATCCTCTCTTCTGTTTCAGGTGTTTGAGGCGCGTCTATCAAAGCATTAAATTCCGACCTTGCATCTCGTGCCTTTTTTTGCAACAAGAACACTGGAGATAGGGATGAAGAAAGCTCTTCCTCAAAGAGGGAATCATCAGGCGTACCATGGCTAGGTGTCTACATATTTGAACAAAATTAATATTATTTCAATTATGTAAATAACTAAAATACCTGAAGATAGAGAAATTATGGCACTTTACATGTTCTTCTGCTGGCCTCTTTCCACGATCATCCCGTCTCAGGGTTGTTCAAGCACTGCTCTGATCAGTGTGCCACATTGCAATAAAATTATAAATGTAAAAACTTGAAAACAATATCTAACTTGAAAACACAAAATGAAAACTGAAATAATTTCTAATAAGACACCGGAAGACAGAGTTAGAGTTTCAAATATGCCTAGCATTGAATTCAGTCCTGGAAACATGTCATTGCACATTAAGGCACCCAAACATTCAATCCACGAATGATATATTTAAGTAGGCTTCTCCTATTCTGGGAAAACACTATACCTATAATGCATTCACTTGCATGTATAAAGGGAAAGGAAAACATGTTTTCATACAACGGTGACAAAGGCATCTTGGGGAAAGGTATCTTCACTTTTTATTTATGTTGTTCACCCACACCACTCTCGTGTTTTCACTAATCCCGTTTTGTCATTTTTGGATTCAAATTAAGTTAAGGCCTTAATTATTTTTTGACCTTTCGGTGTAGTTTTTATAAGTGGCATGTATGGATTTTCCATTAATTCTGCACTTTTTCTCTTCATGCGCATGTTTCCCTGGAAATCAAATGCATGATTTAGTCCTATACATTTAACAAGTTGTTGGATCAACTCCATAGGAAATATCATGTTTCCTATTCAATCAAAATTTATCTCAGTTAGGGTAGGTAGGAAGGTTTTCCTTTTGTATTAATAGGGCACTTCTAGCTTGCATTTTTATTATATCTTTCAAATTTAGTGTTGTTTCAATTAGGGCATGATTTTTTGCAACTTTCAAGGTGAGAATGAACAAAGACAATTTTTTGTGATGGATGACTGTATATGACTCCATGGCCAGAGGAAAAGGCACTAATATACTTCTTCAAATATCTATAGTTCTCATTCACCTCATACGAAGATGGTCCCTGATTTTGAGCCAAATGTTGCAGCAAAAAGTTCCCCCCCTCCATAATTTGATATTCAATGGAAATTTCTTAAATCGATGATGGGGCATGATTATGGAACATTAGCACATACATATGTAATGGAATTCCAAGATCATGATATATGTTTGCATATGTTTATGGAGGTGGTGGAGCAAAAAAGAGCTCAAATAGAGTTGAAATTTTTCACATAAAAAGGACTGTGGGCTCGACTAATGGTTCCATTTAAAAAATGATATCTAGACAGAGAATAAGTGTAGCATGCAAACATGCATTGAAAATCCATCTGAGTTTGCATTGTATTACTTATGATGGATTCAAATTTGGGTTTCAAAATGCCACGTTATGGCATGATTTTGTCGAGAAACCCTTAGTTGGATTCTCATGTTGGTTTAATTTATATTTTAAGTTTGTTTTGCAGTCTTTGGGTGATAGTAACTCATGAACTAGGTTACCAATGTGTAACAATCATATTTCAAGAATAAAGTTGTGATTTTTTTATATTATTATTATTTTTTATTAGCTACGAGTATTGACACCTAATGCCTAGAATTTTGACATCTTGATAGCATGGATAATTTCGAAAATGTTTCTAGTAATGTTAACATAATAACTATCATTACATGTCTTCACTTTTGTCACCATAATAGACCTATGATATGGACTCATCACACAACTTCACATGCTATGTCCCAACAAGTTCAAACTGGTTGAACCTACCTCTTAGTGTGGTTATTAAGGACAAGTTGCTTGGTATATAACTCGATAGCATAGATCGCGTTGCAGTTCTAAAAAGAATCCTCAAGTGTCAAAAAAACTTCACAATATGTTCTACTATGAAGCCTTTTGGGATACCTGAAATAATATATGTATCATTGATGACTTTTAAAGTATGACAAGATCCAGAGGGAAAGGAAATCAATGGAAGAGTGATCCACCAATGAGAACCTAGAATTTAGCATCATATGAGTTAGAGTCTAGGAAATTGAAACCCTATAATTTTAATTAGTGATGAAGGACATCACATAGGTAATTATATTTTCATGTAGAATAATATGTTAATTCAAATTTAAAATACATAATATGAAAGGCATACCATAAATTTTTCCACGTAAGTCCAAACAACCTATAAAAAGGGAAAACCTTCTTTTTCCATGGGAAATAATTTACCTTTCCTTTTTCAAGATAATCTAAATCACAAGAAATATGAACTATACTGCACACGTTCTTGGATAATGTGAAAGTGGAAAAGGAATACCCTACACAAGTGATGCACACATGTACATTTGAACACTAATAGAATTTTGTAGTTGAAATGCAATGCTTGTTTTCATTTAAATGAAGGGTTTTTAAAGCGGGGAGAAATAATGGCTGCCAAATTAATAAGCGTTTCTTTGGGAAAAATTTAAATCTTGTATTGGGTGATGAAGATAATAGAGGGTATTGAATCTTGATTCTTGACATCTAGAGAGAACACTACAGCCTAACACAATCCAATGGAATTGACCAAAAAACCCCAAATAGAGTCAACCCTACTATAGGAGGAAGGGCCTGCAGTAAGAACTTACCATTTTGCAAGAGTTGAGGGTGAATGTTGTTCTGCAAGAGCTGAGGGCGAACGCTGAGGGCGAATGTTGTTCTGCAAGAGCTGAGGGCGAACGCTGAGGGCGAATGCTGAAGGCAAAGGTTGTTCTGCAAGAGCTGAGGGCGAATGCAGGGCGAATGCTGTTCTGAAAGAGCTGAGGGCGAATCCAGGGCGAATGTTGTTCTACAACAGCTCAGGGTGAATGCTGAGGGCGAATGCTATTCTGCAAGAGCTCAGGGCGAATGCTGAAGGCGAATGCTGTTCTGCAAGAGCTGAGGGCGAATGCTGAGGACGAATGGTGTTCTGCAAGAGCGGAGGGTGAATGCACGCGTGATATCAGACGTTAATGTAGCACACATGTACATTTGAACACTAATAGATTTTTGTAGTTGAAATGCAATGCTTGTTTTCATTTAAATGTAGGGTTTTTAAAGCAGGGAGAAATAATGGCTGCCAAATTAATAAGCGTTTCTTTGGGAAAAATTTAAATCTTGTATTAGGTGATGAAGATAATAGAGGGTATTGAATCTTGATTCTTGACATCTAGAGAGAACCCTACAGCCTAACACAATCCAATGGAATTGACCAAAAAAACCCAAATAGAGTCAACCCTACTATAGGAGGAAGGGCCTGCAGTAAGAACTTACCATTTTGCAAGAGCTGAGGGCGAATGTTGTTCTGCAAGAGCTGAGGGCAAACGCTGAGGGCGAATGCTAAGGGCAAATGCTGTTCTGCAAGAGCTGAGGGCGAATGTTGTTCTGCAAGAGCGGAGGGCGAATGCGCGCGTGATATCAGACGTTAATGTAGCTATTGCGATGGATACGAAACAATAAAATCATTTTTATGTAGCACGCATATAAGTTTCGAATTTTTATGTAGCGCGCATATAATTTTCATATTTTTATGTAGCGCGCATATAAGTGTCGTTATACCAACGGTGGAAAAAGCGTCACTATTGCGACGGGTATCTCCAAACGTCGCAATTGTGACACCTAGACATTGTGTCGCACTTGCGACGTTTGGAGGCAGTCGTCGCAATAGCGATGCTTTGGGCCATAGTGTCGCAATTGCGACGTCTTCCTCCAAACGTCGTAATTGCGACACTTTTCTAAGTGTCGGTATTGCGACACTTTTCTATAAACGTCGGTATAGCGACGGTTTCGGGCGGGATGGAAAAAATTTGGGGAAATTTCTGACATTTGGTCAAAAGCATCGGAACCAAGTGTCGGAATTTCCGCCAAATGTAGTAGTGTCAATATAGTTCTCTCCTGTATTATTTTATCCTTTTTCGGGCTTGAGAGACTAAATTTATGAAAAAGTACACCTACGAAGTTTCCTTAAGTTTTTCTTCTGACTCCCTAAAATTGAAAAAAACCATGTTTCTCCTATACTGGACTCGTTAAAATTTAACAGTAAAGGACCTGTCGATTACAAAAAAGAACGAACCACTCCTTCTTAGGGTTCAATTTTAAACTAAGTTGGAAACATTTGAAGGATGAGTTTATATAACAAGCAAATTTTATCCTCCTCAATCTTGTCAAAAATAAAGAGGTGCTTGCCAGAAATGGTGGGGGAAAAAGAGAGAGAACGAATCCATTTGTCACACTTTGTTTAAAAAGCAGTTTACCACTCTTGAACAAGACACTTTTTGTCACAGTCCTACATGGGTTGGGAAAATCCTTTGCCTATCGGTTAATCAAACCATATTGAAAGTCTTCAGCGGGTTTTTGGGTATTATCTTTAGGTCAATTGTTACCAAACCATCTGCAGTGTCGTTATGTGTTCAAGAAGACAGTTCAAATAAACCATTCATTTGCAGACATTTGTCTCCATTCGCATTGACCATCCCTCAGTCAGTCCTTGCAAAAAATTTCTACAAAACTTGATCTAATGGTTTCGTGTCGTGGGCTTTCCTACGATGGATCACTTTCTATCGACGACAGCTCATCATCTAGGAATTTGATCTAGAATCCTTTAGTACCTTGGAATCTGCATGCCTTAATGGCAGGTTTCTCGCCTTCAATGACAGGTTGCATCATTGACCTTCGATCGAATGATTCCATGAAATGTTCGACTTCAGATCATTTATTCACATTTCATGGATTTTACTGAGTACTTTGAGAGCCATTGTCATTATTGGTGGTTTCTCTCACACTTGTTAACAGTTCACATCATTGACTGGTAATCAAGTGGTTTCTACCATGTTTGACTTTGACACAATCAATCGCATGGATAGAATCGTACTAGTTTAGGTAGCGGATATCAAGACCGTGCTTCTAGTTTCCAGCATCCAGGCTGCGAGGAGTTTTATTATTCATTATGCAGTAGACTATTCATAAACAGATGGTTGCGTCCATACTGTGTCTACATTATTGATGTGATAGTAAGATCATTTCTACATCAAAACAAGTTTTAGTTAGTCTTTGATCTGAGTATGGGAATGCCTACCTCAGCGATGATATTTATATATATGTTTTGCATTGAATGTTTTTAGAGGATTTCGACTGGGGTGACAACAAGCTAATCCTCGAAATGATAAAGCACATCACTGTTTGAATGGTCTTAGACTTCACACTTTAAGGGGCAATCTGTTACACTAAAATTGTCACCATGAATTTTCACTGTCTATATGGGTTCATCATTACTCATACAATACTCCCTTAGAAGTCTACAAACATCAAGTTCCTAAAACCAAGCCTTGAAATTGAGATAAAATCTTATAAAAGTCATAAAAATACTTTTACCGCACTTTCACTTAGTATTACCTGCGGTGCCGCATATGTTTGTTCTAGAACATGCAGAACCGGCCTCACTTTTTCTTCATTAAAGGTGCGGATTCCTGTAAAGGGTAAAGTGAAGGCGGAAGTAAAATTTGGAAGCCCAACTGGTTGAATCTGGAAGCTTCTGGAAGCAATTATTCGGTGGAAAGTTCACTCCTTTCATTTACATTCATCCCTCCATTAAAGGAGCCTACCCCTTGGTATGTGGAACTTAATCCCTTTGAAAGAGGATTCTATCCCCTCTTATTTGGAGCTGCAACCTCTTCTCTTTTGCTATAAATTGAGGCCATATTTTAGCCTCAAGGGGAGTTAGGCTTTGAGATTTTTTGAGGAGAATTGCTGGAAAAACTCAAACTATCTTAACTGATTATCATATGGGAATGATTACACACTCATGTGTATGTTAGTCGAGAGAGTGAAAAGGCTTGTCAAAGTAGAGGAAACACTTGTTCCGGACCCCGGAAGGACCTATACGACATCAAGGCGAACACGGTTGTAAGGCTCCTTCTTTCATTAAAGATAATACAAATGGATCCATTTTTCACAATGAGTTGTTTATTTAAATGGCTTATTTCTTGAATTCCTTGATCATCAAGATATATTTATGGTTTGTGAATTAATCTATATTATGCAGGTGCTTCTAATTCTTTCATGTTTTTTTATTGCAGATCCCGAAAGGAGACATATTCAAAGCAATAGGAAAGAAGACTACAATCAACGCTGGACTACAGGTAAGTCCTAAATCCTTCATTATAGATAATTCTAGATCAAATATAATCTAGAAAAAGTAGTTTACATCTATCTGTTTGTTGCTAGTTATCGTAGGATACTAGGGAGATTTGTCTTGTCCACAAGAACGATTTATCCACCCAAAAACTTCCACTACCCATCTCTTTGGACCTGGAGGTCAGTCAAATTCTACCCAGTTGGTGACAACGATGTTACTATACAACTTGAAAGCAAATTTTGGCTTTTCGAATGCATGTTTCTTGGAAATTTTGAGGTAATTGACCATAAAGTCCCTTATATTTTGAGAAATATAATCACACAATCAAATTTACAAATGGTCAATTTTATGAACGTTAATAATTATTGGTATTAATGTATGTTTAATATTTTCCATGACCAACTATAGGTTATTCAAAGATAACGTTCTTTCGAGTGATAATGTCTTGCCCAGTAGTTGCGAAGAGGCAAAGAAATTGTTGAAAATGTTGGGTGTTGAGTACATATCATATCATGCATGTCCAAATTATTGTATTCTATATAGTGGAGAATATGCAGACAAAGAGATATGTCTGAAATGTGGGCAAGACAGGTATGATAAATAAAAAAATAAGGGCAAATCATGTGGTCCTCCTTTTAAGATATTGAGGGACATGCCTATAATCCCAAGGATTCAAAGGCTCTTTTGTTGCAAAGAATTAGCTATGTTGCAGGGATGGCATGCCTCACACAGAAGTGAGTTGGGAGTTATAAGAATCCCAACAGATTCAATATCCATGAATCATATACAGGATACATGGCCCAAAAAATTCAAGGATGAAGTACAAAGTCTACCACTCAGCATAGCCATGGATGATTTCAACCCATATTCCCTCCAGAACACCAACTATTCTATTTTTCCTGTAGTAGTGATCAATAACAATATCCCCCCATGGTTGTCCTGAAGAATGAACATCTTATGTTGTCTCTCATAGTCCCAGGTAGAAGACAATTGAAGAATATAGATGTCTACTTACAACCACTAGTAGATGAATTAAAGGAATTATGGGATGGGATAAATGTATACGATGTATCAATACCCATCACAACGGAGAGGAGTTTTACGTTGTCTGGAATATGTGCTTATACGGCACATGATTATGCAGGCTTAGGAGTTTGCTCTCGTAAATTACATGTGTGTTGATTTGTTTATATACATAACAATATTCTTTGCATATTAATTATTTAATTAGTTGTAATTGTTATGATCTTCATGATATTATTTAACGTTCCATGCATATTGTATACAATAATTTCACAGGTCTTGTAACAAAAGGGTATTATGGATGTAAATATTATGGACCTTATCTGAAAGCTAGATGGTTCAACGACCTATGAAAGCCAGTGTATGACTGTTCCATGGTATTCCTCCCGGAAGAACACCCTTACAGAAGAGTAGCATCCGCTTTCAATGGCAAATGAGGGAGAACCCAAAGGCCTGCAGTAACGACATCGGCTGAATGGATTAGAGCATATGAGAGAGAGAAGGAGAAGGAGTTCATAGAAATGTTTGATTCAAATGTGGAGTCTATGTTCGATGATCCATAATTATTCAACACCTATCTTGAGAAATTTCCCATTGGTATTAAAAGGAAACCTATCTTTTATAACCTCCCATATTGGAAGCATCTTAATATTACCTACTTATTAGATCCCATGCATATATTTAAAAATGTTTCATCTTCTTTATGGAGGCACATATCATCGAAACAAAGTGACACATTGGTTATTAGGAAAGATATTATTACTTCAAAAACTAAAAAGAAACATTGGCCAAGACGATTAGAAAGTACAGGATCAGAGGCAACTGGTCCCTCTAATTGTTATTTCCAAGAAGGTGACGTCCCTTGGATTTTTAAAAAAGATGGTCTTTATTTGGCAAAAGGAAGTTATAATGGGTGTGAGGGTGTCGTCTTCATATGGGTGTTCACTATGGTGTTGCTTCACTGTGGAATACCATTTATCGAGGTTGAAATTGCATGACCATTTGAATCTTATAAGAGTATGCATAACGTCAAAAGCATGATTTTATTATTTTTTATATTAATAAATTTTATCCCATGCAGGGATCATAAAACATAACTGAGTTTGTATATTATTGCATGTGTTTATAACTTTGCAATGTCATTATCATTTGTTTGTGTGTGGGTGTGTGAAACATGACTTCCCCCAAGATCTAGGACATGCCATATATAAATTATCTTCATTTGTATGTTGGATCACGTCAAAGGAGATTCATGTGGCTAGCATTCCATGGTGGCGTCAAGAGATAGTTGATATTGTTTGTATGTTTGAGAAGGAACTGCAGATGAGTTTCATAGACTTGCAGGTTCATATTCTAATCCACCTAGTAGATGGTGGACTATCATTTGTGTTGAAAATGCAGCAAGATGATGGAGCTTAGTGAAATGAAGTCGCTTTCACTAAGTGGGCCCGCAGGCAAATTCTGGCGCAAAGTCTATTTTTAGACTATGTCTATTTTTATACATATGGAGCATGGTCCGGGGATTGCAGTATGTTATTCTTGGAGTATTGGTCATGTTGGTAAAAATAGATGGACCTCTATTTTTTGGACCTATAGGTCGAAGTCTATTTTTAGACTGCCTCTCCTTAAAATAGGGAAGTCAAATATTATTTATCCTTAATAATATTTGGACTCTAAACTTCAGTTTACTCTCTTGGAGCACTTCAGTTCGAGCCTTGGAAGTGACTCATGCATCTGACAGAGGAATTACGCTATTCCTAGGGGTTAGGTGAGCTCATGCATGGTTGACTTCAGTTAGGACTTCAGTGGCAGAAGTTTGGTGGAGTTAATGAGACAGCTAGTGGAGTTGTGTTCGGTTTAATTTAGTTGAACTGGTTGAGATTAGTTTAACTAGCTAATCAACTAGTTATGAGTGGAGTGAATTAAATATTATTTAATTCATTAATTAGTAACTCATTATTCAACTCAAGAACACATCAGTTCACTACAATGCATGGACAGTTCAGTGGAGACCAGTGAAAGAGGTAGATGAAAGGGTGGAGTTAGCTATCAGTGGCGACATCAGTTGTGCATGAGATTTGCACCACACTTGGAGGAATTTCCCATGATGATTGCACTGTCAAGCCAAGGAGATTCGAACCTTGGATCTCTCATTAGACCAGCCTTGATTGCGCAATAGAGGCAGGCAATTAGTGGGTGTGTTTTGAACCTGTGACTTGTTCAAAACCAAGCTAGTTTGTGTGTAACTTCATGAGACAGTACTGAGTACTTGTGAGGAGTATTGTACTGAGTTTGTTACATGTTCTCTCCATTATAAAATACACAATAGCTGCGGGGTTTTCAGCTATAAGCTTTCCCCATACATACTGTGTAATGTGTGTGATGTTTTGATGATTGTTTGATCGCATACCGCTTGTTTTATTTCCGCATGTGTGATGATCTGAGTGGAAGAGATTATGTGTTGCATATGAATTAGAATTGATATGTGATCAGGATAATCTCGGTGGATAAATCTTCTTTATTCAGCAAATTTCTACATGGTATCAGAGCTATCGGAGCAGAGATTGATCATCACAGTGATTACAAACTTATTTCGGTAGACAGAGTCTGCATGCGGGCCAGGTAGCCTCTCGATCCATCCTTTCCTTTGAAAGGTGATACATCCAGTAAATGCCCCTGCAGTCGATCTCTATGCTAGAAATAATTTTTTCTCACAGATCAAGAGCGGTTGAGCTTTGAGCTTGGAATTCGAATTTTGCAGCAGTTTTGTTTTCTTGGTGCCGGAGTTGAAAATGTCTTTCAACGGTTTGCGACTCGAATATGCTCTTGAAGGCAGTTCGAATTATGTTGCATGGAAGGATCGCATGGAGGAAGTATTAGAAGATAATGGTCTGAAGGAGTTCGTAGATACGGATGTCCAAAAGCCCACTGATCCTGCTGAAGTCGATGCATGGCAAAAGAAGATGGCGAAGTGTCGAAGGATCCTGTTGGAGGGCGTCAAGGATCATATTGTATCCACCCTGCATGGAAAGGCTACTCCATATTTAATGTGGAAAGCTTTGACGGATCTATTCCAGAGTAAGAGTGACCAAAGGAAGCTGGCGCTCAAAGATAAGCTCAGGAACATCAAGATGGAGAAAGGCGACAGTATCGCCAAATACCTCACAAAGTTCACTCAATGCAGAGATGAGCTGGGAAGTGTGGGGGTGACTGTCGAAGATGAGGACATGGTGGACCTGGCTCTCCTTGGTCTTCCGAAGGCTTGGAATTCATATCAAGATAGTGTCAATGGTCAGGAGAAGTTGCCGGGATGGGAGCGCCTTTGGGCGGATCTCATGCAGGAGGAGATAAGGAGGACTACCAGGGACGAATCTTCATCAAAGGGAGCTGATGAAGAAAATTGCGCTTTGGCTGCCAAAGCAAAGAAGGGGAAGGGTAAGAAAACTTCTCATTCCGGTGCAAAGGGAAAGAAGCAAGACATGGCGAAAGTGAAGTGTTTTCACTGCCATGATCACGGACATTATGCCACAAATTGTCCGAAGAAGAAGAAAAACAAGCAAGCGGGAAGATCTGCAGATGGAGAGGCTTTGGCTTCGCAGTTTGAGCTTGAATTTTCACTGATCGCATGCTTGGTTTCAAGTGTGATGGGATCGGTGTGGTTCTTGGACAGCGGTGCGTCATTTCATATGACGGGAGATCGGGATTTGTTCTCAGATTTGGAGGACAAAGATCTGGGTGTGCACATCGAGATGGGCGATGATGGTAGATACAGTGCGACTGGTATCGGTACCATATCCTTTCAGAGGGAGTCTGGTAAACCCTTTGTATTGAAGGATGTCATGCATGTACCTGGATTGAAGAAGAACTTGATCTCTGTGGCGATGTTGGAGGATAAGGGGTATGATGTGGTTTTCAGCGAAGGAAAAGCCTTCCTGCGCAGTAAGACTACTGGAGAGACCCGGAAGATAGGGGTTCGAACCAAGAACCTTTATCAGTTGCAGGTAGATGGCTGCGCAGCTATGGCATGCAAAGCGGGAGAAGTGGTGAGCCGGGATGATGAGGGCGAACTGTGGCACAGGAGATTGGGCCACCTTCACCACGGAGCTTTGAAGATTCTGCAGCAGATTTCTACTGGGCTTCCTAAGGGCACTCTTGCGCAGTCAGATCAGTGCAAGGGGTGTACTTTAGGGAAGTATGTGAAAGCCACCTTTCACGAGAAGGATAGTCGCGCCACGACGATCCTTGAGAGAGTTCACACATACGTGTGTGGTCCTTTCTCAGTTGCTTCGACAGCAAAGCACAAGTATTATGTGATCTTTGTTGATGATTTCTCTCGAAAGTGCCGGATCTTCTTCATGCAGAAGAAGAGCGATACATTCGCGAAGTTCTGTGAGTTTAAAGCACTGGTCGAGAAGGAGTCGGGGAAGAAGGTGATTGCTCTAAGGAGTGATAACGGTGGTGAATTCATCTCGCCTGAATTCAAGGAGTTCTGCAGTGCAGAAGGGATTCAGAGAGAGCTCATCGCACCCCATAACCCACAGCAGAACGGGGTGGCTGAGCGGAAGAACAGAACGATCGTGGGTGCTGCACGGGCGATGTTGCATGATCAGGGCCTACCCCTTCACTTGTGGGATGAGGCATGCAATACAGCAGTATATGTGCAGAACCGTTGTCCTCACAAGGTTCTTGGCATGAGTACACCGGAGGAGGCTTATTCTGGTAAGAGACCTGACATTTCTCATTTGAGAATTTTTGGTTCACCTGTCTACATGCATGTGACGAAGGATGCCAGAAAGAAGCTGGATCTGACCGCAGAGGTTGGAATATTTGTGGGGTACACTGATACACCTCACAACTATCGGTTGTATTTGTCAGACAGTCGCAAGACTGTTGTGCGACGGGATATCAAGTTTCAGGAGGAGAAAGCCATGCAGTGTTCGCTTGAGAGGGAGCTACACTTGCATGCAGATGAGGAGCTATTAGTTCCTAAGGAGGAGCTTCCGGATGTGGATCAACCACAAGAGGAAGTTCAGGAGGTGGAAGAAACCACCCATGCAGCGCCAACCATCAGAGGGTGCAAGCGCACTACAGAAGCTGAGCGACTGGCTCGAGATGCAGAGAAGGTTGTAGGACCACCTACAACACAACACAGACAGAGGCAGTCACCGGATCGGTACACTGGATACATGGCTCTTGTGAGTCAATGTGTCGTGACGGAGCCATCCTCTTTTGAGGAAGCTGTGGAGGAACCCGCATGGGTAGATTCCATGATCGAAGAATATGATTCGATCGTCAGAAACAGTGCATGGGAGATTGTCCCAAGACCGGAGGGGAAATCAGTGGTGGGTTCGCGATGGATCTACAAAGTGAAGCAGGCGGCTGACGGGAGTGTGGAGAAGTACAAGGCGAGATTTGTCGCCCGTGGCTTCTCACAGATCGAGGGGATCGATTATGAGGATACTTTTGCACCTGTCGCAAGGTACTCTTCCATACGGACGATCCTTGCTCTCTCAGCGCAGATGGGATGGCACATTCATCAGATGGATGTGAAGACTGTGTTCCTCAATGGAGTCATTGAGGAGGAGGTGTACATAGAGCAGCCTGAAGGTTTTGAGATCTTCAGCAGTGAGTCGCATGTGTGCCGACTCAAGAGAGCACTGTACGGGCCGAAGCAAGCACCTCGTGCTTGGTACACTCGGATAGACAGCTACTTCACCGGGCTTGGATTCTCCAAGAGTGAGGCGGATCCAAACCTGTACCAGATTGTGGTGGAGGGGAAGCTGTTGATCATCGTACCGTATGTAGATGATCTGATTTTGACTGGCGATGAGCAGTTGATACTTTCATGCAAGGAGGATCTTGCACGAGAGTTTGAGATGAAGGACTTGGGCATCCTTCATTATTTCCTGGGATTGGAGATTTGGCAGTGCAGCGGAGGACTGTTTTTTTCTCAGGGCAAGTATGCCCGGGAGATTCTAGAGAGGTTCAACATGCAAGGCTGCAAGCCTTTTGACACTCCTCTTCCGGTGGTTGGAGGAAGGAGGATGCTACTTCAGCGGAGGTAGTGGATGCCACTGTCTATCGACAGTTGGTGGGGTCGCTTATGTATCTGGTCAATACACGACTCGATATATGCTATGCTGTTAACCAGCTTTCGCAAGCTATGGTTAAGCCTACCAAGCTCTTCTGGAAGGCAGGCAAGCATGTATTGCATTATCTTAGTGGCACATCGGGATATGGTCTATGGTACAGACATGAGGATGGAGCGAAGCTTTCCGGCTTCACTGATGCAGATTGGGCAGGGAGCCCAACGGACTGGAAGAGCACATCTGGAGGAGTTTTCAACATTGGGTCGACAGCAGTTTCCTGGTACAGCAGGAAGCAGAGATCCGTGGCACTCAGTTCAGCAGAGGCCGAGTACATGGCAGCAAGCTTGGCTGCATGTGAGGCTATTTTGATGAGGAAGATCCTCGCAGGTTTGTTCAGGTTGCATTTGGAGCCTACAGTGATCTACTGTGATAACCAGAGCTGCATCAAGCTCTCGGCTAATCCAGTTTTTCATGATAGGTCCAAACATATCGACATCAGGTACCATCACATCAGAGATTGTGTTCAGCGGAGGATCATGATGCTTTCATATGTTCCCACTGAGGATCAGGATGCCGACATCCTGACGAAGGCGCTCACCAGGAGCAAGTTCGAATTCCACAGAGGCAGGATAGGGGTTGCAGATAATCCATATCTTGCCGAGAGGGAGTGTTGAGAATGCAGCAAGATGATGGAGCTTAGTGAAATGAAGTCGCCTTCACTAAGTGGGCCCGCAGGCAAATTCTGGCGCAAAGTCTATTTTTAGACTATGTCTATTTTTAGACATATGGAGCATGGTCCAGGTGTTGCAGTATGTTATTCTTGGAGTATTGGTCATGTTGGTAAAAATAGATGGACCTCTATTTTTGGACCTATAGGTCGAAGTCTATTTTTAGACCGCCTATCCTAAAAATAGGGAAGTCAAATATTATTTACCCTTAATAATATTTGGACTCTAAACTTCAGTTTACTCTCTTGGAGCACTTCAGTTCGAGCCTTGGAAGTGGCTCATGCATCTGACAGAGGAATTACGCTATTCCTAGGGGTTTGGTGAGCTCATGCATGGTTGACTTCAGTTAGGACTTCAGTGGCATAAGTTTGGTGGAGTTGATGAGACAGTTGGTGGAGTTGTGTTCGGTTTAACTTAGTTGAACTGGTTGATATTAGTTTAACTAGCTAATCAACTAGTAATGAGTTGAGTGAATTAAATATTATTTAATTCACTAATTATTAACTCATGATTCAACTCAAGAACACATCAGTTCACTACAGTGCATGGACAGTTCAGTGGAGACCAGTGAAAGAGGTAGATGAAAGGGTTGAGATAGCTATTAGTTGTGACATCAGTTGTGCATGAGATTTTCACCACACTTGGAGGAATTTCCCATGATGATTGCGCTGTCAAGCCAAGGAGATTCGAACCTTTGATCTCTCATTAGACCAGCTTTGATTGCGCAATAGAGGCAGGCAATTAGTGGGTGTGTTTTGAACCTGTGACTTGTTCAAAACCAAGCTAGTTTGTGTGTAACTTCATGAGACAGTACTGAGTACTTGTGAGGAGTATTGTACTGAGTTTGTTACATGTTTTCTCCATTATAATATACACAATAGCTGCATGGTTTTCAGCTATAAGCTTTCCCCATACATACTGTGTAATGTGTGTGATGTTTTGATGATTGTTTGATCGCATACCGCTTGTTTTATTTCCGCATGTGTGATGATCTGAGTGGAAGAGATTATGTGTTGCATATGAATTCGAATTGATATGTGATCAGGATAATCTCGGTGGATAATTAATCATTATTCAGCAAATTTCTACAAGTTATGACTATAGTGATGCATTCAATGCATCTACACATACATTGGAGATGCCAATGAGGGTTTTGCAGTGCAAGCAAGGCAATATGGAATTCATTCATGGATCTCTTCAGCAGGGATAGTGGAGGCAGGCTATCAGAAGGCAAGAAATTGGTGCATAGATATGCAAATTTCTACATGACAGTGTGTGACGATTGTATATTGTACTGAGAGCTCTATGAGATGAGCTTTGTATGAGATTGTTACATGTTCCATTAATATACATAATATATTATAGTTGGGGTTTTTAGCTTTAAGATTTCCCGGTAAAACATCTTGCTATGTGCGATTGATTTTGCTTCATATGTGTTTTGCAATTGGCGATTTAATTTCCGCAAAGAATAAAGTGCAAGGATTTTGTATTTAACATAAGATTAATTTATTAGATCAGGAGACTTCGGAAATACATTATTGTGTTTATAAATTTCTACAAAAACTTGAGGGGTCTATTGCAGAGGGGTACACATCGTATGAGTCTTTCTATTATGCCAGTGAGTACATCAAGCAGATTGACAGTAGACCAGGTGCGGTGATTTGGGATGATGAAAGGGATGAAGACAAAAGAGAAGGGGAGCTTCTCCAAACGAATGGAAAAAGGCGCTTGATAAAGGGTAAGCGACTTATAATTTTTCAAGTTTACACAAAGTAAATATTCACGTTGAACTTCGATATAATGTATATTTTGATCTCATATGTATTATATGTTAGTTTGATTTCATCAACAAATGCAGAAATTGAAGCAATCAATAAATTCGTTCTTTACAATTCCAAAGTGACACAACCGTGGGTCGCATTGTACAAAAAAAAGAGGATGAAATGGGATAGTGATAGGAAATAATTCAGACGGTTTAATAGTAGAAGTGTGCCTTATCCCAATTATTTAAAAGAAAATATGCCAATTATATGCCCCAACAGTTGGGTTACCGACCAAGTTAGAGAGAAATACAGTGCAACCGGTCGTTACCCACGTGCTGAAGAGGATGAGCTAAACGTAGGGATTGGGTGCAGCAACTCAGTAATAATCTATTTATGTACATTTTAAAATTAATAATGCACCTTTGAAATGTAACATCTATATTTAGTATTTTAACAGTTGGGTTATTAGACACATGACACTATGGTTTTTTTAACTTTTTTATAGGTGCATTTGTTGCCATCTATGTGGGCATATGGACACCATTTTCGTACAGAAAATTCCGATGATGGACACATGACACAAGAATGTGGAGTGGAAGTCGAGTTCAATAAATTTAGTCAGGCTAGCCACCATGACCAAAACCTAGTACGAGGGACATTAGGTTACGTCGGAAAGATACAAGAGATCATCGAAGTGGACTTATCTTCTTTCCAATGCGTTATTTTTAGGTGCAATTGGTGGGACAACTTTGATCGAAATAATGTAAAGGAAGATCACGATAGTAGGCTGATATGTATCAACTCTAGAAAGATGTGGGATGAAGCTAAGGAGCCTTATGTTTTCCCCAAACATTGCAACCAGGTGCTTTTTACCCATATGTGTTGGATAGGGATTGGTGGTTTGTATTGAGACATGACCCTAGATTAAAATATATTTTTTAGAACAATAGTGTTATCATGCCAATTGAGCTGGAAGATAATTAGGGTGGTCATGAGAACAAAGAGTGATATGGTACATGTGTTATTTCATCATTTATACTATTTAATATGGGTTTTTATAAATAAGAGGAATTTTATTTTTTAACAGAAATAGGTATTTTATATTAATTCAAGAGGTCTGAGGCTTATGCTCAGAGGTACTACATCTGAAGACCCAATTTCAGCAGGGTTTCCGACCAAGAAAAATTCAGCTACTCTACTTCTTACATTCAATCTAGCAATTTCCCAAAGGCTAGTGAACATTCCAATACAAACAAATTGTCACAACAAAAGACAGAAATACGTGACAAGCGGAGGGGTCAGCTAAGGCAGGGGATCCCATGAGTCTCCCTCTTCGCAGAGGATAGATCCCACTTGTAAAGAGACAACAATGTTGGCTTAAAGATCCGCGTCTTGGTTGTTTTTCGGAAGGACATGAAAGAACTAGAGTATGTCAAAGGACACGATCAGCTTATTGATACGAGCGAACATCCATTGCAAGCGGAGATCTTAAGGGACCGATTTTGTCACAATCAAGCCAATGAGGCTTTGTGAATATCTAATGACTCGAGCCTCCTTGATTCCATGTTTTTACAATTTTTTTGAGCCTTGTAGGAGAGCCATGGCTTCCGCTTGATTGTTCGAAGTAAGCCCCAGACCCCAGGAAAAGTGGGAGATAATTTGGTCTAAAGGGCAGCGAATAATTCCTCTGCCTCCGGCCTTCCCCGGATTCCCCTTTGCTGCACTATCAAAAAACATAGTGTGGATGTTTGTTTTTCTTCTCCATTTGTCGAGTTCCTCATCCTCTAATCTGATTTTCCATTCTTCTCCACACTTTTCGATAATTTTCCCGATGGGAAGGTTTAGCCCCAACTGTTGGCACCACTCCCTACCTTGCTAATTTAAGATACCAGCCCACTTCTGGTTCACCTTGGCCTCCATTATTTCTTTGAATAATCTTATGACTTTCACATCAATTTGCTGATGGTTTAGGGCCTTCTCTTGAAATATCTGGGTGTTTCTTTCCAGCCAAATCTTCCAACAAATGAGTTTAGGGATAATCATCCACCCCTCGTATGACCAGCCTTTCCGGGGGAAGGACTTAGGAAACAAGTCTTCTCAATTAGACAACAAAACTGTGATTTTGGTTGGGAGGATAGGCTTGTTGTTCCAAATAGGCAATATTTCATTCCAAATGTCTCGAGCGTAGAGGCACTTGAGAAAGATGTGGACCGAATTTTCCTCCTGATGTTGACAGAGCGGACACCGAGAGGGGTCATGGAAGCCTTGACGTTGTAGGTTTTCAACTGTGAGGATACTATTGTGCCTTAGCTGCCAGGCGAAAATATCAATCTTCATAATACTTTTAACCTGCCAAATTCCTTTCCAAATCTCAGGGTTGCAGGGGACAATGGGAATGGCCTTAAGACACCTGTAGCCTCCTGTTGCAAGAGCTTATGGGTCTTAGGATCACAATGGGAGTCAGAGACATCAATCATGCTCTCTTTGTTGATGACTCCATCCTTCTGGGGGGTGCCTCCTCCATCTCGGCCTCCCGCTTCAAGCTAGAGTTTGGTCGTTATTGCCTCAATTCTGGGAGTGAACTTAACACGGGAAAATGTTTCATTTATGCTTGGAACCTCACTAGCTGCAAGCTAAGCACGATCACCAGGATTTTGGGTTTCAAAGGCTCCACAAAATGGGTGTCTTTTAAATATCTTGGGTTGCTAATCCTTCAAGGATGCCCGATCGGGAGGGATTGGTACCCCTTGCTGGACAAATTCAAGCTCAAAATGCAAGCCTGGGGCACATCATGGTTCAATCTGGCAGGTAAGACTATTTTCATTAAGTGATTCCTTAATAGTCTTCCAATATTTCAGATGTTTGTTCTGTTGGCTCTGGTGGGCATTCTTCGCAAGATGGAGCAATTCATTCGCTCTTTTTTTCTGGAAGGGAGGGAAGAATAACGCAAAGAGAATTACGTTGATCAATTAGAATAAGATCGCTATGCCGCTGCTCTAATGTGGCCTTCACATAAAATATCTCAAGGAGCACAATATCACTTTGGGGGCCAAGATCTTATGGCGATAAAGCAAGGAATCCAGGATGGGCACAGGTTGCTCTGTGGAAAAAATATAGCTTCAGAAAGCGACTTCGCAGCCTGGAGAACTTCCAATCTAATCGACAGGGCTCCCCGATCCATCAGTTGTACAAGCATTCTCTCCCGCTACTGCATGACCTCTTGTTCCGGATTCTAGGCAATGGGAAGCATATCAGCCTGTGGGAAGATAGCATCATGAACGCAGAACTGATCGGGGATGATCCTGAGTTGATGGAGCTAAGAACATGGATAATTGCAGATGGTCGATGCATGCTCTGGGACATTTCAGAATGGGACAGCAACAACTGGGCAGAGTGGCAGAAGATAGAGGTGCATGCTCATCTAGAGCAAGCATGGGCCAAATTCATGGTAGCACTGGCTGGGAAAGCCCCACTAAACACAATAAAAAAAGACATAAGGGGTTGGGGTTCCTTCAAGGGATATAAAGAAGAGGACTTAACCTTATAACTAAGATAATTTTTTTAGAAACATTATAATATGTATTTTGAACTAATTGGTTTGCATTTTGTTAATGTTAAAATCATTTCACTTGATAATTTGAAATTATGTTGATCTCGAAAACAATGCATTGTATGAAGTTCTTTTTTTAATCTCAATTCCTAAAATAATACAACTACTTGATTGCTTTAAATGTGCGTGAATGATATCTTCAAAGTTTTAAAAAAATGTATTAATGTATACTGTTATTTTTGGTATGTAAGATCATAATAAAATAACGATAATTCTAAACATGAATTTATTTGCATTATTTTCTGAACTTTATTATGTCACAAAAATTAATATTATTCTTGATTTATTATTTTACAATTATTTATATTCATACAATTTTACAATTTTACAATTATGGTAATTTAACAAATGTATGGTATACATTTTACTTGCGGTAGTTATGGTTCAAAATTGGCAATTAATTTACAATTTTACGATTTTACAAATTTTACAATCTTAATAAAATTGAATCATGACAATACATACAATTACAATCACGATGCATACAATTACAATTACAATTTTACAAATTTACAAATTTTACAATTTTAATAAAATTGGATCATGACAATACATACAATTACAATTACTATTTACAATTTCACAATACAATTATAATTACAATTTTACAAATATTTTACGTACAATTACAATTACAATTTTAAAATTTTACATATAATTACAATTACAATTACTATTTTACAATTTTACATACAATTACAATTACAATCACGATACATACAATTACACAACTTTACAATTACCAATACATAATATTTAATAAATATCATGATTTAATATTAAAAATAAACACCATGATCATGATAATCATCGTACAAACATCATATTCTAAAATACACATTCAAATTCATTAACATCATGTAATCATCGAGGTCATGATCATCTAACAAAACACAAGCATTCTATAACATCATCACAACACAAACATCAAATATATATCTCATATCAAATAACTGTTATCACATACACATCTATCAGCAAGCACATTAAATGAACATATCTAACATGACCTAACAATATACACATCACAATGAACACCAACATGTAAATTACAACTGTATACAACTGTATATAATGTCAAAAATATACAACTGTAATATAACTGCATATAAATTTCAAATATTTGGTGGTACTACATCAATACTATAACTAGTACTAGTCGAGGCCTGCTCAGTCGATGGTGCAGCCTCATGCACAGATGGATGACATGCATGCTGATCAGATGGTGCAGGAGGTGCATGTTGATCAGATGTTGCAGTCTGCTCAGGGGGTGCCTGCTGATCAGTCGTCGATGGTGCAGCCTGCTCAGTGGATGGTGCCTGATCAGATGGACCTACCTGCTCAGGACCAGGTGCCTGCTTAGTCGATGGTCATGTCTGCTCAGGACTAGGTGCCTGCTAAGATGGTGAAGACTGCTTAGAATATGCCTGTTGAGATGGTGAATATTGCTCAAAATATGCCTGCTGATCAGGACTCGATGTTGGCTACTCTTCTCCGGCGCGAGGTGAAGGAGGAGGAGGTGGAGTACTAGAATGATGATCACTCCCCTCGTGATCGTGATCATCAGATGAGCTTCTCTTTCGTGCATATCCACAACGCTTATCCCTCCTAGCCGCTAGTACTCTGGAAGCTCCAACGATATGATGCATAATGATCATAATATAGTCAAACTTGTTATTGTTATGCAAGATCCCTCATCAATATTAAAATTATGTTTAAGGATCGTCTCATGTTAACCATTTATGAAGGGGTTAAATTGTCAAGTTTCATGTGTCTTTGATGATCAAATTATGAGTTAATTAACAATTAAAACCTCATATACAACAAATTAAATGCAACAATATAACTCACAGCAATCACATAACACAATGGATGATGATGGAGTTCACCCCTCCTGGGCTACATCTCCATGGACTCGCTTTAACTAGCTAGGACCTCTTGGGATTATGAGTAAATTGTCTAATTACAAAAATTTTTGATGCTCCAATGGATTTTCTAACTGTTCCATTGGCTTCAGAAGACATGAAAACCCAAAAAATGACTATCCAATCTCTGAATTTGGTTACCATCTCGTCTAGGCTTGACCTCCAACCCTCGTGGCCATGGGCTTATTTAATCTCCAAAGTGACAAAATCACCTTCATATGTGCTCAAACGCCTCTATAAATTGTACCACTATGTTCATAGCATCAAATACATCAAAAATTGACTATTCACTCAGTGAAATTGGCCTTCAGCTGATCTGAGCATGGCCTTCCCTCCTGGTGGCCTGAGGCTTCAAAATTATTCAACGTGCCAAAAACACCTTTAGATGAGCTCCATTGCCTCTGCAAGTTGTTCCAATAGATTCATAGTATTCCAATCTACTAAAAATGACTATCCTTGAGCAAAAATTGGTCAAAAATTAACCAAGATAAGCCTCATTAAAGTTTTCCCTAGATTCTGCCTCTAAATCTGGAAAACTGCAAGTTAGCTCCATCAAATCTGGAAGTTTTGCTAAATTTTGGGAATCTATCAAAAATATGCCAACTTCTAAATGAATATTAATTAGTGGATAAGCATTCTTAACTGCACTAATCCACACTTAATGTTGGGCTCTTAAAACTGGGTCATATGGGACGTGGTTCTATAAGGAGGAGGGTTGGCCCACTCCTCTCCTCTGCCCTCGAAATATAGATTGCATTTAAATATAATATCGCACATAATATTTTCAAATTTAAAGTCTGTGGCACATTTGTTGAAGGTTGGAGTGTTTGGAGGGAGGTCACGGGTTCAAACCAGACCCTTGCTCCTCCTTCATAACGTTTTTGCACATTGGTTTAATGCTCCTCTGTTTAATGTTTGCATATTGGTTTGTACCTTATAAACCAAACCTCCATTCAACGGACTTTGCACCAACAAATATATAACCCAACGTATTAAACCTTTGCATCATATTTGAAATGCTCCTGTTAATGTTGCCAACGTAATAAACCTCGAACTTTGGGTTTAATTAAATATTAAATATTAGAATATATATATTAATTAGTTTGGATTTAATATATATATATATGATTGAAAATATTAATCGAAGGGGTTGTTGGTAAGAGAGCCGAAGGCACTACGTCGCCATGACTTAGGGTTTGGTGGTTTCTGAGCAAGTTGCCCCTAGCAGACCTTCTTCCCCACTCTTGGGTCCCCATCCTACACCTGGAGTGCATATAGGCTCCCTCATGACAGAAAACAGTGGGGAGACGGGTGCTTCCCCCACCTCTGGTTCTCCTTCCATAGGAGAGGCGGCAGGGGCTGACAACGACTGTCAACAGAACTATGGCTCGCTCCCTGACTCAATAGGGGTGTCTCTCGCATCGAAATCAACATCCACAGCAGTAGCAGAAGCAACAATAGTCACTTCCTCCACATGCATACCCAAAGCCACCACAAGAACTAAGATCGAGCTCCATGCACATTGAATCAATGAAAAAATCCAATACATGAAGGATCATGCATTGATAGGCAATTTCATGGGTTTCTGGCCCACAAAAAAATCCCTCTTAGGCAGGATCGCCTCCAAATGGAAGCCTAAGGGCCACATCAATCTTCAACTATGTGCCAAGGGCTTCTTCAATGTGATCTTCACCTGCATCGAAGACAAAAACCGGATCATGGATGGTGGGCCATACTTATTTAACTTTGCGGGTCTGTACATGCACAACTGGGTAGAACCCTTCAACCCAGACAAGAAAGATTTCACTTGGGCTCCAGTCTGGATCAGGTTATACACCCTCCCCCAGGACTACTGGGATGAGTTGAATCTTTGAGACATAGGTAATTCTCCTGGAGAATTTATTAAATTGGCAGAGGAGACAAAGATCAACAGACATGCAACCTACGCAAGGATCTTTATCTACATGAAAATCGCATAGTCGCTCCCTGATGAGGTAATTCTACTGCATGATGATTATGAATGGATTCAAATAGTAGATTATGAACATGTCCCTTTTAGATTTCGGAAGTGTCACCAACACGGGCACCTATTCAGAGATTTCCCCCTAAATCAAAAGGTTGTACTGAATAATGATTCAATAGACCACGATATCAAGGGGTTTACGAAAGTAACAGGAAGAAAAAAGCACAACAGGAAGTCAAACACGAACTAGAACAAAAGAGCCCCAACATCAAGCAATAGCTTGGAAGCCCTAGCTCAACTGAATGAGAATGAGAACGAACCTCCCAAAGATTCAAGGCGGTCTTCACAAGAGAATCCCCAGACCTCAAAGACTCAACAAACCAAGATCCAACCAGAAGCCTTTCTAATCCCCTAGACCTCTACACATGCAAGGGAAAACTCAGAAAAGAAAGGTAAAGGTGCAGCACTAGACTCAATCCCAAAAGCAATGGAGGAAGAACTAGAGAGCATTGACTATGGGGACATTGATCTCATGGGGTTATAACAAGCATGCAAGAGGAAATACTTTCTTTCAATCCCTCTGCACCAGATCCAGAAGTTGGAGTAAGTCCTCACTCGAGCTCAATAGATTCCTTCTCTTTTCATTCAAGGAGGTTCGCTCCTGAATACTAAATTCATCCTGAAAGAATCCCAAAAACGAGGAAGAAAAATAGATTTTCAGCGAACAGTCACCGTGGGCAAAGAGCTAGTAGAATCAGGGAGATTCCCCAAGTTAACCAGGTTCTACTCTGTAATCTCCAACCCCCCCTCAATGAATATCATCTCATGGAATATCAGAGGGCTTAACAGCCCCTCTAAGCACAGGTTAATCAAGAAAAGAATTATTGAGGAACGCCCCACAATAGTCTTCATGCAAGAAACCAAATGCTCCAGCTCTACTCAAGACGCAATCTTCAAAAGACTCTGGAAATGAAGCAATACCCTATTGGTGGAGGCAATACCCACATGCTTATGTTGGAGGCCTTCTGATGGAGGCCTAGCAATCATCTGGAATCCCACATTATCACCCTAGAGAACTGTCAAGCTAATCGACACTTCATTCAAGCCTCCTTTCATTTGATCGAACCACCATCCATGGACTTCTCATGAATGTATACTTCCACCAGCCTCTCCAGCAAAAGACTAAGCTTCTTGACAACATTGTAGATCTCAAAAACTAGTGTACTTACCCTCTTTAGCTGATTGGAGGAGAATTCAACATGATAACCAACCTTCAAGACAAAAAAAGGAGGAAGGCCTCACCTTTATATGGACAGCACCAGGTTCAAGAACTTCATCCATGAAAATCACTTCATATATATTCAAAAAGCCAACGGCATCCTCACTTGGAACAACAGAAGAGGTGGATCTAATCAAATTGCTTCTAGACTAGACTGTTTTCTCATCACAGAAGACTTCATACATCTAGGAGGAGATCTCGCAGCCACCATCATTCCGGCCTTTGGCTCAAACCATTGGTCGATACAGCTCCAATGGCTCAGATCGGACCGGGTATGGCCACACCTAAACCTTTCCGCTTTGAACACTATTGGCTCAATCATCTAGGGTTCAAATACCTTGTCTTGAATTGGTGGACCTCCCTGACACCACCCCTAGGCACAAAAATCTATCAATTCCAGCGGAAACTGCAGATGCTCAAGGGGAAACTGAAGTTGTGGAACAAGACCACCTTCGGTAACATATTCAAAGAGAAAAGAGATTTGGAAGAGAAAATGAAGCAGTTCCAAAAAAAAATCATATCAGAAGGACATTCAATAGACTAAGAGAACAAGGAAAAATCTCTAACAACCCAGCTGGAAGAGAGAAGAAGCCAAGAAGAGATCCAGTGGAAACAAAAATCTCGGATATGTTGGCTTAAAGATGGAGAAAGAAACACACAAAAAAATCATCGCTCCACCATCCAGCACAGGATGCACATCAGAATCACAGTACAAAAAAAACAGAATGGGGAGCGTATGCAAAAACAAGAGGATATCACTAAGGAGCTGCAAAATCACTTTAAGGACATCCTCCAAGAACCCAATATCCATCGGCAAGAAGCCATAGGAATAATCACACATCACATACCCAAATCGGTCATTGAAGGTCATAATAGGATGTTGCTCAAAGCCACTTCATTGGCGGAGGTTGAACAAGCAGTTTTCCAACTAAAGGAAGGGAAAGCCCCGAGCCGGGACGGATTCACCACCAACCTTTTTCACTTTTTTTGGGACACTATCAAAGAGGACATCTAGGGCATAGTCAAGGAATCAAGCACCATCCATTGGATTCTACCAACTCTCAATGCTACCTTCCTCACTCTCATCCCAAAGGAAGACAATGTCGCTTCTCCAAGTAAGTACACACCCATAGCACTTTGCAATGTAATTTCCAAGGTTATGGCTAACAGATTGAAGCAACTTCTTCCCATGCTCATTTCTCCAGAGAAAACGGGTTATGTTGAGGGCAGGCAAATCCTTGATGGAATCATCCTAAACCATGACGTCATTCACTCCCTGAAAAATTCCAAAAAATCGGGTATGCTCCTCAAAATTGATATATCCAAGGCTTTTGACAAACTCAGCTGGAACTACATAAAGCAGATCCTCTTGGGCTTTATTTTAAGCCACACTTGGGTCTAATGGATAATGCGCCTGATATCTTCCCCCTTTATCTCCATTCTAGTCAATGGAATTCCCTCGACAACTTTCAACCCCTCTAGAGGAATACGCAAGGGGACCCTCTTTCACCCTTTCTCTTTGTTCTTATGGCAGAGGGTCTAGGCTGCCTGATAAAAAGCTCCATCCAATCGTACAACCTTCAAGGTATTCCTCTACACAATCTTCCCCCCATTTCCCACCAACAATTTTTGGATGATAATATGATAATGGGGCACCCCTCGATTCAGGAAGCCCGCACCCTTAAATCCATGCTTGATTGTTTCTTTGAAGCCTCTCGCACTGTTTTCAACCATGAAAAATCTCAAATATTATTTTTTAACATGCCCCTTATCACCCAACGCAACATAGCTCGCATCATGGGCTTATCCATACCTTCTCTGTTGTCCAAATACCTGGGAGCCCCACTCATAGACTCAACCATCAAACATACCTCCTGGAGAGATTTTATGGACAGAATGGAAACCAAATTGTCCAACTAGACCCATCGCTCCCTCGACATAGCTAGACAGATGGTTCTCATTAAGCTTTTCTTTAGTCCCTACCCATTTACCTCTTCTTTGTCCTAGTAGCACCAAAATGGGTCCTCAAAGCCATCTACAACTTGCAAATAACCTTCATTTGGGGGGAACTAAAGACAAAACCAAATGGGCGCTAGTCAAATGGAAAGAGGTTTGCACACCGAAAGCACATCGAGGACTAGGAATGAGAGATCCGGAGCATAACAACATCATGGGCACAAGCATATGGTGGAAATGGGTATCCAATCCTCACACATCCTGGGAAACCCTATGGGCTGCCAAATATGCAGGTAATTGGTCCAAGGAGGAACTAATCAGATTCAACATTGATCCCGGAGGATCCCAAATCTGGAATGCTGCCAGCCACCAAAAAGAGTTGATCCAAACCCACAGATTCTGGGAACTACGTAGTGGCACACAAGCCAGATTCTGGGAGGATTCATGCAGCAATTATCTAGCCTATCCTAATTTTTTTCTAGACCCCTTTGGAGCACAGTCCTGTGGGCACAGCAACAAAACTACGTCCAAGACTTTTGTACCAATGAAACAACTCAAGGTTACAGGACTTGGCTACGCACAAATAGATGGAAAGCAGACTGGAACAATGAGCATCACAGAGACATTTGGGAGGAATTAACGACTAAAAGAAGAATCAAAACCCAATAGGGGCCAGACATTCTACGATGGAGCCATACTCCAAGTGGAAACTACTCTACCAAGGAATAATATCATCTTTTACAACAACCGACCCCTGAACCTACCAATCAAATATGGTCTGCCAAGCTCTGGCCCAAAGTAGCTACCTTTTTATGGTTGCTCAATAAATGACACATCCTCACATGGGGGAATATTTTGAAACGGGGTTTTGTAGGACCCTCGAGATACCCACTCTATCAAAACAATAATGAAATCATAGATCATTTGCTATACCTTTTCCCCATATCCAACACCCTATTGGATAGGATTGAAATTTTGTGCAGAAGATCCAATCGAGACATGGGTAACATCACCAATACAATCAGCAAATGGCCGGATAAAACCTATTCCAGTAACCTCTTGAATCGCCTTTGGAAGCTGATTCCAGGCCTACTTATATGGAATATTTGGAAAGAAATAAACAATAGGATCTTTAAATACACAACCTCTAATCGAGATCAAATTTGGTCCAAGCTACACAGTAACCTAGAAGAATATATTACCATGACTCACTAGGGGAAGGACGATCTCCCACCAACCACTGCTGAATGCACCATTTGGAACAACTGGCACATAAGCATCACGACCCCTTTGGACAACCCCTCCCCGAATGTAAGTAGAACTAGCGCACCTGAACAATGGGACCCCCCCCCGGGCAGCTTCTTCAAATGCAACTTTGATGGAGCCTCCAAAGGTAACCTAGGGAAATATGGATTTGGGGGTATCTTCAGAGACTCCCATGGTAAACCCTACATGTCTAATATGGAAACCTAGGGTGGGACAGTAACAACTCCGTGGAGTTGGAGGGGCTCATCCAGGGTATCTCCAGAGCCATTGAGTTCAACTTTTTTCCATTGGATTCAAATGGAGGGAGACTGGAAAATCATCACTCAAGAAGTCACCCGTATTCTTCATGGAACCTCTCCCTCAAAGGTTTCTACAAGCTGAAGGCTCGCTAATCGTCTCAATCTCCTAGAATAGTTGCTACAACATCACAGGGACATTACATTCCACCATGTGCGCAAAAAATCAAACACAGTTCCTGATCTCCTGGCCAACAAAGGCATGGAAATCCACACAACACTACATTACTCCAATTTCTATCATATTGGGAATGATTCCTTACGTGAGGAATGTCAAACTCTCATCCAAAATGATCATCCCTCCCCAGATGCGGGTGACATGACACGCATGTGCGAAGCTAGTTCCTCCCATGCACAGGCTGACGAAGTCTTGCGCCGCTAGCTCTAATCTAATGCGGAACCTCCTCTCTTCAATCATTTACATGAGCTCCCTGATGCACCTAATCTTCTGCCATACCCTGAATCACATGCCACCCCATGAGAACTTTCCCAACTCGCATTCGCGAACGTGTCAAAAATTTCACAGCATCTGTGCTTGTGCCATAGGTCTTCAAAAGGTGAGGTCTTTCCTCATTGTGTCATCCCTATGCTGCTCCAGTTGGCCTCCAGAGCCTCCTTCGCCCCCCTTGCCACTATGTTTTTGCTTCAGTCTCTCCGCGTGCTCCACCAGTTGTGCGCCCCCCCTCTAGCGTGCCACCATATTGGTGCTAGCCCACTGGGAACCCATCCTGCTACTCCCCTCCAGGTTGTGTGCTCCCCATGGTGTTCCCCTTGGATGTGTGCCCCCCTCTGTAATTCCTTGCCTATACATATTCACCCCGTTACACGCTTTCAGAGGCAGGCTCCCTCGCTGCACACCCCCCTCCTGTGAGCCCCCCTACTGCACAGTTCTCAGCTGCGCACCCCCTACTCCACTTCTCTGTTGAGTGCTCCCCTGAAGAGCAAGTCACTGTACGTGGACCGGCCTCCCCCACTCTGTTGCTTCACTCCCCATGATTATGCGTTAGCACCAAAATACCATCAAGGGTATCTAAAGAGGCACGTTCTCAGGTCACTATCAGTGAGCTCAAGAGAATCATTTGGAATCCATCGAGGGCTCCTCTTATGGTAGCCATGAAAGTGAGGCACCATAGCACCCTAAGCACACCCAGGAGGAGATCGCGCCAGCTCAAGAGAACTAGAGGGGCAAAAGGGGTCCTAGGAAATCCACCATCGTGCACCCTAAGTAACCTAATTCTCGCAAATTCGAGCCTCTCCTGGTACAGGAGGCCTCGAGGGAGGACACTAATGTGTGGATCAAGGACTCGGAGGGTGTTTGGATGCGTGTTCCTGATGTTGAGTACCCGATCACTCCCATCCTCTACGCAGCTGCTAAAAAGACCCCGCGCATGCCTTCCACTAAGGAGGAGGCCATAGCACAGTAGTATAGATGTCACATCGAGGAGGAGGACCCTATCACAGAGGATGATGAAGGAACGCCATGACTGCACAGTTGCTCGTCCCGTTTCTGTTTTCTATTATTTCAGCACATACTATAGATATTTTTCTTTTTCATGTGCGATGGCACATCTTCTAATTTTTCATTGTTTGATGCTATTTAAGGGTTGGTTTCCTCCTAGGAGGCAGCCCCAAACCTGTGCTATTCTGAAAGCATTGAAGGTCGGGATTGGATAAGCACAACTTACCATCTTAGCCTGATGGCTAATAAAGTTTTACTTTGTATTAATATAGTTTTTTCTAACTTACCAAAAAAAAAAAATAATAATAATAATATATGATTAATAAAAACTATATATATATATATATCCAACAGTACTAATTAAAAAATAATAATTCCAACACATAAAAAAAATCATGAACCCAAATTCAACTTTGGAGGACATTGGGCAATTTTTACCTTCACAAACCAAACTAGTAAATCCAATTTTGACACTTGTCACAGTCCCATTGGACAAAAAATAAAGAAGGTTCTCTGCATGCTGACTGGACTGCCATGTCATCATTTGTACATGTTCTGCAATTTTTATTTTTTTTAAATTTGCATGTTCTAAACGACGATCAGAAGACCATAACTCCTTCATCCAAACTTGGTTTTCAATGAAACGAGTTGCATTGGATTCCTTGCGATGGGCTGATCGTTGTAGTTTCGTTTGATGCAATTCTGAGCACTTTCATTTTTGAGCTAATTTTTTCCCCTGATCTAGATTCTGATCACTCCTTCCCACTGACATGCTTTTGGACACCAAAATATGGTTATCTCATAAGAGTTGAACTCTCTTATGTTTCCCAAGTTCTATCATCTTGATTCTACTTGGAGAAATCACTATTAAAACCACTTCGTCACTAGCATGCCTTGCCTTGCCTTGCAAATGGCTTGGCTCTTCAACCACTGTTCTCCTTTTTCTATTGACCCAATCCAACACTTGTTGGTTTCTTGCTGATATAACACTTTTGTTGTACCAAATCGATTCCTCAGTGCCTTCCCACCGAGAATCATATTCCTCCTTTGCACAATGAGTGAAATACAACAAATAGCTTCCAACATCAATAAAAATAAGAAAAGAAATTATCATTCATTTACCTCCATGGTTCCAAATTCCACATTTGGAAGAATGCATTCGCCATCTCCTTCTCTTCTTGGCATCAACACATAAAATGTCTACAATGGCTACAAACTTTTTTTGTTTGACATATTGTCACAAACAACACATCATGCAAGAAACAACTTGACGACATACCCTCTTCCTCCTTCAAAGAAACATATTTCATATCATGTGAACATCACCATGTACTCTCACATCTTGGTGTCAAAATTTCATCAACCAAACACAAGTCGAAAAAAACATGCCTCTTCAAAATATTGACTATCAAGTCAAGCATAAGCATGTATAATAACTTGACGATTCTTTTCCCAAAACAAAAATAATTTCACATCATGAAACACTTTGTCAACACCTCCTTTCCATCTTTTGGAGAAAAAATCAACTCTTCCAAGTCGATATGACATGCATGTGTCGAAACTCATGCATGTGAAAATGATCAACACTCTCAACTTACCAACATACATGTTCAACAAAGCAATTGACTAAACACAAGTCAATTACTCATGCATGTTCAAACACAGTGAAATCATCAAAAATCCACTGTTCATACACACAACCTCTTATGCATATATACAATTCTTCAACTCTCTCACAAGTACAATCATAAGTACAAGAACTCCATTCATATGTACATGTTCTTAAAGATGAAATGAACAAGTTTTCTGCAATAAAGTGAGTCAACATACTCCACTTTCAATCACCTTCTTGGCATAAACATGCAACATGCATTCCATTGGCAAATAAATGCATCAACATCAAAATACATGCAAAGCCTTAATTGGATAAGAAATCTAATCATCTCCTACCAAACCATTACAATGGTGCTTCTTTCAGCTACACATCATCATCATGTGAATCATCATGACCCACATCAACTATGGAATCTTCTTTTCCATTCTTACCATTCTCTTTCTCCACCTTCTTTAAATGTTGTGGATGACTTGTTGGAAACAAAGTCTAACACTTGTTTACAAGATGACCTTGCTTATGGCAATGAGTGCAAAATGATTGCCTCTTCTTTTCAACATAGCTTGTCTTGTCTTTCACTTTCTGCCTCCTTTGCTTCAAAAGTTTCATGTGCATGGCTATCTTCTTCCAACACCTTGAAACATTATGCTTATCCATACCACAAAAGGAACATGCAAATTTTCTCCAAATCTTATGTGAAAATTTGCCATGTTTATCATAATCAAAAGCAACTTGATTAAAAGCAGATTTATATCTTGAACATTCACCTTTGTTGCCTTCTTGAGGAGGTGAATTTGATGAGGTAATGGCTCTCTTCGAAATACCAACAATGAATTCAACAACTTTAGAGATTTCAACATCCTCTTGTTTGCCATTCTCATTAGTTGCATGCTTATGAGCACCTTCTTGCAAAGTGGGTGTAAAACTTTTGCATTCCTCCTGAACACAGTCTTCACAAGCTTGAGGTAATGAACATGAAATGAAAGTCCTTCTTGGAACACCTTCATGTGCCTCTTTGGCTTTAGAACTTTCTCCATCATGTTGTCCATAACCAATATCCAAATACTTAGGCCTTTCCTCAACAACAATTGGATCAATTATGCCTTGTGCATATTTGCCTAATCCTTCACCTTCATAGCCCATCTTCATCAATAATTTGGACCCTATTCCTCTAGTGTGTCTTTCAAAAGAACCTACACATTCATTTTGATAGGAAATTAAAGATAACTTGAATTGCATACCTCTTTTACAAGCACATGCTTGTCTAAGGCTTCCTTGGCATCTTGGAGTTGAGTCTCCATCTCATGCATCCTTGCTAGGTTCTCATTTTCAATATGGAGTTGAGTCCCCATCTCATGCATCTTTTCAACAAGCTCTTGCTTCTCCTCCTTCATGGCAATCAACTGCTCTTGAAGTTTAATGCTCTCCCTCTTATCTTCATACTTCTCTTGCATCCTATCAATCATGATGTATAGTTTCTGCAACAACTCTTTATCAAAGAGTTTTTGTAAGGAAGATGTACTTAAAACATCCCTTAATGAAGTTGCCATCACACATGCAATGCAAACAAAGCTTCTTTGTTGTATTTTGAGAATTGAATTCTCAATTTAGATCTCTTCTACTTCACACATAAACTTGGAAAACTGTTAAATTCTCCTTGCACAAATTCAACAACCAATAGCTATAGAACCAATAGTTAATCTTGGCTAAAATGAGCTAAACCTGGCTCTGATACCAACTTGATTTGAATATGGGCAAACTTGTTATTGCTATGCAAGCTCCCTCATCAGTATTAAAAATATGTTTAAGGATCGTCTCATGTTTTTTTTTTTTTTTTTTTTTTTTTTTTTTTTTTTTTTTGTAAATTAGACTAATTCTATTAAGAAATCATATAGTACAAAGTGAAGTTACAATCAAGAGAAGCTAGATAGTGGGGGATTCAAAAATGATAAACTATCAACCTCGGTCCCGTTAAGTAACTAAGAAGTAAGCAAAAAGGATCAAGAGGAGTAGTAAGGAAACAGAAGGAGATTGTCACTGGAATCTATCCGGAATGAGTAGAATCCTCAGTACGACATTTTTTTTCCTTTCTTTTTGTTAACTTTGACCCAACCATCCTGGTGCAGATGGGCTAAAACCACTTGAAGATTGTTGGTGACTGTAGGGAGAGTTTCCTTATCTGAATCAGAGGAGGAGGATTCATGAGTGCGTTTCTGTGTATTCAAAGAAATAGTGGGTCCCTTAGGGCCAGCCGAGGGCATGTCTATCGTCTTCTTTGCAGCTTCCACTTCTGCTTCAGTCTCCTCCTCATCCGAGCTGAAAGAATCAATGTCATCCATGGGGGGCGGATCGCGTGGTTTACAACTTTTAGATTTTGATTTGCGATTGCTTTTCTTCTTTTGGGCGAGGAACGTGGTGCAGGAGTTCTGAAGGTGCCCTGTTTGATGGTAGTGGTGGCATCAAAAAGTGGTGTTCTCATAGTCCAGGGTTTGTGTCCACAGGAAATCACCAACTTTGAGATTGATTAGATCAGGCATACCTTTACTTATGTCTATTTCAATGAAAATTATGTCATAGGTGTATATTCCTTTCTCCCCCCAGAGGGATCTATTGCAAGAAAGTGGCCCAGGGTGTTTCCAATTCCTTAAAAGATAGAGAAGTTTCATAAATGCACAGGTAATTTTGGAAGCCTGACCCAAATGGGAAGCTTGGTAATGACTGACATAGAGGGATCGAAGTCTAGGAACCAGGGGGTGAGGAATAGCCCTATCGTTCCCCAAAACCATGGACCCCCAGTTAGGGCTTTTAGATAATCTTTGTTGAAAGCAAACACAACTATGAAGAAACCCACATGGAGTGAATCCATTGGTAGATATCTACTATGCGTGGCCATAGTCCATTAAAGCGACAAATAATGGTGGATTATGAATACTTTTTTAGTTGATCTTCAAGAGTTGGATGGGAGATTTATATAGAGAGGGCTTCCTCCAGTTTATCAACCAAAAAAGGCTTTGGAGCCTTAGAGGGTTGAGCAGGTTTCTTGGGGGGCTGAGCATGGACAACATCATTGTAAGATAAAGCTGGGGTAGAGGATGGTTGCTCGGCTGCTCCCCCTCACAGACGAAGGGTTAAAACTACAGAAGCATCTCTTTCAATAATATAAAAAGAAAGGGGAAGAGAGTCCTCTAGTTGTTTACCTCCGTATAGAAGTCTCTGAAAAGCTTAGGGAATTCCTAGTCTGTGTTCAAGGGCATGCGAGAGGTTTTGCACCAAATCCATTGAGTGCACCCAATGAAGCATGGATTTTCCCCAGGGAAGCGATATTTGTATCTAAAAAGGAGGGGGTGAGAGATCAAGAACACCCTCGCTACCAGAGCACATCTAAGGGGCCAATTTGGCTGTCATGTTTGACTCACTGCAGCCCGTTGCAGTCTCTTTGCATTTTCCCTTTCCCCTGGTGCTAAGGTCATTTTAACTATTTAAATCATGGGTCGCGCACTGGAGCAGTGAGCAAATGGAGCGCAGGGGCAGGCTGGTATCTTCGTTTCGTTGCAGAAATGCAGACGTTGCACAAAGGTTTTTGGCATTCTTCGGGTTTCTGACGGGATAGGGAGTCGTCCCAATTTGTCCTGCCTGGATTCCTCTAACCTGTGCATGATATTAAGTCATTTCCATATCTGCAGCAAAGAGTGTGCAACCATTTTTAGCCCAATGCTAGCCTTCTTCCCTTGGTCTGCATTGTGGCTACGCTCATCGCTAGGTCCGAGAGGAGACAGTGGCGAGCTTGATCTCTGGACTCCGTGATCCACACGCCATGCTGAGGCTTGAAAGTGGCGAGGAGCAGAGGATCATAGGTAAAAAACTTAGGGTTCATCATGGCTCCGCCATTGAATCTACCTTTAATCCACACTCGAAAAATTTTCACAGAGAAAATCATCGTCTCATGTTAACCATTTGTGAAGGGGTTAAATTGTCAAGTTTCACGTGTCTTTGATGATCAAATTATGAGTTAATTAAAAATTAAAAACTCATATATGGTAAATTAAATGCAACAATATAACTCATAGCAATCACATAACACAATGGATGATGATGGAGTTCACCCCTCGTGGGCTACATCTCCATGGACCTGCTTTAACTAGCTAAGCTCTCCTGTTATTATGAGTAAAATGTCTGATTACAATAATATGTGATGCTTCAATGGATTTTCTGACTATTCCATTGGCTGTGAAAGACATGAAAACCCCAAAAATGACTATCCAACCTCTAAATTTGGTTACCCTCTCCTCTAGGCTTGACCTCCAACCCTGATGGCCATGGGCTTGTTTAATCTCCAAAGTGACAAAAGAATATTTATATGTGCTCCAACGCCTCTATAAACTATACCACTATGTTCATAGCATCAAATACATCAAAAATTGACTATTCACTCACTAAAATTGGCCTTCAGCTGCTCTGGGCATGGACTTCCCTCCTGGTGGCCCTCGGCTTCAAAATTATTCAACGTGCCAAAAACACCTATAGATGAGCTCCATTGCCTCTGAAAGTTGTTCCAATGGATTCAAAGCATGCCAATATGCTAAGAATGATTATCCTTAACCAAAACTTGGTAGAAAATTGACCATGATAAGCCTCATTAAAGTTTTCCCTAGATTTTGTCTCTAAATATGGAAAATTGCTAGTTAGCTCCACCAAATCTGGAAGTTCTGCTAAATTTGGGGAATCTGCTAAAAATCTGCCAACTGCTAACTAAATATTAATTAATGGATAAGCATGCTTAACTGCACTAATTTGCACTTAGTTTTGGGCTCTTAAAACTAGGTTATATGAGACGTGGTTCTATGAGGTGGAGGATTGGCCCGCCCCTCTCCTCGACCCTCGAAATCTGGACTGCATTTAAATATAATATCGCACACAATATTTTCAAATGTAAAGTTTTTTTTGCATTGGTTGAAGGCTGGCGTGTTTGGGTGGAGGTCATGGGTTCAAACTTGACCTTTGCCCCTCCTTCATAACGTTTTTGCACATTGGTTTAAAGCTCCTCCATTTAATGTTTGCCATGTTGGCTCAAACCTTATAAACTAAACCTCCATTCAACGGACTTTGCACCAATGAATATATAACCCAACGTATTAAACCTTTGCATCATATTTGAAATGACTTCATTAATGTTGCCAACGTAATAAACCTCGAACTTTGGGTTTAATATATATATTTATTAGTTTGGATTATATATATATATATATATATATATATATATATCCAACATTACTAATTTAAAAAAATAAATTAAATTAAATTAAATTAAATTAAAAATAAATAAATAAAAATAAAAATAAAAAATCATGAACCCAAATTCAACCTTGGAGGACATTGGGCAATTTTTACTTTCACAAACCGAACTGGCGAATCCAATTTTAAAACTTGTCACAGTCCCATTGGACAAAAACTGAAGAAGATTCTATGCATGCGGACTGGACTTCCATGTCATCAACTGTACCTGTTCTGCAATAATTTTAAAAAAAATTAGCATGTTCTGAACGGCAATCAGCAGACCATAACTCTTTCATCCAAACTCAGTTTTCAAGGAAACGAGTTGTGTTGGATTCCTTGCGACGGGACGATATTTTTAGTTTTGGTTTGGTGCGACTCTGAGCACTTTCATTTTTGCCCCAGATCCAGATTTTGATTGGATTCCCATTGACATACTTTTGGGCCCCAAAATTTGGTTATTTCATAAGAGTTGAACTCTCTTTTGTTTCCTAAGTTATATAATCTTGATTATACTTAGAGAAATTGCTATGACAACCACTTCGTCACTAAGATGCTTTGTCTTCCCTTGCAAATGGCTTGGCTCTTCAACCACGTTCACCTTTTGCTGCTGACCCAATCCAACACTTGTTGGTTGCTTGCTGATATAACACTTTTGTTGTACCAAATCGATTCCTCGGTGCCTTCCCACTGAGAATCATGTTCCTCCTTTGCACAATGAGTGAACTACAACAAATAGCTTCCAACATCAGTAAAAATAAGCAAATAAATAACCATTATTTTACCTCCATAGTTCCAAATTCCACATCTGGAAGAATGCATTCACCATCTCCTTCTTTTCTTGGTGTCAACACATAAAATGTCTACAATAGTTGCAAACTTTTTTTGTTTGACATCTTTTCACAAACAACACATCATACAAGAAACAACTTGACAACATACCCTCTTGCTCCTTCAAAGCAACATATTTCACATCATGTGAACATCTCCATGTACTCTCACATCTTGGTGTCAAAATTTCATCGACCAAACACAAGTCGACAAAAACATGCCTCCTCAAAAGATTGACTCTCAAGTCAAGCATAAGCATGTATAATAACTTGACGATTCTTTGCCCAAAACAAAAAGAATTTCACATCATGAAACACTTCGTCAGCATCTCCTTTCCATCTTTTGGAGAGAAAATCAACTCTTCCAAGTCGATATGACATGCATGCAACACACAATCAACACAATTCGACACTCATGCATGTGAAAATGATCAACACTCTCAAGTTGACAACATACATGTTCAACAAAGCAATCAAATAAACACAAGTCAATTACTCATGCATGTTCAAACACAATGAAATCATCAAAATTCCACTCTTCATACACACAGACTCTCATGCATGTATAAAATTCTTCAACTCTCTCACAAGTACAATCATAAGTACAAGAACTCAATTCATATGTACATGTTCTTAAAGTTGAAATGAACAAATTTGTTACAATAAAGTGAGTCAACATACTCCACCTTCAATCACCTTGTTGGCATAAAAATGCACCATGCATTCCATTAGAAAAGAAATGCATCAACATAAAAAGGCATGCAAAGCCTTAATTGGATAAGATATCGAACCATCTCTTACCAAACCATTTCAATGGCGCTTCTTTCAGTTGCACATCATCATCATCATGTGAATCATCATGACCCACACCAATTATGGAATCTTCTTTTCCATTCTTGCCATCCTCTTTCTCCACATTTTTCAAATGTCATGAATGACTTGCTGGATACAAAGTCCAACACTTGTCTACAAGATGACCTTGCTTATAGCAACGAGTACAAAATAATTTCCCCTTCTTTTCAACATAGCTTGCCTTATCTTTGGCTTTCTGCCTCCTTTGGTTCAAAAGTTTCATGTGCATGGCTATCTTCTTCCAACACCTTGAAACATTATGCTTATCCAAACCACAAAAGGAACATGCAACTTTTCTCCAAATCTTATGTGAAAATTTTCCATGTTTATCATAATCAAAAGCAACTTGATTAAAAGCATATTTATACCTTGAACATTCACCTTTGTCGCCTTCTTGAGGAGGTGAATTTGATGAGGTAGTGGCTCTCTTCGGAATACCAACAATGCATTCAACAACTTAGGAGCTTTCAACATCCTCTTGTACGCCATTCTCATTATCCGCATGCTTATGAGCACCTGCTTGTAAAGTGGGTGTAAAACTTTTGCATTCCTCACGAACACAATCTTCACAAGCTTAAGGTAATGAACATGAAATGAAAATCCTTCTTGGAACACCTTCATGTGCCTCTTTGGCTTTAAAGCTTTCTCCATCATGTTGTCCATAACCAAGACCCAAATACTTAGGCATTTCCTCAACAACAATTGGCTCAACTATGCCTTGTGCATATTTGCCTAATCCTTTACCTTCATAGCCCATCTTCATCAATAATTTGGACCCTATTCCTCTAGCGTGTCTTTCAAAAGAACTTACACATTCATTTTGAGAGGAAATTGAAGATAAACTTGAATTGTGTACCTCTTTTTCAAGCACATGTTTGTTTAAGGCTTCCTTGGCATCATGGAGTTGAGTCTCCATCTAATGCATCCTTGCTAGGTTCTCATTTGCAATATGGATTTGAGTCTCCGTCTCATGCATCTTTTCAAGAAGCTCTTGCTTATCCTCCTTCATGGCAATCAACTGCTCTTGAAATTTAATGCTCTCCCTCTTATCTTCATACTTCTCTTGCATCCTATCAATCATGATGTAGAGTTTCTGCAAAAAATCTATATCAGAGAGTTTTTGTAAGGAATATGAACTTGAAACATCCCTTAATGAAGCTTCCATCACACATGCAATGCAAACAAAGCTTATTTTTTGTTATTTGAGAATTGAATTCTCAATTTAGATATCTTCCCCTTCACACATAGACTTGGAAAACTGTTAAATTCTCCTTGCACAAATTCAACAACTAATAGCTATAGAACCAATAGCTAATCTTGGCTAAAATGAGCTAAACCTGGCTCTGATACCAACTTGATCTGAATATGGGCAAATTTTTTATTGCTATGCAAGCTCCCTCATCAGTATTAAAAATATTTTTAAGGATCATCTCATGTTAACCATTTGTGAAGGGGTTAAATTATCAAGTTTCATGTGTCTTTGATGGTCAAATTATGAGTTAATTAACAATTAAAAACTCACATACAACAAATTAAATGCAGCAATATAACTCACAACAATCACATAACATAATGGATGATGATGGAGTTCGCCCCTCTTGGGCTACATCTCCATGGACCTGCTTTAACTAGTTAGGCCCTCTTAGGATTATGATTAAAATGTCTGATTACAAGAATATGTGATGTTGCAATGGATTTTTTCATTGTTCCATTAGCTTCAAAAGACATGAAAACACCAAAAATTACTATCCAATCTCTGAATTTGGTTACCAGCTCCTCTAGGCTTGACCTCCAATCCTGGTGGCCATGGGCTTGTTTAATCTCCAAAGTGACAAAATCACATTCATATGTGCTCCAACGCCTTTATAAAATTTACCATTGTGTTTAGAGCATCAAATACATCAAAATTTGACTATTCACTCACTGAAATTGGCCTTCAGCTGATATGGGCATGGCCTTCCCTCCTGGTGGCCCTAAGCTTCAAAATTATTCAACTTGCCAAAAACACCTGTAGATGAGCTCCATTGCCTCTGAAATTTGTTTCAATGGATTCAGAGCATGCCAATTTGCTAATAATGACTTTCCTTGAGCAAAATTGATCGAAAATTGACCAAGATAGGCCTCATTAAAGTTTTCCCTAGATTCTACCTCTAAATCTGGAAAATTGCAAGTTAGCTCCACCAAATCTGGAAGTTCCGCTAAATTTGGGGAATCTGCAAAAAATCTGCCAACTACTAACTGAATATTAATTAGTGGATAAGCATGCTTAACTGCACTAATCCTCACTTAGTGTTGGGCTCTTAAAACTGGGTCATATGGGACGTGGATCTATGAGGAGGAGGGTTGGCCCGCTCCTCTCCTTCGCCCTCGAAATCTAGACTACATTTAAATATAATACCACATACAATATTTTCAAATCTCAAGTCTGTGGTGCATTAGTTGAAGGCTGTAGTGTTTGGGGGGAGATCATGGGTTCAAACTTGACCTTCGCCCCTCCTTCATAACATTTTTGCACATTGGTTTAATGCTCCTCCGTTTAATGTTTTCCATGTTGGTTCAAACCTTATAAAGCAAACCTCCATTCAACGGAATTTTCACCAATGAATATATAACCCAACGTATTAAACCTTTGCATCATATTTGAAATGCCTCCATTAATGTTGCCAATATAATAAGCCTCGAACTTTGGGTTTAATTAAATATTATATGTGGAATATATATATATATATATATATATATATTAGTTTGGATTTAATATATAACTATTAATATAGAGTGACGAGGAACCCTAGCGATGGCGGCTGCGAGGTATCTCTAGTTCTCGATGGCAGTTTGGGATGGCTAGCTCACATTCTATCTCTTGCCGACTGTTGGCTACTCTTATACCATTGGCTAGGTTTCGACTACCTGCGGTCTGGCGGTATGCACTATCGGGTTTCACATTTTGGCGCATTACTGAGTTTTGGTCCAGACTTCACGGGATTCACCACTCATTTTCTGGGCACCTGTGCACCTGTGGCGACAAGGCGCACACTAACTATCATATCTACACTCATTGGCAACAGGTCTGGTATCAGGCGGGCCCCTATGGTGGGTTTCGTTTTATTTTATTTACTTCTGTCAGCTTGTTTCTGGGGCCTCCACAATCCTGGGTCGGTCCCTGCACACCCTTCCACGGACAGGATGAGTGCCTACGAAGAAGAGGTCAATTATTCCGATGACCCACTAGTGGGAGTGGACATTTGGGGGCAAAATGACGAGGCGGGAGGCAAGGAAATGGTGGATATGGTCCCCGCAACAAACATCCCGGTCCATAATAGTGCTCCACTAGTCACTACGGTCTGCTCTTCATCATCCATTGGAGAGGAACTGGACCCTCTTATTTTCTCTACCTTGTCACCCATTGTCAACAGTCTTTAGGGTTCTCAGACACCGCTTCTACCATACAACCTTGAGATTGGCTTGGTGAATGCGGCTCCTATCGTGGATGATGCACTGACTTTCATTGGCGTGGCAACCCACAACTTTGAACAGTTAAACATTGGTGGAGCAATGCCTCCTTTATCTACTAGGGGTAGGGTACCGTTACCTGCCTCTGGTGTATTCATTAATATACTTGATGACACTCGGGTTGGGGCCTCTCCCATTACTACTTTCGAATCGGAGGACTCGGGTGAACCTGATCCTGCTCGGGTTTGCCCGCACAAGGGGAGGAAGCAACGCTCGACAAAAAACAAACACAGCATGAATTCAAATTTTGGGCGTGACAGAGGTATGGATGATCTGGATCAAACTACGGCCACAATGTTAGTTGGGAAGGTCCGGGGACGTAATTATACCACCACGCGACTCAAAGACTGGACTGCAGAGATTTGGGGCGGGGTGCTGGAGACTCTCCCGGAAGTATCACTTCTTACCAGGGGCTGGTTTACTCTTTCCTTTGCTCTACTGACTCAAGTTGACTGGGTACTCAACCAGTATTGGCACATTGAGATGCACCCGGTACTCTTGAAAAGATGGTCTCCACTTTTTGATCCAAATAAGGAGAATTTTGGGGCTGGACCCATTTGGATGTGTCTTCCTGGTTTACCGGTATAGTTCTGGAATGACACTGCCCTGCACAACATTGGTGAAGATTTTGGTCATTACTTGGACCATGATAGATCCTATCTGGTTACTGGGAACAAGGTCGTGGCTCGCATACTTATTTTTCTTGACACGCGAGACGAATTTCATGACAACTACAACATGTTTTTTGAATGTATGGTATGGCAACAGATGTTGGACTATGGGGGTGTCCCATTCAGATGTCGGAAATTTCATGAGGTGGGGCACCTGTTTAAAGATTGTCCACTCATGGGAGCTCCCATCCATTGCAAAAAGATGGTCACTAATGCTGCTACTCAGACCGACCCTATTTCTCCCAGGGCGGAGACTGAGGAAAGGCCGAGCGGTGATGTGGCGATACATACTGAGCCGGTGATTCCAAACTTGCCGATTACACAGGCTAGGACTCATTTGTCGTCGACACATTCCCCTCTGATCCAATCCTCGATAATGTCGGGTACCACTCTTACCCCTGTCTCCCTATTTATTTCAATTAATCCTTGTTCGTCTCTATCTTCATTGCAATCTTTGGTTTCCTATCCCTCTCTTAGTTGTACCATTGCATCTGCTCCCCCTTCAATCCTGCCCACCATTCCCCACACCTCTGTGAATCTGACTCGTAATACCTCTCAACACTTCTCTGATTCTAGCTCAGCTAGACACTCTTATTTCCTTCGTTCCATTTCTCACTCGACCCCCCTACCTGTATTGGGCATTGGTTCAGGTACTAGCACTAATCCTCTTAGGACCCGAGGTCGACCATCGGCGTTAGCCAGGGCCATCAAACGGGAAAACTTAGAATTTGAAGCGGGTACTCAATCCTCCATCATCAGGGTTCTTAGAGCAAGAAAACCCAATAGCGAGGTCTCACAATGATTTGTCTCACTTTTAACTGCAGGGGTCTCGCTAACCCCGTTAAAAGACTGGCACTGAAGGACCTTCTCCTCAAATCTCCGGTTGATGCACTCTTCCTACAAGAGAATTTGGGGGAGGGCACTGCTATACTTACTATTCTCAATGCAATTTTGCCCAATTGGACCTTCGTTACTTTGGATGTGAGGGGAAGATCCGGGGGCTGTGCGCTGGGCATTAATAATCGCACTACCCGGATGATCAACTGTTGGGGCAGAGAGAGCACTATTATTATGGAGATTCAATTTGGGGCACTTGCGCTCCCTATCCTGCTGATAAACGTTTATGGGCCATGTGTTAACAGAGAAGTGTTCTAGAATGCTCTGTTGAGTTGTTCGTTTCTAAAGGGCCGGCATATCATTATGGGCAGTGACCTAAATTTCTCGATGGGCTTAGCTGAATCCTGGGGTGCCCATGTTGTACTGGACCCGCTAACTGAATATTTTTCCTCTCTATTGGAATCAACGGATCTTATGGACATTCATATGCCCAAGCTTCAACCCACATGGAGGTATAGAAGAACAGGTGTTGCGGGTTTGGCCCGGCGGCTTGACAGGTTCCTTATTAAACAACAACTCCTAAATCAGATGAATACCACCAAATAATGGGTGGGTATGGGTGGATTATCGGATCATCCACCTGTCTACTTGGAATTTGTGGTTGGCCCCCTATGATCTCGACCTCCTTTCAAATTTAACTCCAGATGGCTCCTTGAACAGGATTATCACGACTTGGTGACTCAGGAGTGGCAACTTTGTCACCAGCTGCCGGACCGGGAACCAGCCAGGGTTATTAATGATAACCTTAACCGTATTAAGGCCATGACTATCAAATGGGAAAAAAGGAAAAAGAGGCTGGAAGAAGAAGAGCCGCGTAGAATTGAGCTGGAAATCTCACAACTAAATGATTCTGATCTTCTGGGGTACTGCTCTACAGCTACTAAGGATCATCTCATTACTCTTGAAGCTGCCAGATCTAAGCTACTCTGCCAAAAGGAAGCGGATTGGAGATTACGTATCCGTGCTCTTTGGTTACAAGCCGGTGATGAAAACACTAAATTTTTTCAACACCATGAAAATGGCTGACGAATTAACAACACCATTTGGGAACTCTCAGATCATTATGGATTTAAGACCTAAACCCACCCATAGCTCCTGGATATGGGTATTCAGCACTTTACCAGTCAATACAGAGCCCCACTCCATTATGACTTGCCGGAGATCATGAAAATTTCCAGATCTTTCAACAGGTATGTGGATCAGGATCAGGTGGAGGACCTTAATGCACCGGTTACCATGGAGGAGATTGAAGGAGTCCTAAAATGGTTCAAAAAGGATAAAATTCCTGGCCCTGATGGTTGGCCTATTGAATTTTACATACATTTTTTCGAGATACTAGGTAGAGATCTTCTCATTTCCATTGAAGATAGCAGGAAACATGGTAGAATTTATGATGGTTTCAACTCTACTTTCATTGCGCTCATTCCCAAAATTGATCACCCTATCTCTTTCCATGACTACAGACCTATCTCTCTCTGTAACTGTATCTACAAAATTATCTCCAAAATTATTGCAAACTACATCAAGCCCATCTTATCTGCCCGCATTACCAAAGAACAATTTGCTTTCCTCTACCATAGGCAGATTCATGAAGCCATTGGTACCGCACAAGAAGCCCTGCACTCTATCAAAACAAGAAACTCAAGTGTACTATCCTGAAAATCGATCTTGCAAAAGCCTTTGATCATGTCAATTGGACCTACCTCCATCTCATTCTCATTCAAACTAGTTTTCCCACCTTATTCATAGACTGGATTATGGGATGCATCCTTCAACATTCTCCTGAATGGCACTGCATCAGACTTTTTTCATGCGGGGAGGGGTTTGCTTCAAGGGTGTCCAATCTCTCCCCTATTATTTTTTATTGTTATAGAGGGACTTTCGGTCCTCATTAAAAAGGCTAAAGATGCTGGGGAGATTCATGGACTTCATATTAATGATATTCTGCACCTAACTCATCTTTTATTTGTTGATGATGTACTTATTTTCCTTGATGGCTCTTGCCAGGACTCATTTCAATTTAAAAGAATTCTTCAAAGGTTCTGTAAAGTGACAGGAATGTTCCCTAATAATAGCCAATCTACTATTATCATGACAAACTGTTCTGCTCATGAAATAAGCAGATCTATGGCTTACTTTCCTTATCTTCGTCACAACATTGGGGAAGGATTGAAATACCTCGGTTTTCACTTAAAGCCAAATGGTTATCAAATCAAAGACTGGAATTGGTTGATTGCCAAAGTGGATCGACGCATCAACCACTGGCACCATCGGTGGATCTCCAGGGCAGGTCGACTGGTTCTTATTAAATATGTTCTTGAGGCTATTCCAGTCTACTGGATGTCCCTCGCTTGGATACCAAAGGGTGTCACGAGTCGTATACAAAATATTTGCAGGAATTTCCTTTGGCGAAATCTAAAAAATGACATTCATTATGTTTGGATTGCTTGGGAGCGCATCAACCGACTGAAACAATGGGGAGGGTGGGCCATAAAGGATCTTCATCTATTTGCCTTTGCACTTGCTGCTAAATTGTGTTGGCATCTGATTTCTGGATAGAGCCTTTGGAGGGATCTCACCATATCTAAATACATTTCTCCTAGAAGCACACTTGACTGGATTCGAGGCAATATACTCCCTTTTCCAGGATCATCACTCATCTGGAAAGCCATCACTAAAGCCTCTCATTTGATTCAAAAGGGGCTCACCTAGCAGATTGGATCGGGCCATTCTGTCAGAATTGGTACTTATTCGTGGTCTGGGAGCGGTGAATATTATAAACTTCCACTTTAGATCACTGAATATTTGGCTGATGCGGGCTATCATCATCTTGCCCAGATTAACGACCGGGAGCGCACTAACTGGCTAGCTCAGGCTTGGTTGACTACTCATGATCTCCAGATTCCCCGGGCTGATCATTTGGATTGGGAAAACTATATCACAGCCCTCCAGGCTGAACATATCAGGCTCACGGAACATGAGGACATGTTGATTTGGGCACTTGCACCTAATGGCTTATACTCTCCCAAAATTGGTTACACGACACTCTGTCACCTCAAAGAGCCACATGAGAAGATTTGGTGGTGGCGGCCTATCTGGAAATATAAAGCACCACACAAGAACAGACTTCTAATGTGGTGCATACTTAACAACTGCATTCCCACAATGGATAACCTACATAGGCGGGCCATTCATGGCCCCTCAAGATGTTGTTACTGTTTAGCTCGGGAGGAATCGACCCAACACATTTTCCTGGATTGCGTCGCCATTCAGAATATTTGGTACTCTCTCACCCAGGGACTTGGGTGCCCTTACCTCTGGCGGGGTCCTACCATCTCTGATGCGTGGATGGACTGGTGGAGGGCGACTGCCACCAACACCAAGCTTCACAATCTACCTTTAATCCTGGCTTGGCATTTGTGTACGAGTCGCAATGGATATATTTTTGAAAACAGTCGGATACTTGGGGAGTACATAGCCTCCTCTGCCATTGCTACATACTGTCTTATTCCATACGATACAATTTCGTCCTGAGAGAGAAATATTACCCCCGAAATAATTGACCATACCAGACCGTGGGCATATTTTGATGATGCAACAAACCAGATTTGGTGTGGGGGTGGTGTTGTGCTGCATTTATCCGACAATCATTATTTTTATCTTAAAATGGGATTGGGTCTTGGAACAAACAACTATGCCGAGCTACTTTGTCTTAAACTCCTCCTCCTTTTTGCTTGTAAAAAAAACTGCAACAGCATTCAGATTTTTGGAGACTCACTTGTTGTTATTAACTGGTTCAACTCTCTTGCACAGTGCTACACTCACACACTTACTGCAATACTGCGGGAACTACTTCATCTCAAATCTCATTTTGACTATATATCTATCACTCATATTTACAGGCAAAGGAACAAAGTCGCAGATAAATTATCCAAAGAAGTCGTGGAGATAGAATGGGGCAGATGGCTCATCACTAAACATGATGGCGCATAGGTGTACAGATATTTTCACAGACCGTTCATTGATGGCCTACAGGTCTTAGAGGCAGTTGATGCTTAACTGCAATTTTGTCAGCACTACTTATGGTGGACGCACTATTTTGGTTACGAACTTATAGTACTGATTATCGGTAGCTATTTTTGTAGATATATACTTATTTCTATTTTGCATTGTAAGTTTCATGCACCAGAACTTACATATGTATTGTTATTTTCAGCATGCACCGATCAGTTATTGTATATGAGTATTATGGACAGCTTATGCTATGTATTGAACCATACTGGATGGTAAATAGTCAAACGTAACATGTAATTTTTCTATTAATGAAAGATTACGAATTTTTCCCTGTGAAAAAAACTATTAATATATATAATAAAATAATATATGATTAATAAAAACCATATATATATATATATATATATATATATATATATATATATATATATATATATGTATATGTATATGTATCAACATTACTAATTAAAAAATAATAATTCCAACACATAAAAAATAAAATTCATGAACCCAAATTCAACCTTGGAGGACATTGGGCAATTTTTACCTTCACAAACCAAACTGACGAATCCAATTGTGACACTTGTCACAGTCCCATTGGACAAAAAATGAAGAATATTATCTGCATGATGACTGGACTACCATGTCATCAGTTGTACCTGTTTTTCAAATTTTTTTTTTTAATTTTCTTGTTTTGAACAACGATCAGCAGACCATAACTCCTTCATCCGAGCTCAGTTTTCAACAAAACATCTTGCGTTGGATTCCTTGCGACAAGTCGGTCGTTTTAGCTCTGGTTTGGTAAAATTATGAGCACTTTCATTTTTGAGCTAATTTTTGCCCCTGATCCAGATTCTGATCATATAGGGGTCATCATATCACGGAGCATGTCCCTCTAGAGCTCTGTGAGGCTACGATCAACCTAGATCTCTTTGATCGTAGCAGGGTGGACTCCCTCTTCAACCAGTATTAGACACAGTCGGTCACCCAAATCCATCATGAATCGGGTGTCCACCCTATGCTGCATCCTCGCGGGTAGCTACACCCGAGGATCAGGTTTGTCACCCTGATCCACCATCTCCTCATCATGATCTACACCCGGATCATCCAGTGGGGGTGGAATCATGTCCCCAACGAATGTGCCAATATCTACAGAATATATAGTACACAACAATAATTAGACAATTTCATTAAATTACAATTTAATAAAACAAGTTAAAGAACGTGTTAGAATAAATTTTATTCTGATTAATTAATTAAGACAAAAAAAATGAAACTATATTAATTTAAAGAAAACACTAATATTACCTCTATTATTTGGTGGTTCATCCAATGTGAAGAGGATGTTAGTACACCCTCACCAATCCAAACCAGCATACGGACACGACACCATCACGAACGAGTGATCATCAGCACTGGCTAGCAACTCTAGTGCATCACTAGATATCATGGCCGGATAGTCAGACATGCCCCTTTTAGGCATCATCTGGCCCCACATATGCATCCGTACATGCAACATTGGCCTACGAGGCTGTCGAACAATAGTAAGCCTCGTCTCTGGAAACCTCTCAAAAATAAATAAAAGAACTTTGAAGCAAAATGGAAGGTCAACCTCCCACGTGCCTGAGAATGACATCTATCTAATGCTATACAAAACTGCCGCAAAAAAATCACAGACCATCTCACAAGTCGTAGCGTTTGGAATAAATAATCAACATAAAATAAAAGTGGGCAACTAATATGATGCCCATCACTAGTATAATGTGCAATGGTCATCAGTAGTAGTATGAGGCACCTCACCTCCTATGGTCCAAACAAATCAATGCATAACTGACCATCAGACACCTGAAAATATGCAGGAGAAAGTATATCGTCCCTAATGTATCTCTGGGAGTACGCCAACTGACTCCCTGTTGCATAACCGATGAGAACATCTAGGAACTGGGGAAAATCCTGCCCTCTCCTAGATAGGCCAGTAATAAAATAGATGTCCTTCTTCGTGGGCTCATACCACTCATCAGGACCAACCCAGAAATCCCGTCGGTGGGCATCCGACCTATAGATCAGTTGTCCCAATAACCCACTGTGCCCCTTCAGGGATGTAGCCTCCTCGTAGCACTTGAGGAGGCCTACATCCCTTAGGAGCAACTGGTTGGGTGATGTAATAGGGTGAGGGTACAAAATTCTCTCCCTCTCTCGTGCCTCCCACAGCCGAATCATGTTATAACGGTCCTCCATATTCTCTTGCTGTTCCCTTTGCTCTCTTCGTTGACGTCGCTGAATGATTCACATATTAAATACAATTTTTTTTATTAAATGAGAAATGTATAGTTTTTATTGAAGAAAAAAAAATGCTCGGTGCGCCCAAAAAAACAGTAACCCACTGTTACTAGTGCGTAGTTCTTTATCACGCACCGCACACGGTGCACATGAAAAAATTTTGTGCACCGCGCAAACAAGAAACTTTTTTATGCAGTGCATTGACCAAGCTAATCGCCCCAGGGTGGATAGTTTGGTCAATGCACCACCCGACAGCAATACATAGTAAACGATGCGATCATGTAAACGACCACACCGTTAATTGTGTAATTTTGTTGGGTGGTGCGTTAACCAAACTATCTAACCCGGGGCGGTTAGTTTGATAAACACACCGCCCGACAGTAGTACATAATTAACGATGTGGTCCTGTAAACGAATACACTGTCGTATTATTTTTTTAAAAATGATCGTTTTGCATTTTCTCGGTACTGTACCGGAACCCGGTGCGGTTTGTGTTAACACCGTTCGTGGTGCGATCTATAAATTTACAAGCAACACCGCGAATGGTGCGAGCCAAACAGCTCGAACGCACTGCGCATATTTTTTTTTTAAACGTTAAATTTTTTTAGTTAATTTCACAAATTAATCCGCTAAAAGGTTTAGTTATTGAGAAACAAGTAGATTACCTGTACATTTGCACTTCAAGGAGGCATATTAGTTGAGGAATACAAAGAAAACAAATTTTCCCACTGTTTTCGAAAATTCGAACACCACACAGTGAGCAATGGATGACAACAATGCAGGCAATGGGAGCACCGATGGCAGGGTGCCTCAGAGAAGACAAAGTCACACCAGTGCTTTAGAAATCTAGAGCACTGAATAAGTAAAAATGAGGTTTTTATGGTCGATAATTTTTTTTAAATAACCCTTTTTTGGTGTGCTTGATTTTGAGACGCACCGGGTGATTTTATCACTAGAAAACCGCACATCGTTACGGTGTGATGGATTACGGAGACATGCCAGGATGATTTGTATGTAGAGCATCGGTGTGCTGGAGTACTTAGACGCATCGGGTCGGTTTGTACGGAGAGCATGGTGTCTCGGTGTGCCAATTGATACTACGCATTGGTGTGATTTTCATGAAACGCACCAGTGCATGTTATGGTTAGAAACACGCCGCAAAAAAAAAAAAAAAAAAAAAAAAAAAAAAAACACATCCACAAAAAATTCCACTTGCCAACCTCCTCTAGTGACCTCCGCTACAAATGGATATCTGGGCTATTTTTATAAGGGCTTCCTTAAAAACATCCGCTAGAGAGTCTTTTCCTTATAGTGGTATTTGCAAATGGAGTTTGGCGTAGAGAACAAAATACTCGTTTGTGGTTTGATCCCATGGCAGAGTTTCATAACTATTCAATTATTTGGAACCACCAATAAATCATGTAAGTGATTTACTAATTGGAAAAAAAAGAGATAAATATTAGGAGGTAAGAGAGAAATCATTGATGGGGTAGCACAGAGTTAGTAAGAAAACACAGAACATGACAGAACAAATGATCAAGATTCAGATATTTATTTGAGAATATCGTACCAAGATGAGCATAAAAAGCGCATAGCCACAAGAAAATCACAGACGGGAGGAAACCGCAAATCAAATTTAAACTTGGATCTAACTCAAGTGATTTCCTAACACTGGAGATTTTGACTTAGGAAAATCTTGGAATTTGGAAAAAAAAATTGGGTGACTTCTTTTTTTTTCTGGTTTGTTGGGTGAATTTGGAAACTTTTTTTTTGTGACTTATATGTATTATTTTAATTCTATCCGTTAACTCACGACTTTATCTCAAGTGTCTCAATTCCTTTTTTGGACAAATAAAAATCATGTCTCAAACCCTTAGCTTTGGAAAGGAAGAAAGGAAATCACACTTTGAAAAATGCAACTCAAATATTTTATTGCATGTTCCTTCCACTTTTATTAAGTTTTTAAGTTTAAGGATTCTTCTTAATTTCAACTCCATGTCTTTATCAAATTAATTGAGTCAAAAATTAAGATATACATTGTATGAAATAGATTTATGCTTCTAAATTTTTAAAATTAACATATTACGTACCTTTTTTTCAAAATAGTCCCTGACATAACTTAAATTTGTTAATTTGAATCTCCTCTCCTTTCCTTTCCTTTTGATAACATATTTTCACACATATTTGTAGTAATGTTAGCAACAAACTTGACTTGCACTCGTAAATTTGAATCTCTTTCCAACTCCCTTTGGCAACACATTTTCATGTTGATAGTAAATTTGCACTTGTAAATTTGGATCTCCTTCCCTCTCCTTCTCGCAAACTATTTCCATATACCTTTGAAGTAATATTAACATAAGTATTTGTATCTTTAGTGACAAGTACTTTGTTTATTCTATCATTTCCACAAATGATAGGCTCTTATTATTTCCACAAATTAACAAATTTTAAGAAATGGATATGAAGATAGTCTACCAAATAGTAGAATTCCATTTGTTTTTGTCTTCCATCAATATATGACAACCATTTTTTGTATGTATTCATGGAGACATATGTCTTCCATTTTTTTTGCCTTCCATTAATCAACAAATCAACTTGTTCTTACATAGTTGGAAGCTTCTCTACAAGAGGCTTTGGGTCTGGTTCCAAGTTAATTATAGGTTTATCTTCTATATGGTTAAAACGTCATGTTTTATTTTTGGGAATGGAACAAGTTTTTCCATACACTTTTTCATATAAATTCAAACAAGTTTTGAGATCCTATGTGGCAAAAGTGAATTTCAAAGTGGGACAGGGGTGTCTGCTCTTTCAGTGAACAAAGTTATCACATGACCCTATCTAAGAAGAATTGATATTTTAGAACCAATGTTTGCATTAAAAGGGTTGATAGTGACTTTACTGAGTTGATCGTAGTTCAGATCCTGTTGATCCTTCGAAGCACAAGTCAGATGAATATTGTAGTCACAATATTTGTAATAATAGGACCATGCAATGCCACCTTCGTTGCAACCATCACATCTAAATGCACTTCTTTGTGTCAATACAAGGGGGTGTTCATGCTGGTTGTACCTCATCTCCTTCGATAATTTATCAACCATCTCGTTTGCTTCATTTTCCATTTTCTTCTTCAACCCTTCAAGATAAGCATCAATGAAGGGCATCAATGAGCCCTTCTTATTTATTATGAATGGGCATGAAGTTTCTTCACTTATGTGTGGAAAATCTCTAGCTTAAAATTTGTATGTTTTTAACTGAGCCGCTTTTGATTTATTCAAAGATGTATTCGAATACATTATAAAGAATCATGTGCAATGACAATAGATTGCTACGAAGACTGAATATTGATACATCAACAAACGTGCATAAAATATCAAAGTTGTTCAAAAAATGGTTACCACTTTCACTGTTAGTTGAAGCCAAGGCTACCCATACACAAAGCTTTTAAAAAAATGATTGGGATTGCTTACATGTTTGGAGGATTTCCTGGCATTCATATAAATGAGCTTGCATATATAATTATGCCTTCTAAAGTCAAGAACAATGTTAACATGAAAAAGACAATAGTTTAATGTTTATGAGCTAGAGTAAAAAAGGGATTTCTTAGCATTGGGGTTCAAAGCATTCTTCTTCAAATTGAAATGAGAAGAGTATAAATATTAAAGAATCCTCTATTCATTTTTGTTTCACATTAAAATTTTCAGCTCTTAAATTATTTCTATGTTAGCCAGGAATCGAATAATAACCCAGATGAAATAACATGAAGTGTCGAGAACCTGGATAGCCTACAACATAAGAATTGAAGTTGAACGTTTGAAAAATAGATATTCACAACATAGAAAAGGGCTTACGTAGTAGTAAACTAGAACGTTGAACACACGTGCAATGATAGGTTGGAAGAGGGTTAGAATGAATTGGTGTTGTGGGCCCCTAAATTTATGGTGTTGTTTGCAGCGTACATGTTTTTTTTATATGAAGAGTATTTTTTTCTTCTAAAGTTGTAATATATTCTTGAAATTGAGATTGATCCACAGTTTGTGCACCCCTTAAGGTGTCCTCTTTTGCCTTCAGCTCATCAATTCTCTATACGGTGAATGGATAACCCTCAACACCATATTCTTCAATGATCTCAACACCTCGAGTGGTTATAACTTTTCCCTCTTTGTCTAGAACAACAAGGCATGAAATTCCATAAACCTGGAAGACCTAATCAAGTTTATGAACTGCAAACCCTTTTGTTTTAATGTGTGGCTTAGAAAAATATTAACTGAAAATCCTATCGAATGGTGTAACAAAGAAAAACATAAAAAAGAAGAAGTTTTGTGATGGTGTTTTTGCTTGATCAAAGGCAGTTTGGAGAATTAATATAAAAATAAAAAATAAACCAACAAGTCTTGAAGGGGTGTTTTTCGATAACTTTGTTAATTCACACAAATGGAATACCCCTCACTTCATTAGAAAAAACCCTTTATCAAATGAAAAAATAATATTAGACGGTCAAATCCCACTCAAATTTCAAATGAAAGTTTCATGTATTTTTTTTATAAAAGGTCATTCAAACAAATCAAATGCAAGGGCACTTGATGATTAATTAGCATGTAGGTAAAAATTTTACAAGTAACATTATTATAATTCTTCTTCTTGCCATTAAACCAATGTATTAACAAAAAAACTCTAAAGTTTCTATCCTCGTAATGACTACACCATCTATATACAAGATTGAGTTGCTTCTACTGGCCATTGTTGTGCATGGGTGAACTGGATTTGGACTTGAATACATAATGTACATGGCATGGCCAGGGTGAATTTTTTTTAACAATTGCAATGTAGATCAATTTTCCTTTGTATAATAGGTCTTCATTCACAGGTGTACCTCATTCGAGGATAATCAAGCCATAAAAGGACTATAAAGGTATGTCAAACCAACCGTGAGATGGTGCACTACTAATATGTGAGATGGTATCATACCCGTGGTATTCCAACCCAAAAGGGACTACAAAGGTATGTCAAAGTAGCTATGAGATGGTGCACTACTAATAAGTAGATTGATATTTTTTTTCTTTTCAATATTGAGCCCTGCATAGATTGGGATTACTTGATGGGAACGAAACTCTATAAAAAACTATTGGTTTATAACTCATAGGTTTATGTATTGGTATCTAGAAATGCATTTGATATTATATTGAGACTTGGAATTAGATTAAAAGCTTAAAAGGAAACTTCTAGTAATAGAATAAAAGGCCAACGTCTAGTAACAAAAGAAAATACCATAATGTGATACTATCTCCAACAAGGTTAAGAAGTTTCCCAAAATTTGATGATCAACCAACTCAAGGTACATTATAATATGCTCCTATAAAAAAATAATTTCTATAACAAGTTGCATTTTCTTGAACCAAGGCACTTAAAAAAAAAAGAATCAATAAGGATGGAGTTTTTTGGGACCGAAGTCACTAGATGCAGGTTGTGAATCTGGCATGTGGTGTAGTGGGCACCTAAATTTATGGTGTTGTTTGCAGCATACATGCTTTTTTTATATGTATATTATTTTGTTCTTTTAAAGTTATAATATATTCTTATTTTTTAAACTGAGAGTGCTCCATAGTCGATGCATCCCTTGACATGTCCTCTTTGGCCTTCAGCTCATCAAGTCTCTTTACATTGAATGGATAACCTTCAACACTAGATTCTTCAATATAGAACAACAAGGCACATAAGGCCATCGACTTGAAATACCTGATCAAGTTTTTTTCCCTATATTTTCATATGATAATGGTAAGGCAAGTCATGGCATGGTGTGGTGATATTCCTTAAAATACAACTCATTACCATTAGAGCCAACCATGGCATGCTTTTGTAGTAATCTTAAAAATCCTCTTGATATTTGTCACTATAGATGAAAACGATCTCAAATTATTTTTCTATTTCCTTGAGTTCTTTGTATACCTTTACAAGCTCTAGAATGAAATCTCGGCAAGGGGGTAGGGGGGGCAAGGAGCAGAGAAATACATAGCAATTGTCTTACCCACAAGCTCAACTAACGAGACCTATCATAAGAATCAAAACATTTAAATGATCAACATCACCCGCAAGAGTACTGAGTTGTACCTCACTCTATCCCCTTGTCAGCGTTATCATGATTCAAAAGTCCAAACTAAGAGGGGGGAGGCGTTACACTGAGAAATGAGGCACTCTGTAGCCCTTGTCACAAATAATATTTTGAAAGAATTATCTTGCTTCATTTCCATATCAACTAATCTTCACTAGTATTTTCCAATCGTCCTCTTGTGGTATATCTTCTAATTTTGGGCAAGACTTAGCTAAATACCATCTTGTAAACTCACCTTAAACTTATCCGATGAACCTTTTAATTAAGCTTAGTTAATTCTTGTACTTTCCCAGTGTTTTCCAATCGTCCTCTTGTGTATCTTCTAATTTTGGGAAATACTTAGCTAAATACCATGTTGTAAACTCACCTTAAACTTATCCCATGAACAAAGCTCTCCCAAAACATAAAAAGAGTTGGTTTTGGAGTTGATTGCTTGCTTCCAAGGATGCCTAGCAAGGTATAGGTATATCATTGCCACATAATTTTTCCTAGCTCATGAGAAATGGGTTTTTAGTTTATATTTTTTTTTGTAACAAATTGTACATCAAAGCAGTATGCATTCATAGTTTTCCTTTGTTTTCTTATTACATTGATCAACTTTCAGAATTTAAATGATCCTTTTATATTATCTGTTACATATTTGAACAATTTCTCTTATCTAAATGTATTTAGAGTTGTGAATATCCACATTTTATTTTTTATACCCATACTTACCAGGTATCTCCAATGGGCTTGACCAAATATGCATCATAAATATGTTTTATTCTTGATAGGTGAATAGCATGTTAAATCACAGTGTTTGAAATGTACATTCATACATCATGGTTGTACCACAAATTTTCAGGGATTGCAAATTTCAATGTTGATTCATATTGGATAATTATATTGTTTGTCATCCATCTTAATGCATTTGGAGTGGAAAAAGTGGAGGAATAAGCTCACGGGACCGTTTTTACTAGTGGGACACAGTTTGGCAAAACGAGGTATGAAACATTTTGGGAGTGTTTTGAGGCATAAAATGACGTTTTGGGGGAAAAAAATTGTTTCTTTAACATTGCACTATCTCATGTTGTTCTACACACAAAGATGTTTCCAAAATCACAAGAAGTGCATCAATCGTAGTTAGTATGCAAAAGTTATGCCACTCATAAGTTCACCTTATTGTTTTCACACTTATAGTTCGGGAGGATGTCATGTCAGCCCCCATTATTCATGGAAAATAGGCTAGCCATGTGTTTTTGATGTAAAAGACTCTATAAGAGTCTATATTGTAACTCTAGTTAATAGTTGATGTAGATAAAATTAACCACTAGTAGGCTATCGGGTTGTGCTATAACCGGGCCACTAGCAGGAATAGGCATTCCATTCCTTTTAGAGCATTTTGTTCCATATTTGAGCAAAGATAGCCAAGAGAGATAGGAAGTAGATCACACAAAGAGGATCTGTGCATTGTAGCAACCCACGGGCCACAAGCATTACTTCTTTGTACCTACAACCATATTTTCCAAACATAGAAAGAGAGCGAAGCAACCTCACCTTCCAGCTGAGTTTTCTCCCAAAAGGGTTCCTCAGAGCATATTAGGTGTCTTATGTGTGTGTGTGTGAGCTTATTTTGTTTTTATCTACTTTTCTGCATAATTTCCATTTGCATGCATGCACTAATTATAGTAAAATCTACAAATTTAGAAATTAAACAAAAATATTATATTGTAGAATTTTGAATATTTCATATAATATTGTGAGATATGTTGTGATGAACTATCCAGCGGAATATCCACGACAGTTTACAGATCATTTGGTATTAGAGAAAGTTTCTATGGTATTTTGTGGAGATTTCAGGGATCTAGATCGACAGGGCCGAAAATCTTAAAACCCTAATCATGGCCGATGAATTTGTAAACGAACCTCATGATCCTGCAGAGGTGAGGTTTACGTGGTTGGAACAACAAGTTGCAAATATCAACCGCAATGTAAGCCCTCCTTGTGGTGAACTTGAATAACAAGCTGGGGATATTTGGAGAAGATGGGGGTTCAAATGCAGAGGAAAAATCTGAATGACGATCAGAAGATCGGGGAGAAACATAGAACCAGTCGAAGAAAGAATCTAGAAAATATCAACCTGGTTCGAGTGCCATGAATCAATCCCTATTTAAAGTGGAAGAAAAAATTGATATCAAGCCAGACATTGGTGAGATTGACGCCTTGAAGCTGAACCATTGGTTATAGCAACTGGAAGCTTATTTCAGCATCCATCAGATTGACGAAGGACAGAAAATCTCATTTGCGCAAATGAAATTGGAGGGCCATGCACTGAATTGGTGGGAGAGTTACACAAAAACCCTGAGGTTGGAGGGTGAACCTCTAGTGACTAAGTGGAAATATTTCAAAACCCTCATTAAGTCAGTCTTATCCCATTGGTACGTGGAGGACTAGTGGATCCGGTGGCATTACTTCAGGCAAAATTCAAGCCAAAGCATGCAAGGGTACACCATCGAATTCAAAAATATGGCTATAATGTTGGGTACTCCTCAAGTATTTATGGGGTCTACACTACCATCTGCGTGAGAAAGTGATGTTATTCAAGCCCAAGTAAGTGGACAAGGCTTGTGTACAGGCACAATACCTGGAAAACATAGTCCTAAAGAGAGCGCAATCAAGTGGATCAAAGTAGAAGAAGCAACAATATGCTTTTAAGGAGGGAAAGAAGAAGAAAAAGGGGGGAAAAGATAAAAATATGGCAGCCGCAATGCACTAGTGTAAAGATCCCAGCAACCACTAAAACCACTGTAACATTGATGGCCATACAGAGGGAAATGTTGGAAGTTGCATCCAGAGCTAAATCCGAAAAGTAAGAAGAAGAATCTCATGACCACTAACTTGAGCAACCAAGTTGAAAGCAGCTTGGATGTGGATGAGAAGATCATCTATACGTTAGTACGAAAGGGGGTGAATATGAGTATCCTTCAACAACAGGAAGAAAAATAAATGACCAAACTCTTCTATATAAAGATGCATGTTAATAAGACAAATATTGATGCTCTATTTGAATCAGGATCACGAGTGAATCTCATTACAATAGAGATGGTCAAGAAGTTGGGGTTGGAAGTTCGTGATCATCCAAACCCATATCCATTGGGATGGGTAAATAAGGTTGTGGAGCTAAAGGTAACAAAACAGTGTAAAATTAGATTTTCTATGAGTGTTGATTTTATTGATTAAGTATATCTAGATGTGGTTCCCCTTGATGTATGTGGAGTCGTGTTTGGGAGTCCATACATGTACATGTGTGATGAAATATTCATTAGGAGAGCTAACCAATATCAGCTCGTCAAGGATGGAAAATCATTCGTCATCAACGTGCACAAAGACAAGTCAAAAATTTCATTGTTAAGTGCCAACCAAGCTAAGAAATTGATCAACAAGAAATATGTTTTATTGTTTTTAAGAGAAAGTCAATTTGTAGAGGAGTCAATAAGAGGCAAGGCATACCTGGAGGGGTGTACTAAGAAACAAAAACAACAATTAGAGGAGTTGTTACATGCATACATGGATGTGTTCCAAGAGCCTAAAGGGTTACCACCTAAGAGAGAAGTGGAGCATGAGATCCAGTAATTGATAGACTCCCCATTGCCAAATATTGGGTTATACAGTAAGTTTGTTATAGAAGCAAGTGAGGTGAAGAAACAATTGCAGCAATTGGTGGAACAAAGTTTCATTCGACTGGGTACATCACCATGTGGGTCACCCATCATCAGTGTGATGAAGAAGGATGGGACTTGGTGGATGTGTATATATTACAAGGTGTTGAACCATATCACACTCAAGAACAGATACCCCCTACCCAGGATAAATGATTCATTGGATCAGTTGCAACAAGAAAAATACTTCACCAAGTTAGACTTAAAGTCTAGATATCACCAGGTTCAAGTCAAAGAAGAAGATACCTAGAAAACCGCCTTCAAAACCATAAAAGATTTGTATGAGTGGTTAGTCATGACATTTTGCCTATGTAATGCACCAACTACATTTATGAGATTAATGAATGTTGTATTATGTCCTTTTACATACTAATTTGTTATTGTGTATTTGGATGTATATTGGTATATAGTGTTACCTAGGAGGAGCATATGTCACATTTGACATAGGTGTTGGAAACATTGAAGAAGCACCAACTGCTATCAAATCTCAAGAAGTGTGAGTTTGTGCATTAGTATTTGGTGTATATGGGGTATGTGATTGGTGGAGGAGAGACGAAGATATATCCTTCCAAGATGGAGACCATCATTAAATGGTGAGTTCCTACTAATGTTTCTGAGATCAAGAGTTTCATTGGGGCAACACAGTACGCGAGGAAATTCATAGCCTTGTTTTCAGCGGTAGCAACACTAATACATGCAATAACAGCAATTGGTAAGAGTATCCAGTGAGGGAAAAGTCAACATAAGGCTTTCGAGGAGATAAAGAAGATCAATCAATCACCAGTTCTGGCATTACCAAACTTGCAGCGACCCTTCAAAGTATAGACATATGTGAGTGGGTATGTTATGGGAGTTGTCTTGATGTAAGGAGGAAGGCTTGTATGCCCCCATTCTGAAGTATTTCATGGGGTAGTCCTTAAATTCCCTACCTATGACAAGGAGCTCTATGCCATGGTGCAAGTTGTGAAGAAGTGGAAGCACTATCTGATGTGAAAGGAGACATTAATCCACACAGATCACTAGCTATTATAGTACTTGCAGGACTAAATTAAGCTACAATATACCAGGCATTATAAGTGGATGGATTTTTTACAAAAGTTTAATTTAGTGATCAAGCATAAGAAAGGAAACAAAAACAAGTTGGCTGACATGCTTTCAAGGCTAGACACATCGAAGGCTATAGCTTTGGGGACTCTTATGCACATGGAGCCATTCACCCATGATGCATACAAGGAGGCATATTAAGAGGAAGATGGGGACACCACTGTTGATTACCATCTTTAGGATGGGTTAATCTATAGGCTGGATAAGCTATGTGTTCCTAAAGGTGAGTGATTTTAGTTGATTAGAGAGGCTCACACTTCCAAGGTTGTAGGGCACTTTGGTGTAGGGAAGACCGTGGATAGATTGTAGAGGTATGTGTATTGGCCCAAGATGCAAGAGCAGGTAGTTAGGTTCATAAGAGGGTGCATGCTTTGTTGTACCAACAAGCCTAGCAACATGAAACAGGGTATATATCATCCCTTACCTGTACCTACTCATCCTTGGGAAAGCATTTCCATGGAATTTGTGGGAGGTTTACCAACAACCAGGAAGGGACATGACTACATGTTTGTGGTAGATGATAGGTTCAACAAGATGTGTGTTTTGATGCCCTATAAAAATACCATCAATGGGCACGAAGCAACAAACTTGTTCTTTGGATAGCTTTGGGAGCACTTTGGGATACCAAGGAGCATCATTTCAGATAGGGATTCAAGATTTCTTAGTGCATTTTGTATTACATTGCGAGAGAAGATGGACACGAAGTTGAAGAGATATACAACATTCCATCCACAAACATATGGGCAGACAAAAGTAGTCAACAATATTTTGGTGCAGCTTCTAAGGGGATACAACCAGAAGCATCCAAATATATTGGATGAAAATATGGTATATATACAACATTATTACAATGGATTAGTCCACACTTCTACAGGAAAGTCCCCATTTGAAACTTGTTTTGGATAATTTTCACCTTCACCTTTGGATATTGCATATGGGCGGCAAGGAGGAGTGAAGGAAGATCTTACAGGAGATGCTTTGAGGGCTGAAAATTTTATAAAGAAGATCAGGAAGATCCATCTACAAGTACAAGAAACACTACAGAAGTCATAAGATAATTATAAGGTAAGGCATGATCAACACAGAACAGAGAAGTCATTCAAGGTGGGAGACAAAGTATGGTTACAATTGAACAAGGAGAGGTTGTAGGGGCCTGGTAAGAAAATCAAGGCTCTAAGGTATGATCCCTTTGAGATATTGGAAAAGGTGGGTGATAATGCCTATCGACTCAGTTTTCCACCATATATGGGCATTTACTCAATTGTGAATGTAGATAATTTGAAACTCTCTGAGCCTTCCATGCTAGATCAGGAAGAGGAACATGTCGTACCTTCTATGGAGGATTTGGCACTAGATGCTCAAGCATAATTGAAAAAATATATAGTTTTGTAGAAGAGGTATAAAACCACAAGACAAGGGTAACATGACCTTTGTAAGATTCAGTTGAAGGGATAACTTCCAGACAAATCTACAGAGAGAAGGTGGAGGAAAAATTTCCTCACCTCATTCAGTAGAAGCTTTTGGAGACCAAAAGCCTCCCAAAATGGGGAGGTATGAGCCATATTGGATCATTATATTGTTTTTCATCCATCTCAATGTATTTGGAGTGGAAAAAGTGGAGGAATCAACTCACAGGATTGTTTTTACCGACGAGATCTAGTTTGGTGAAACAAAGTCTGAAACATTTCGGGAGTGTTTTAAGGCATGAAACAATGTTTTTTGGGGGTAAAATTTGTCGCTTTTCACCACACCATTTCATAGTGTTATACACACAAAGATATTTCTAACGACGCAAGAAGCACATCAATCAGAGTTCATATGCAAAAGTTATGCCACTCAGAAGTTAACCTTCCTGTTTTCAAACATATAGTTCAGGAGGATGCCACGCCAACCCCCATTATTCATGGAAAAGGGGCTAGCCACATGTTTTTGATGTAAAATACTCTAGAAGAGTCTATATTGTAACTCTAGCTAAGAGTTGATGTACTCAAAATTAACCACTAGTAGGCTAATAGGTGAAAGAGGCATTCCATTCTTTTGAGAGAATTTTGTTCCATAGTTGAGCAAACATAGCCAGGAGAGTTAGGAGGTAGAACACACAAAGAGGATTTGTGAACTGTAGTAGCCCACGGGCCACATGCATTACTTCTTTTTGTATGTATCCATATTTTCGAGACAGAGAAAAAGAGCGAAGTGACCTCACCTTCCAACTGGGTTTTCTCCCGAAAGGGTTTCCCAGAGCATATTTTGTGTCTTATATGTGTGTGTGTGATCTTATTTTGTCATTCTCTACTTTTCTGCATAAATTCCATTCACATGCATGCACTAATTACAGTAAAATCTACAAATTTATAAATTAAATAAAACTGTAATAGTGTAGAATTTTGGATTTTTAATATAATATTGTCAGATCTGTTGTGACGAACTGTCCCGTGGAATATCCATGACAATTTACGTATCAAATGTTTAGACCTATTATTATATAATAAAAAAACATTTTTAACATAAATTTGCATTTTAATCCCTTGATAATCCCTTGAGTTGTGAATGCTTTCCCTCAGTAGAAAAAAAATGATCTTATGGCAGAACAACTCAATCTCCTCTTTAAATTCTCAATGGAGCTCATGTTTAGGATAACTGTGGCTAGCAAGTTGTTTAGACAATTAAAGTGTGGAATGGATTCCAGTAAAATACACATACATCAAACTTCAATTTGGTGCAAGTAAGAACCCTTTCCTAATGTCATCAACTTTTGTAGAAATGTCTGTTAACATTGTAGACAAGTGGGTTCATAATAATTATGCATTTTTTTTTTCTATGGAAAATTTCATCTCCAAATCCTTTTCTATGGGAAGCCGCACTCTGTGGCCTGGGATAAAGTCCTTGAAAATTACCGCATATGAAATTATTTCAAGTTGCAAAATGTTTTTTTCCTCCTCACTGCACATCTCTACTAATTCCTTCAAAGTTGAAATATGTTTCTTTGGATAAAAAAGTAGCCCAGTTCCAATCTCTGCTATCTAGACCTTTTCGTTGAGCAAACAACTCATCAATAAAAAGGTACTTCTCCAGTTCCTCTAACATTGCTCACTTTGGTTATTTTCTTTCTTTTTCATATTGGTTTTCTGCCTTTGCTTGTATCTTGGCCTCTCGTTTTGCTTGCTTCAAATCTTTTCTTCTTTCATCTTTTATAAGCTTCTATTTGGTTTGTCCAACACAAATGTCTTCACTTGCATTGTTTTCAAAAATAGTTTCTTCAACATTACGAGGAATCGACTCTACTGACTAACCTCACCAACCATATTGACAGACCATATAGATGAACTGACCTTGCAAGCCATATCAAGGCTAGAGAGAGAACTAGAATTAATACTGATGATAATAAGCCAGCTGGCGATTAAACTAACCAAAGAAAAAGAAGCTCATGCGTGTTATTGAGATTGGAACTTGGGACTTGTAGGAGGTGATTTGAGCTTGAAGAATATACCCAATCACAATGAAATGAAATTTTGAAAGGAGGACACTTTGCATTAAACAATGTTTCCAATCATCATGTTGCTTTGATCAAGAACTAGACTCACCTCCAAATGCATAAGCGACCAAGCAAGGAAATTGAAACCCTTCACAATACCACGTTATTTGAGCAAATCATCTAAAGCATGTTTCTTCTACATTGAACATGATATCATTTGCACTAGTGCTTATGCTTCAAAAAATTTAGCAAGATTTTGCACTAGTGCTTCTGCTTCAAATCTCTTTACCAAGATAGTGTTATGTCTCTAGTTCAAGGATTTTACATTAGAATATGTTTGTTTATGATTAATAATACCAAAACATACAGGTCCATATCAAGAACCTAAGACTATTATATCCTTCATGGAAAAGGGAGCATCCTCCCTAGGAAAGGAGGAAGTTTGTTTTTGTTTTTTGTTTTTTTTGTTTTTTGTTTTTTTTTTTTTTTTAATGTTTTGGACTTTTAGTCTAATGTTTTTTTCTCCTTAGCATTAATAAGCATCGTGTTGATGATACAAAGTTTGGGAGAAAATCATGTTCAAGTGTATGACAAAAATTAAAAGAGCCTTATAATTTTGAAGTTTTCTTTTTTGTCGGAACCATTGATATATTCCAAACAAATATTTACATGAATTGCGGAGGGAGTAGCCACTATTAGTATTCCACTATTGTCGACCGGTGACATGTATAACTAGGAAATAAAGAATTATGATGTCATCCAACACAACCTTGTTCTCGCATTGTGGACACTACACGTTTACAAAAATAGAAAATTATAATCCCCAAGATTTGGTTGCAACAAAAACAATAGAAACCTCAATTTTTTCAAAAACTTTATAGTCTTACCAATTCATTTAGTTACATATTTGTCTTGTTCTGTCTGCGACCTTTATTCTCTACTCTGGATTCTTTCTGTATTTGTTGTCCGCTTTCTCCTTTCAGGGAACTCACTATAAAGTTTTCAGATTCAATTCAACATTCTCCAAGAAGCCAAAGAAGAAGCCATCATCACTTCCACAATCACATATTTAAATATACAAGTTGTAAAAATTGAATTTGTTTCATAAATGTTAATAGAATCATGTGCTCGGATCTAAGATATAGTTCTTAAACTTTGAAGCCTCTTCTTGATTGAACACTAAACTCATAAGATATAGCTGAAGAGAATATGTGTGTGTGTGTGTGTGTGTTAATTTAATTTAAAACTAAAAAATTAAGTTGAAGTTATGTTAAAGACCTTGTCTAGTCATGCCAACATGAATGCCTCATGAATAAAGAAATAGATTGTGATTTTCTACCTTCAAAATTAAAGGTATTTTTGGTGCAGTTCCTCCATATTTAATATTGATCACTTCCTATTGAGTCACCTATGTATTAGTTTCTTTGATGATCTTTGAAAATATTCAAAAGATCACATTATTCTTTACCAGTGATCTCCCTGGTGTCTACCATATTCTTGTTTTTTCAGTATCACTGATATGAATTTGGTTTCTTTTGTTCTTTGTGAATGTAGTAAAAAAGGTATGGAGAGGTGGCTTTCATCACTTCAAGAGAAGTAAAAATAAGGCTATTGAGAAAATAACTCCAACACCGAGAGAGATTCGGTAGCATTTATGGAATTGGCGAACATGGCTTGTTCTCTGGTGTTGGCTACTCAACATAGCTTTCTTGATCTTGTGTAGAAGAAATGAATTTTTATTTAGCTTATATTACATTAACAATGAAATTGCCGAAATTCATGGCAGGCTTTCCATCACATTTGTAGAGAAAATTATAACAAAGTATCACACTTTTCTTATCAGAGCTAAATGCTCCTATATGACTCAACCATGGATTTCATCACTTAAGAGAAGTAAAAACAAGTTTATTGCGAAAAAAACTCCAACACATTTGTAGAGAATATTATAACACAATATCACACTTTTCTTATGAGAGCTAAATGCTCATATATGAAACAACTATGGATTTCATCACTTAAGAGCAGTAAAAACAAGTTTATTGAGAAAAAAACTCCAACAAATTTGTAGAGAAAATTATAACACATTATCACACTTTTCTTATGAGAGCTAAATGCTCCTATATGCAACAACAATGGCTTTCATCAAGAGCAGAACAAACAAGTTTATTGAGAAAACAACTCTAGCACTGAGAGAGATTTGGAAGCAACTATTGAATTGATGAACATGTCTTGCTCTATGGTGTTGGTTATTGGGCATAGATTTCTTGATATTGTATACAACAATGTAAATTTTCATGTAGCTTATACTACATTAACCATGAAATTGTCAACATTTAGGGCACACTTTCCATCACATTTGTAGAGAAAATTACGATAGAGTATCACATTTTTCTTATCATATCTAAATGTTCCTATATGCAACAACCACCTTGCGCCTCATAGTTTAAATTTGTGCAAGGAGGAGGAGAGGAGGAGTGTTAAGGTGCAAGCTAGAACAAGAAGAGAAAGAAGAATCTTGTTTGGGACTTGAGATAGATTCATTCTCTACACATCTAGAGTAAAGCTTAAAAAAACAAAACTCACCATACTTTGAATTTTTGAAATAAATATCTTAAAAATTAGAATATCAATTTAATACATTTTACTCAATTACACATTTAACAATATTCATTTAAAAAAATACAAATACAAATTACTATTTTAAACAAAACTATTCTAAATAAAAATAGTACAAAGAATAACATTAATTACCATGGCCCTCATGTACATTCCTCTTATTACTTATGTCTGTAACTTATTCTTAATCACATAGTGTCAATTTATTAAAACTATAATCTACAAGTCTCACTTTTTATAGATTTGGTGGAAGGATAGAGTATCTAAATTCCCTTACCCTTTAAGAAGCATCCTCGATTACTGTACCACCCGCCGGGACATCAAATCTAGAATTCTTAGGTTATTCTAAATTGATCAAAAGTATAGAATTTTTAGGGTGGTGTTTTATGTGCACTAAAATTCCCATGAGGTCCATCACTATGAATGTGATTCATTGCAACCTTGGATATATTTTATGAGTTGTTGTGATTTTCCAAAACCTAAATAGTTATTTTAATTTCCCCCTTTAAATAAACTACATTCCACATGAATACCACGGGTCAATAACATGGGCTGTTTTTATAGTTTATTATTATTTTATTTTTATTTTTTTATTGTATTTTTGTTAAACACACACATGGTGTATGAAGAAACTAAACACACATATAGAAAGATAAGCATGAAATACTCATATTATTCACCATAGATGTACATTTATAATACAATGGTGTGACCCTTGGATTCATCTTCCAAGGTCACTTGGACTCCTTTGTGACTCTTCGCTCTCTACACCTACCCATAGAGGATTAGGTGTTCAACATTCCCCCCTTAATCCGAAGGGGTATGTGTGAGTCCAAGAAGAGAGTTGTAATACAAATCTGCAAAATATGCATGGCAACACTTAGGCTGAATCATCTCTCTGAAATGTTGGCATAAAGAGGTGGTTTAAGAATGACCACCAACACTGGAACACAACGCTTATTGCAGTTCCCAGAACTCTTCCAAAATTGGCAAGAAGCTGAGGGCTTCTGCTAGAGGAAGTGTCCCTCATATTTGAAGAGGGAGACCTTCAACCTAAAAGAAGGGAAGTCTACAACTTGTGATGGTTTAAGGATGACCACCAACACTGGAATGCTTGATGCAATTTCTGGAACTCTTCCAAAGCTGGCAAGAAGCTGAAGTCTTCTGCTAGAGGAAGTGTTCTGAAAGAGGAAGAATATCAACCTCACATGGATGGTTTAAGGCTATCCATCAACTAAAGGCATGCTCATGGGCATCCATGTCTATGGCTACAACTCTGAATCTAGAACGACAGGTTGTGGCTCAGGCTTGCTTGAACTGCTGTGTCTCTGGCTACAATTCTAAATCTGGAATGACAAATTGTGGCTCAGGCTCGCTTGAACTGTTGTGTCTCTGGCTACAACTCTGAATCTGGAATGAGAGATTGTGGCTCAGGCTTGCTTGATGTGACTTTGAAGCTTGTAGATGACCACCATTTTCCCCCCTGTCAGGTATAAGGTGAGATGATGGCGAAAAATCAACTGCAAGGTTGTTCAATATTCTAGAACAAGTTATGACATGCGACTTAAACATCTTCTTGCCTGTTGATGCCCATTGCCAAGAAGTGATCCATCCAAGATGAATCTTTGTTCTTGCAGGAGGCTTGTTTCTGAAGCATCTGTGTGAAGAATGGGTGTGCCGACCACGGTGCTTACATGAGTGAAGATCAAAACAATGATCTTTCATATGGCCAACTCGATCACAGTGTTGGCATTTTACAATTTGTTGTTGTTGTTGTTGTGGAAGAGGAGTAGGATCTGGAACAACTGCAAGTGAACTGTCATAAAGAAATCTGGCACTCTGAAATTTGATGGGCTTGGAGTAGTCTGGAATATGAAAGGACAATTCCTTATCATATCTAAGACTAGTTCTATGCTTGTTATGGACAAGCTCTTCCCAAGGTCTGATGATGGGCTTGGGAAGTGCAGACTGAGTTGCTGCACCTGCATGTAAATCTACTCCTGTATAAGGAACTGAATGTGAACCGACTGCAACTTTATATTCTTGCTGTTGATGAGAATCCTTCTCAATTTTCTGAACAGAAACGGGTTCAAAATGATGACTCTTTTGTTGAAGTTCATCTTGCTGAAGCTGAGACTCTAACTGCAAAAACTCAATCTTGTATTGTGCATCTTGCAAGCAAGTTTGAATATTAAAAAGAGCATTCTTGCTCATTTTTACCATATCATGAATAGTGGAATGAATGAGGTTATGCAACAACTCTAATGCATCATTGATTTAGCCATTTTTCTCAACAATTCAGGCTCAAGAAATAAAGGGTGTCGGCTTCAACCGATAATGCACTCGTTTACAATATGATTCAACTTACTATAAAAAAATACAAATGACTTCAAAGACCCTTTTTTTTTTTCGAACTTCCAATTATGGAATTCCCAAAGAACAAACTCTGCTACTCAAATTATGGAGCGCCTCAAGGTGTAGACTTAGCCGTCTAACCAACAAGCAACAATGACTCATATCATAGAAGTATTCAACAATTTCTCAACAACTCAAAGTTATACTTCAAACACTGACTGCAATTGTGAATTAAGAAGCAATGTAATGTCACTACAAATATTTTGTAAATGTGCAGCAAAAACCACTGTGCAATAACCCTTTAAGGCAAATGATTTCTCTCTTATTCAAAGAACTGTTTTACACCAACAAATCTAATTCAACAAAAGGATATTCACGAGCTTGGATGCTTCACTATCGATGAGCAGATAGTCTTGAGCTTGATATATTACCTCACAATAAAGACAAAGGAAAAACCATGAGTGAATTTATGATGCCACTACTATTTTGAAAATGATGACCAATTTTCAACCTTTGCCTTCACATTGTCAATCTCTTTGAGAGAGTCATCCTTCTGCAGACTTTGAAATGTACAACGCTGCTCTTCACAAAAATAATTTCTAAATGCTGCAAAATGATTTCTGAATGCTGCAAAAATGCACAGGATTTTTGCTGGTTTACACAACCCACAAAAACAAGTGGCTCACTCAAGATTGAGCTAGTTATGAACGTATCAGCTTTGATACCATGTTAAAAACACACATGGTTTATGGGAAGATAAAACACACAAAGGGAAATATAGGCATTTGTTTCTCATATTATTCACCATAGATGTACATTTATAATACAATGTTGTGACCCTTGGATTCATCTTCCAAGGTCACTTGGACTCCTTTATTGTGACTCTTTGCCTTCCACCTACCCATGACAATGAAAGTTAAGGTATTCAACAATTTTGACCTACTTAAAGTGTTAATTACATTATGTCATTCTTTTTATTTAATTTACTTTTATTTTTATTTTTATGTAATTTGACATAGTCAAAATGTTAGACATGACATAACAACATTTCTATCATACTTTGTTGGAGAGCATCGTGACACAAAAATGTAATATTTAAATACATAAATAGTTATTTTCCTTTTTTAATAGTGTTTTCTATCCATTTAATTTAAATTAATAGACTTGTGTGGGGTTTAATTTTATGATATAAATTTTATTTAAATCTAACAAAATTTTAATAACATCTTTTTAACTTAAAAGTCACCAAAAACCTAAATAGTTATCTTAATTTCACCCTTTAAATAAACTAAATTCCACATGAATACCATGGGTCAATACCATGGGTTGTTTTTATAATTTATTATTATTTTATTTTATTATTTTTATTTTTTATTGTATTTTGACCTAGTTAAAGTGTTCATTACATTATGTCATTCCTTTTATTTAATTTACTTTTATTTTTATTTTTGTGTAATTTGACATGGTCAAAATGTTAAACATGACATAACAACATTTCTATCATACTTTGTTGGAGAGCATTCGTGACACAAAAATGTAATATTTAAATACATAAATAGTTATTTTCCTTTTTAATAGTGTTTTTTATACATTTAATTTAAATTAATTGGCTTGTGTGGAGTTTAATTTTATGATATAAATTTTATTTAAATCTAACCATTTTTAATAACATGGTTTTAACTTAAAAGTCACCAAAACCTAAATACTTATCTTAATTTCTCCCTTTAAATAAACTACATTCCATATAAATACCATGGGTCAATTCCATGGGCTGTTTTTATAGTTTATTATTATTTTATTTCATTATTTTTATTTTAAATAGTTATTTTCCTTTTTAATAGTGTTTTTTATCCATTTAATTTAAATTAATTGGCTTGTGTGGAGTTTAATTTTATGATATAAATTTTATTTAAATCTACCAAACTTTTAATAACATCGTTTTAACTTAAAAGTCACCAAAACCTAAATAGTTATCTTAATTTCCCCCCTTTAAATAAACTACATTCCACATGAATACCATGAGTTTGTTTTATAATTTATTATTTTATTTTTATTGTATTTTGACCTAGTTGGAAGTGTTTATTACATTATGTCATTTCTTTTTATTTAATTTACTTTTATTTTTTTATTTTGTGTAATTTGACAGGTCAAATACTAAACATGACATAACATTTACATCATACATATACTTATTAAAAAAAAAAAACTAACATTATAAAAAACATATATAAAACTATTTACTTGTAGATCTAATGGCCTAAAACGTTTCAATCGTCTATCATGGACACATTGGCTAGTTGTTTTCAAATAAGAACGCCTTAAGGCATAATTAATTGAGCAAACATTTAAATGTTTACACTCAGTACAATATCTTCCTTATAAACATACATCAATCAATACACTAAATAGTCCACATATATATATATATATATATATATATATATATATATATATATATATATATATATTATTGGTTTGAAGACAAATTAAACTATCCCCATGGACATTAAATAATCCATAATAATATTTTATATAAATTTTTATTTTGTTGCATCTTTAATTTAATCTAAATTTTGAATTTTAACCAACCTAGATCCATCTTAACTTTGGATCTATCTATCAAGTACAAATCTCTTTGCATGTGAAGATATTTGTTGATCCCTCTTGGTGCTTAGCAGACCTAGATCAAAGTTGGTTTTATTCTACTTTTAAATAGGCAACCATGAGTTCTCATAAATTTGGAGCTAAAAACCACTTGTAACTTGGATATTTGCATCTCAAGAAATTTGATCCCTGTTGGCGCTTGGTAGACCTAGAGTTAAGATGGATCTAGGCTGGTTTAATTCTACTTTTAAATAGGCTATATTCCACATGAATACCATGTACAATACCATGGGTTATCATATATTTGGAGCTAAAAACCACTTGTAACTTGACCAAGTCCAATTTATCTTGACTACCCAACAAAAATTAATAAAAAAGTAATTAAAAACTTAGATTTTTTTTTTATTTGAGCATAAAGTTAGTTTTCTTTTTATTTCAAGTTTATCTTAACTTTTTTTCACACGGTGAGAAAACCTATCATAACTCAGTTGTCAAAGCAACAGTGAGGACAACCGTCTCTAGCTACTATGCCGGACTTCACGCTAACTCATCACTGTTATTCGTGGAAAACCAAGCCACCCCTTCCGTTGAAGGGGGCATCCTTTCACTCTTGCCATATGCCTTTGGGTCTTGGTTCGTAAACCTATTTCCTTAAATATGAGGAAGACGAGCTCTTACCTAGCAGAAGCAGTTTTAGGGCATACTCCAGGCCCTCAAGTTTATCTTAACTACCCAACAAAAAATGAACAACAAAAAATAATAACATAATTTTTTATTTTTTTTTATTTTTATTTTATTTTTTATTTTTATTTATTTATTTTTAATTTGACATAATGTTATTTTATTGTTTCCCTGACAACGTATGGGGCAATTACTCAAATTCATATTTTTACCTTTATATAAGTCTCTAGCCCAATATGGTAGAGATGTTGTAATGTAAAGTTTAGCCCAGTATGGTAGATATGTAGTAATGTAATGTTTAACATATGTTTACACGACAAAATTACTCAAATTTATATATTTACCTTTATATAAGTTTATTGCGGGGTCCAACCCAGTATGGTAGAGATGTTGCAATCTAATGTTTAACATTTTGACTAAGTCAAATTACATAAAAATAAAAATTAATGTAATGTAAACATTTCAATTTAGTCAAATTAAAATAAAAACAAATAAAAATAAAAATAACCCTATAAAAATAAAAATGACCTATGGTATTGAGAACCTATGGAATTGACCCATGGTATTCATGTGGAATGTAGCCTATTTAAAGGGGGAAATTAAACGAGCATAGATCCATCTTAACTTTCCAGCCCTTGTGAAAAGAATCAAATCTATTGATATGAAAACCTCTTTTAGAGTGAAAAGAGATTTGATCCGAGGTTAAGATGGATCTATTCCAGGTTAGAGAACCCGTGGTGATGGTCTGGCGCGGCCAACCCTTAGCCTCCTCTAGCAACAACCTCGGATAACTTAAGGTACGACTAGCTTGCCTTCAGGTGTTTTCTATGTGTTATTTTTCTTTTGGAGTCTCCGACCTTCTCATTTATGGACGATGTCCTTAGTCTCCTTTTTGTATTTTTGTCACTTGCTGCAAATAATGGTCAACAAACCTGGTTTCTTTTTGCTAGATGAATAGAATTTAGACTTACAAAAAAATAAATAATAATCCTTTTATAATATTTTTCTAAAAAACTCACCCCCTTGTTTGTGGGACACGGGACCCACCTCGTATTCTTCTCTAATAATAATAATAATAATCCAATTTTAAGGTCACAACCAAGCCAGACAACCCACCTCCACGTAGCGATTTGATTGCTAAGTCTACGAAGGCATACATACTCTACCCCCCTCTAGTTTTGAACCTGTGATCTCTTCGGAGGAAACACATGCTCTTAACCTTTAGGCCCACTCAAGCTGTATAACCTATTCAAAAATAAAATTCCATTGATTTATAACAACCATGGTGTCATGTCATGTAAATATTTTATATGTGTTCATTTGTATGCCCAATATAGTATCTTATATATATATATATATTTCTTTTCTTTGAAACATAATTTAATTTTGTACAATATAGTGTATATATCATGCAAAATGAAATTTTAAAAATATAAAAATAGTTTGTTTTTTGTTTTGAAATATCACTACTTGCAATAAAACAATTGATTAAGTCTATTAGCATGTGCGTGTCAATGAAATCTTTGGAAATAACATTATACATTGAAAATAGATGATAAATAAAAATCAAAATAATCATCTCCATTTTCTTGAATTGAATTTATTTTTTTATAAAATTCTCCATTGTTTAAATTTACTTGTAATATGAGATTTAATTCCAATCAAATTTAAACTTCTAAATTTAAATTTTATAAATTTAGGTTTTATAAAATTAAATTTGCAATAGAAGAAGTTAAATTCAAATATATGTATATTTTAATACCTTTTTCAAATTAATTTTCATTAAAATTCATTGATAAATTTTAATTTAAAACTAGCTTAGATCTACTGTAACTCCGGATCTATCAAGCACATATTAAACCTCTTATAGAGTGAAAAGAGATTTCATATCTCTTTTCACTCTATAAGAGGTTTGATCCCTCTCAGTGCTTGATAGATCTGGAGTTAAAGTAGATATAGGCTGGTTATATTATCAATACACTAAAAGTAAAAGAAAACATCAATATAAATGATGCATTTTTTATTGATAAAATAAGAGTATTGTCATATCTCTTTCCACTTTATAAGAGGTTTGATCCCTCTTGGTGCTTGTCTTTTACTCTATAAGAGGTTTGATTCTTTTCACTCCATAAGAGGTTTGATCCCTCTCAGTGCTTGATAGATCTGGAGTTAAAATAGATATAGGTTGGTTATATTATCAATGCACTAAAAGTAAAAGAAAACATCAATATAAAATAAGAGTGTTGCTATTTTCCACTGAAATCCAAATCTATAATAAAAAAATACATGTTTGTCCATTTAACATACGAAGTCACCATTGTCTCTAGAGGCTCTCCTATAGAGTATGGTACAGATGTTGTAATGTCTCGTAAACATTTTGCCTTAGTAAAAAAATATAACCTATGCTAAAATAAAAATATTTTAAAACTAAAATAATAATAAAAATTCTAAGTATTATTATTAGTTTTATTAAATAAAGTAAATTTGACCTGATGATGTTGTACTGTAAACATTTTGTCTCAGTAAAAGAACATAACCTATGTTAAAATAAAAATATTTTAAAACTAAAATAATAATAAAAATTCTAAGTATTATTATTAATTTTATTAAATAAAGTAAATTTGAGTTGATCAAACTATTGGTGGTTTTGAGCTCGAAAATCCATCTTCATTCCAAGTCCCACCTAAAACACCATAGCTAAAATAAATCTATACTAAAACACCATCCATCTTCTTTCCATCCCACAACACCATAAAACACCATACAAAAAAAATAATAAAATAATTTATAAAACACATTCACGGAGGTTGAAAAAAACTTAATACACTCAGTACTGTTCGCACATGTTTGACCAAAAAAAAAAAACTTCAATAAACTTAAAAGTACCATTCACACATGTTGACAAAAAAAAGTATTATACTGAAAAGCACCGTTCACGCATGCAGAGAAAAACTTGTGTATAAGAACAAAGAAGACAACATGATAATGAAACTCTTAAAAAAGAAAGAAAGAAATGAGCTTTTTCCCTTTGCAAAAGAGAGATAAGCAAGTGATTACTAAATTTATATACCAACAAATAATAAACATTGGTTGGAATAATGAAAATGAAAATGAAAATGTGTGGTTTTAATAAATTTTAATTATTTTAAATATATAATTTTTAAAATATTTTATAATTATTATAAAAATAATTTATTGAAGTTAAATTTAGAAAATTAAATTTTTATTTGAAAAAATAGTTTTACATAATTTTAATTTTAATTTTCTTTTAAAATATATTAAACTTTTATTTTTCATTTAAAATATGTTAGGGAAAATTTTCAAAATCTCTAAATATAAACTAATAATAATATTACTATTTTTTTTTTTTTTTATCTTTTTAATAAAATGAAACATCAAATTATTATTATTATTATTTTTTTGCAAGTTGAGTTTGACTACATTTTCATCATCATATCCAATACATATTATCTGGATAGTGCGGTTTTTACATTAAAATTAAAGTGTACCTTAATCATTTCTAATACATATCATCTAAATTAAGCGACATTCACTGTTTTTTTTTTTTCCTCCAACTGGTTCACTTTCCTATGTGCCGGCACACACGTACTGGCTACATCCAGGGTCTTAATAAATCGCAGTACATCCTCCCAGGGGGATCTACTGTCGGCCTAACACTGAGGCCTAACCCCGCGGGTGTCAACGAGATTTGATCCTCGGACCTCCCAATCGGGGAGTACTTCAAGCGGGGACTCCAGTGATTGAGCTAACCCTTGGGGCTAGCGACATTCACTGTTGTATATACCCTTGCAACAATTTAGATCTAAAAAAATTAAGCGACATTCACATTAAAGAATACCTTAACAAAACACCCAATTATATCTAACTAAAATCCCCTAAACAAATTTTATTTATTTATTATATTATGATCTTTAAATTGAATTTCTGAAATTCATCAATAATTATGCTAATGTTGAATATCATCAAGAAACATGTTATTAGATTTCAAGTTAAATATAACAAATGTGGATTGGATAAAAAGTTCAATGATAATAAACCCAAATAATAACGTTTAAGTTATCATTAATGAGAAGATTAAATCAAAATAATGGGGAAAATGAAACTTTCATTGATTTTTTCCAAATTAAATATTTATTATTTAAAATAATGAGAAGACTAAATCAAAAGAAGTTGTCTATGTAGCATGTGGAATCGTCTGGACTTAGTTTTTTGTCGGAATCCAGTGAACTAAAATTAAAAAAATCAAGTAGTTGGAGTGTTTGGAATCCATTTTTGATAGTGGAAATGGATTCAACAAAAACCCTTAGGACACTCAAAATACTAAAGTTTAACAACTGTTAACAAGATTTTGGACAAATCTTTGCCAAATTTTTTCAAAATCTTTACTGAATTCTACTGCTTTTTTAAACTACGCAAAATCAAAACAATAATAAAATCCAACTTTTTATTGATTTTTTCCAAATTAAATACTTATTATTTAAAATATAAAATGTTTTTACGCAAAATCAAAACAATAATAAAAATCAACTTTTTATTGATTTTTTTCCAAATTAAATACTTATTATTTAAAATATAAAATGTTTTAACCACATCAAAACCACTGCGGAAGGCTAACTTCTAAGAGAAGCAACGCCAATTAAATACTTAAAATAATGTTTTAAACACATTAAAATAATGTTGTGCCATGGGAGTTAGAGTGATGGATGGATTGCATCAAGAGGTTAGGTTTTAAATGTAGAGCAGGAGATGGCTACTTTTGCTACATTTATGCATATGTCTTTTGTTGTCATTATTCTTCTTTAATCCCCGCTTTGTCTGCCTGGAGAGGAAGAGGAGAGGACCCTGCCCTGCTATTTTGCCTTGTGAGCGATTCATGAGAAATGGGGTGGCAACAGCAGCAGGGAGGAGAGAAGAAATGGGGATGTGAAAATTGAATAGGAGGAAGGATCTGAATCCCCCTTGCGCGCAAGCAATGGCTCGAGAGACCAATTCTTTTGCCCTACTGGGCGGAGATGACGACCAAGGCGATGTTGATCTCATGGCACTCATCAACAGCGCGGCCACCCTCAAGCCAGAGAAGAAGCCCAAGAGTACTGCCAAGAAAAACGGCCAGCAGCAGCCGCCGCTGCCTCAGTCTCAGCCTGCTAAACTCCCTTCCAAACCCCTCCCGCCCGCCGAGGCCGGTCAGTATTTCGATCCAAACTTGCGGGTTCTTGTTTTTGGGGTAACTGGTTTCTATTTGATTAATTGCTCGTGGGTTTTTTTTATTTTTTTTCAAGGGTAATTGATTTCTCTCTGATTGATAACTTGTGGGTTTTTGGTTTTGGATAGTGAGGGCAGATAGAGGAAGAGGAAGAGGTGGGCGGGGCCGCGGTGGAGGCCGCGGCGGCCGCTTTGAGGCCGGCGAGTACAACACCGAGAGCAACGGATATGGCGGTGGGGGCGGTTTTGGAGGCGGCCGAGGCTGGGGTCGCGATGAGGACTCTGGGAGCGGAGGTTGGGGTCGCGAAGAGGACACCGGAGGCCGGGGTTGGGGTCGAAGCAACGGCGAAGAGGACACCGGTGGCCGAGGTTGGAGTCGAAGCAACGGTGAGGACAACGCTGCTGCAGGCGGAGGACAGAGCCGCGGCAGAGGACGTGGACGGGGCAGGGGTCGAGGCTTCGGTGGTCGTGGTGGTGGACGCTTCGGTGGAGGCGGCGACAGCTATGGCTACGATGACAATGGACAGGACCGCCCTCCCCGTCAACAGTTCGAAGACACCAATACCTTCTCAGGCACAGGCAACTGGTAACCAACTTTCTCTGCTCAATATTTGCATATATTTGGGGCTACTTTAGCTTATTTGCCAGGTATGGGGGTTTGCATTCTGTCAATTTCCTGGGATTTGCACCATATCTCGTCCTTGTTTTGAGCTATACTATTTGGGTGGGGCAGACGACATCGAGATTGGAATACAGGTAGGCAGCCTAAAACTATGTGAAGCTCACAAGTGAACCCTAGTCCCTTTTGATGTAAAGATGATTGTTGGATTTAAGACGGATTTTGTGTTCATAATTGCAACTATGAATTAGAGCTCATTTTTATTTTTTATTTTTATCAGCTCTGTACATATCAGCACATATCCGCAGGTTTAGTTTGAGCCCCCTTTAGCTGCCGCTCATATAACACCACAACTCCACATACATCTCCATAGGTAGAGCTTCCACCAGTGGTGTAGGTACGGACCCTGGTGAATGCCCCGGTCTGGCATTTTGGTAAAGGACCAACGTTGAGGGTACATTGCGGAATTCCCCACCCTGGCTTCTTGGTAAAAGATCAAGGCATGAGTGCTGTGCCGAAGATCAGTTTGGGATTTTGATGAAGGACCAATGCTGTGGGTACCTTTCTGAATGCCCTAGTCTGGCATTGTGATACAGTACCCAAATATCCATTTGTAGTTGGTTTTGAGCTCCATCCTCGTGCGATGCTAATGCATTGTGGCAATTCTATATAGAGTTCCATGGGTAGGATTTCTATTAATGATGGGGGAAAATTGCAGAATTCATCAGTTTGGCATTTTGGTAAAGAACCCATATCCACAAGTAGTTGGCCTTGAGTTTCAATACCCATGGTGTCCATCCACTGCGTTGGTCTTGAGTTTCAATACCCATGGTGTCCGTCCACTGTGCTGGTCTTGACTTTCAATTCCCATGGTGTACGTCCACTGTGACATCTCTACATACAGCTTCATGATTACAATTTCTACCAATTGCAGTGGGTACCTTGCTGAGTGCCATGGTCTGGCATTTTGGCAATGAACCCAAATCCAGATCTATAGTTAGTTGGTCTTCAGTTAAATTTCCGATGGTTCCTTTGCATCATGACAACACCACATATGTCTCCTTGGGTTGAATTTCTAGCAGTGATGTGGGTACCTTGCTGAATGTCCCGGTAAAATGCTAAAAGGGCCCAGATCCATAGGTAGTTGGTCTTGGGTTCAATCCCACACCTGCAGTGGCCATGCAGTGCCCCAACTCCATATGAAATTCCGCAGGTCGAATTTCCACCAATGGTGTGTGTGAATCTGTGTACCTTGCCAAATGTGGCCCGGCATTTTGATAAAGAAGCCATATCCACAGGTAGTTGGTCTTGAGTTATTCCCTGGTACATGGAAAGAGTTTGCATTTTTAGCCATTGGCCTTTTATTCTGCATGCATTATGGTTTTTCATCGGTAACCTTATTGTTTGCATCAGTGATCAAGAAGGCATCTGAATGTGTACCCATGTGATACTAATAGCTGAGATGGAGGTGAAGATGTAATGCTGATCCCAGCCCAATTTTGTAAGTTATAAGAGTTTGTTCCCCAGCCCAATTTTGTAAGTTATAAGAGCTTGTTCTTGGCATATACAATATGTTTCACTGTTGTTGTCCATGAAATTATGTGGATCCCAGCTCAATTTTGTAAGTTATTCTTGGTATTTATGACTCGTTTTACCTTCTTTGCCCATTAGAGTGCTTCCTTTAAACTTGAGAAGCATTACATGTGGCCCAAAAGAGGCTGGGCATCACAAGAATCCTTCTTACACGGGAAAAACTTTCAAGGGTTGGATCATTGAATACATTATACAAGCACACCTTATGCCAGAAGGTTCGCCAAACTTCATCCGCGAGGTTTGAAATTTGGCGAACCTAATTTTTTTTTTGAGGTTTGGGGAACCTCATAGCTATTGACCAAGTCCATAGATCAAAATTCACAACCTCATGTCTCAACTCAAGCTTATAATCTGACCTTGTAGTTTCCAAGCCCATGTAGCATTTTTTAATATTTATTGAGGTTGATTTTGTACTATTTTATTCTATATTTCATTTCAAATTTGATACACACACGCGCACAAAAACCTAATGGAAAACCTTATTCAAACCTCATCAAAAAATTCGAACTCAAACTGAACCTAATTATTGCTGAACCTGAACTCAAACCTGAACTATGTGTCTTAGAAATTACCCTTATCCTAGACATGCACCTGTCCTCAAGTGATTAGTAATGTTTTTATATTAGGCATTAGGTGATGGCTTAAGATTAATTTGGTTTAATGTACCTTTTAAGTTGTATGTTACTGTGCACTTATGACCAGATGGTCAGAATTTTATCGTCAACATGAATGATCTGATAGGGACAGTATTCTTGATAGTCATGACTCATGATGCTAGATCTTGTGTCCCTTTAGCTGATTGGTCTGTGTTATCTATTTAAAGAGTTCGAGTGCCAGTCCTCTAGCATGTGTTGAATGGATAATTATTGAGAGCAGTAACAAATCTTTCTGTTTGCAGAGTGGAGTTTATTCTCCGTATGGTTATCCAAATATACCATTTGCCTTGGTCTGTAATTTTTTTAAGTTAATTTCTCCTTGGTGTTTGGCCCTGTGATTATTGCTCACCAGATTTTTAACATTACATTCATTGAGGGGAATTGAACGTTGGTGGATGCCTTGAAATACCACCATTTTCACTCTTGTGAACCACAGGCCCAACAGCTCCCATTTAGCATCTTGAACAATAAAAGTTAGATATTGCTGCAAATTAATTGTTGACGTTTTTCCAACTCGATTCTGTCCTGCTTGTAGTTAATGCAAGTTATTCTTCCATGATTGTTACTTTTCTATTATAAGCCCTTGACAAGTTAGGGACAGGGCATAGTGTTCAGTATACCATGTGTTTAGATTTACCTGTTTGCATTTCTTAACTAATTTGTACCTTCTTCATCAAGATTCAAAAGGCATCTCAGTTGTTTTTTGGAACTAGCCTTTAATTTGGTTGCCTTTAAGCAGCCAGGAGTGGGGTTTTTGAATTCACCAAACTCACCAGAGGCTGGGATTCTGGTCCCGTTGGCTGTTTGTTGTGCCTTTGCACTTCTACAGGTGTGAGCACAAAGTGCTAGCATGTCATTTGGAAGTGCATGAACATTGGTGGGGGCCATATTAGCTACATGCTTTCACTGACCAGGCAAGCCATTGTTAACACACTTATAATTTTGTTTTCCAAAATTTGTATGCAAGTGTTTACATTGACTTTGAAAGTACATTCATTCTCCTTATTCATAGGATGTTAGTATTTTCAATGTCTTTTGTCAACATTATGCAGAAAATCATTTGCTCCATTACCGTAGATAAAGGCATTCTCTGCTTTCTATGAGGTAGTAGTAGCTTTTGTTTTCTTTGCAATTTTAATTCTGTTTACAGGGATTTTATTTATTATGCAATGGATTTAAATTGAGCTCCTTTGGAATTTTTGCGTTGATGTTTTTGTCAGTCTGATAGGATAATATCCCATTCATAATTCAATTCTTTTTGGATAATTTTGAATATGGCATTTCCTAGACGACTCTTTTCAGATGAGTATTTGTATGTTGATATGATAAAATCTCATGCATAAACTTTTTCATTTTGGATAATTTTGAATTTTGAATCTACTAGAAATGTGTTTTTCTTTTTTTTTTTCCGACTTCTTATAAGTGATTTTTCAAATAAAGTAGGTAGCTTAAGTTCTGCTTATGATTTCATTATCTTCTTTTGGTGAATATTCTGGTGTATACTAGATGAGAAATTTAGGTTACATTAGGCAGAACTGCTTTAATGTTTCAGTGGAAATGAACCTTGGTTGGGGAGATTGTTCAGCAATACCAAGCAAGCATGATGGGATCTATGTATCCCACGTCTTATGGTTCGTTGTTGAAAATAAAATAGGCTAAGCTTTGCTTATGATTTCATTGTCTTCTTTTGTTGCAGACTCTGAAGCATTTCAAATGAGGAATTTAGGTTACATGAGACAACTGTATAATCAAGTTGATAGGTGTGTCTATTTTGGAATAAGGCTTCCAGAATTTTAATTTAATTATCAATAATTATTAGGAGGATGGTAGGGATCCATGGAATATTCTTAGTTCTAGAATATCCATAGTAGTATACACAAATCATTGGTTGAGATTTATCTCCAAGGTGCATTTTTACCTTTTTAATTAAATTGATTAATTAAAAAAATGTCATATGAACTAGTGTCATATGGAGTGAGTTATGGTTTTTTGGGCATGTGGTATTGATAAGCCATGGTAGTGTCCCATGGTATTGTAACAAAGCCTATTTACAAATTAAGAATCTTATGGTAAAATGGAGGTAAATTTCTTTTCTTAAGACTCTTGTTCCAGGTTCTTTTAATTTTAGCAATGTGAGATGTGTCATGAATTGTTTTGAATCTTGATACTTATTATGTCATAGGAGATTGGGCCAGTGGGTGTATATATGTATATTCCAAAGAACTTAATTTTGAAAAAAATATTATACCTAATTCATATAAAAAGGTGATTTCCATATTGAAGATCAAGTAAAATAATGAATGCAACAAATTCAGAAAACTTTAAATTAATAATTTAAATTTCATGAAACACAAATCTTAAGGAAATGATGCCTATCGGTGTTTCCCAGCCATTTAATTTATGTGGCTGCACTAGTTTTAAATGGAAAGGAACCTTGTTTGGAGAGATTGGTTAGCAATACCAAGCTAACATGATGGACAATCATAGAATGCCATAAAATGACAAATGTATTCAATAAATGTGTGAATAATTTGAATTTTATGCAGAATCACAAGGGACAATTAATTTTTCCTTGAGCATAATTCCAAATTGGGTGATGTGGGAGCAGCAGTGGTTTTTTTGTTAAAAGTTTGGAGTGATGAATAATTTGAGGTGGGGATTTGTATTGTTGTTGGATAACTTGGGGAGTCCACAATATTGAATACGCCATGGTATAGGTTTTGACTTTGAGCTATGTTCATGGCTTGTTTAAAATTAAATACGAAACGTGGAAAGAAGTCATAATTCCTGATATATTTGTGTATGTTGTGGTATATGAGTGTGGGTTTCTATTAAAAATAAAATATCGTTATTTTCCTTTTTTAATATGTATTCCGCATTTTATTCTACAGCAAGATTGATTACCATGGCTTCTTTCGAGTTACAGCCATTTTTTATACCTCTGTTTTTGCAGTCAGTTGTGGAAATAGATGTTTACATTTGTATATGAATTTGAAATGTAATGTAATATGTGAATTCCAACTCATTGTATGACGGTAATTCTGAACTATAGCATGCTGTTGGGTTAACCCCAACCCCACCCCCCTCCCCCCCCCCAAAAAAAAAGGGAACCCCTTCAGGATTCACTCACCAGCCCCTTTTGCAAATTTCCTTGGGATTCGCTGACTAGCCTAGATTTGATGTGCCCTTCTTCTTCATTTACTTGACTTTCCTGTTTTGGTTACTGCAAAGTACCACTGATAATTGATTCATATTGTAAATAACCACTGATAATCGATCCATACTATTCCTATATTATATAAGATGAGCATTAGATCGAGTGGACTTAGATTTGGAGGTGTTTATTATTAATTTTGTGTTTTTTACTTCACCTTTCCTCTTTTGGTTATTGCAAAGTACCACTGATAATTGATTCATATTGTAAATAACCACTGATAATCGATTCATACTATTCTTATATTATATAAGATGATAATTGATTCATATTGTAAACAACCACTGATAATCGATTCATACTATTCATATATTATATAAGATGAGCATTAGATCGAGTGGACTTAGATTTGGAGGTGTTTATTATTAATTTTGTGTCTTTTTGATCAGGGATACCCCTGAAGTGTCACTCGTTGATGAAGCTAAAAGTGTGGAGCCTGAACAGAAGAAACCAGAAGAAGAGGTTACACCAGGGGTTGCCTCTGAAAATAAAGATAACAAAGAAGAGGAGGACAATGTAATTCTAATTCTAGCGTTTGTATAATTTGTCGAAATGTTATTTTGTGTTTGAGAGTAATGAAAAGGAAACAAGTGCTGAGTGGTACAGTAATATGGTCCAAATAATGCTAATTCAGTAAACTGCAAGTAAGTGGCTTTTTTGAATGTTTTGCAGGAAATGACCCTTGATGAGTACGAGAAACTATTGATTGAGAAAAGAAAAACATTGGAAGCTCTTAAAAATGAGGAAAGAAAGGTTATTCTGGACAGAGATTTTGAGAAAATGCAGCTTGTTGATAAAAAAAATGACGGCGTTTTCATCAAATTGGTGAGTTCAAGCACCAGATCTCAGTATTGTGTTTCTAATTTTTCAACGTCCCGAGTTAAGGTGTAAAGTGGAATTGAAGCGTTTTCTGCTCTTTGTGCAGAACTCAGAAAAGGACAGACAGAGAAAGAAGGAGACCCTTGAAAAAGAGGAAAAAATCCGTAAGGTAATGCAATTGAATCTGTAATGGGGATCTGATTTCAGCTGAGTGTGATGTATAGATTTGTTTCTTCTGCTGCAATATGCAGTAGATTGGGTGCAGTTTGAGTAAAGGGGTGGGTCTGGCTGTGGTTGTATGCATTTGTTTCCTTCTACAGCATATGCAATTCTATTAGATGCTTTCATGGTAAAGCATAAAGGTTAGAAATCTAGATAGTGGTAGAGATGTTACCATTGGAAAATAATGTGTAGAGCTCAATTTATAATATTTTGCATAGTTTTCCTCATCTGATGTTTTCTTTTTGTAGTCTGTGAGCATAAATGAGTTTTTGAAACCAGCTGATGGTGAGAGATATTTTACCCCATCTGGTACTCGTGGACGTGGACGTGGACGTGGACGAGGCCGTGGGGACGGTGGTAGCACTAGAGGAGGTTTTGGAGGGAGGTACAGTGATGCTGATCAGGTTGCTGCTCCTCGCATTGAGGATCCTGGACAGTTTCCTGTACTCGGTGGGAAGTAACGTTATCAGCATCACTAAGTGCGTTTTTTGTTAGCTAAATTAGATTTGTGTTGTGTAAGTCTATCACAATTACAAAGGAGGAAAACTGTCTTCCGTGAACAAAGACCTCATTGGTGGAAACAAATTTTATTAATATTTATGAAGTTTTAATGATATATTAAAATGCAAATTGGGAAGATTTTAATATTATTTGTCAAACTTGTTTGAGTATTTGACAGGAATTCAAAAAAGCTGTTACTAAATGGTTGCACCTGTTTTTGTTTGAACACATCCTTCTCCGTATAACTAGTATCACTTCGTTTCTGTATTATAAATCATGTTCTATGTTATGTTTCAAAAAGCTTTATGAGCAGAATCATTATATTGTGCTCCTAATTATATTTGAATGGGGCACTGCTGACGAGACTGAAATTATAGCTGGTGCTTTATATGTTAAAGAGTAATTTTATTATGTAAAATTCTTTAATGTGAATTTAATATATGCCATGCCTAGCTGTAACGACACTTCATGTATGCAGAAACTAGACATGGTTTTTAAAATCATGCTCTTGAAAACCTTAGTTTCCGTTTTTTGTGGTTTATTGTTTTGTTAATATTGAGCATGTTAAAGTTTCAGTACATGTTAAACATACCTGCAATTATTAATCCTAGTGAACTGAAAACCGCAACCATATCTCAAAATTGCTCCTACTGTTAGATCAGAAAACACAACTGTTTACTGAAAAGTAGTGACAGCAAACTATTACGAATTTTCAGCCCTCAGAAAATCATCTCTGTTATGCTCTTGAAATGGAGATTTTAGCTGTCTCTCAAAATTGCTTCAACTGTTCAAAAAACACACCTGTTAACTGAGAGTAGTGGCAGCAAATTACGAATTTTCAGCCCTCGGAAAATCATCTCTGTTTTGCTCTCATGAAATGGAGATATCTTAGCTGTCGCTCTATATGTTAGTACTTTTATGATGTGAGGTCCTCAATTTGATTATAATGCTTGCCTTGCCTGGCTGCAACTGTACTTTGTGTCCAGGAACTAGAAATGGTTCTCAGAAGCTTGCTCTTTGAAATCCAGCTGTTTATTATTTAGTCAACATGGAGTTTTAAACTATTAACTCTAGAGGGCTGAGTACTTCAAAAATCTCTCAAAACTGCTTCTATTAATAGATCTGAAAACACATTTGCTAACTGAAAAGTATTGACCACAAACTAATAAGAATCTGCAGAGCTAAGGAAATCATCTCTATATTGCTTTATTATCACAGGAAAAGGAAACAGTGCAGATACTAACCGAAGAACTAAATAATTGAACAATGGGGATTCTGTCTTCTTGTATATAGGAAGGCATAGAGTTTACAATGAGACCCAACCTCTCTTAGGTGCCTAGGTAAGAGCTCCCAGCTCACAGGGTGGGGGGTGCACTCCCATGTTTCCCATGCACTTGGGAGTTGGGGTGAGGGTGGTGTGCTACCTATGTTTCCCACGCTTTAGGAATATGGGGGACGGGTACGGAAATTTTTCCCATGCCCCCCTTTTGGGGAAACATGATGGGCAACATGTTTCCTTGAAAGGGGTGCGTGTGAGTGGGTGCCACCCCTCAGAAAGGGCTCGACGTTCGCTACTTATGGGTAGGGAAACTTAATAACCCTAGGGCCCCACTAATGCTCTGTGATAAATGGTAATGTTTGAGAGTGGTTCTGACATCATTGAATTTCATATGGAGAAAGTCGAATTATAGATCTCACTCAAAAGCGAATGAACTTAGCAATTTTCAAGATTTTATGTTTGGGGGGATTTTCCATTGGATTTTCAAGATTTTATGTTTGGGGGGATTTTCCATTGGATTTTATTGTGTATGAAGGTATGGAGATTTTAGCACCAAGGCATCTGTGTACCTCAATGTTGGTGGATTCATTATTGAGCCCTGTCACAACCCTAGGAAAATTGTACCTATGATTAAAACAAGAGTTTGACTCGACATGATAAGCTTTTCCCAATCTTATTTTAATTCTTAGAGGGTGATATTGGTGATGAAGATCGATATTGGTGATGAAGATCACAATATATGCAATGCTTTTTTACGATATGATTTTTTTTTACTATAAAGGCCATCTAGAGGTTCTTTTATGATGTTTGTTTATTTCAAATATGGATTGCACTCGGTGCATATTTTGGTCATATGCACACTTCTATATCTAGGAGGAACTTTGCGTATTTGTGTATGGTGGTTTGGATTCATCTAGATGCACATGAATGTTTAAGCATTTTCTTTTCAATATTTGAATGTTTATGTGATTTTTTGTTTATTGGTTCTTTGGTTTGGCTTTTTTTCCCAATTCCAAGTTTTGTAGTCTACCAGTCTGATCATTGGTCTAGTTCTAATAACATTGGTTCATTGCTCACTGTTTATTTTCAGTTTTAACTTTTGAGTCTTCACTCTAGATGTTGATCACCTTAGATCAAATCTTTGATTTGTTACTTGCTATTTTTGAGTTTGAGTAATTTCAATTTACATTCCATTCTTCAAACTTTAGCATCTACTATTTTGTTTAGTACTAATCAAATTCTAGAATAATGAAAGATGACTTTAAATCAATGTATACAATATTTAACACTTTTGATTTCATTAAATCACTTATGATGTGTGAATAGTATTTCATTATTGAATTTGAATTTGATTTATGTACACATATGCACACACACATTTGTCCACCTCGAATAAATTTCGTGGGTGCTCCCACGTCACTCCTATGTGTCTCCCCATTCTTGTGCTCCCCTGTCTCAGAGACTTGGTGGAACATTGCATGCAATGCATGGCTGTGACCCCTAGATAAGTGTTCCAGAGCTAGAGAGTAGGTATCCTCCAAGTCCCTGTGTTATGGGGATCAATGCCCACTATATCTATATCTATAGACTTCTAATTATGACAGTTGATCTCTTAATCTGTAAATTTTAATTTGGACAATAGTTGCTCCATAAGCATGCATGCTCAAGGTTACTTGGGAGAAAGGGTGGGAGAAACATAAAACATATTAACTCATGATTCATCAATTTTAATGTTTCAAACTTTCAAAATTCAATATATAACATTTATCATCGTTGATCACCAAAGTTGTACTTGTAAGCTAAGTGTAACTATTACAACAAAGAATATATAACATGAAATGAAATGTTATAAAATGAAATGAATTGAAAAAACTCTCAACTTTAACGGAACATCATATTCATAATTCATTACCAATGAGTTATAAACTTCCTCTCGCTGCTAGGGGAAATGTCTAATTTTTGAGCAGATCATGGTATTGGTGGTCTTCTTGGGGTCTCCTCCTGCATTGCTGCACGACCAAAACAAGAAGGCTCATGCCCTCCACGTGAGGATGTAGGGGGAGGCGGCGACAACAAAGGAACAATAGTTGGAACTTGAACACTGACACTGCTATTGAATGGTGTGGGTGGCGGTTGCTGCACAACCAAAACAAGAAGACACATGCCCTCCACGTGAGGATGTAGGTGGAGGCGGTGGCAATAAAGGAACAATAGTTGGAACTCGAACTCTGGAACTGCTACTGGATGGTGGGGGTGGTGGTGGGGGTGGCGGTGACATTCTTCTTGTTGCCTCATCATCATCTCTCAAAAGTTTTGCTTCCAATTCTTTTAGATGTATAGTGCCATTCTCCAAATTATCATCTTCTGGGTTGTTGTCCCAAATTTTATATGATAGATCCTCATAAGCCCGATCACAATAATGACTCAACAACCTCAAGTTGTAGTGCACATAACCAAGTTTTCTGCTTGGTTTTCATTGAGTCTGTTTCGTTTCACATTATGGATAACGCTGTAGGTGTTTCAACACCTCTCTATAGAAGAAGTATTTACAACCTGTGAGAACTTTTTTTTGCCAATTTTGGGAAAATTTCCATGCTGCCATATGCTTCCCACCATGTGAGTGCATCAAATCTGTCTTTATCTTCCATTGCACGGAAAGAACCAAACAAACCATTGCAACTGAAGTATCTATCTAATTCAAGACGCAGATTATCACACTCCTTGTTAGGGACCAACTTGTCTAATGCTTCCATATAATATCCTTTTGATAACTCTGGGTTTGTATGGGGTTTGATCCTAACCCTACCCCAGGTGCAGGTTGGCCTAACCAAGATGGAGAGTAGTATTTTGACATATGGATATACGTCAAGGCATGTAGTGGAACATTAAGTTTATTCCACTGTGCACACACAAATGTGAACCATTATATGCAAGTTCAGATCATTTGCTTGAACAATATCATTTATTTGCCCCAACATGCTATCCATTCGCTCATACACCAATCCAATCACTAGCTTATCTATATCCGCAAAACGAATTATGCTATAAATGGGCTTGGTGAATTGAAAAGCTTCCTTCACACGTGCCCAAAACAGGGCATCAAGAGCGGTCTCCTCCACTTGTTCAAAGCCTTCCCTGTCAACTGTTGTTGGAGCCTTGTCCTTTAATACCTGCGAGTGTGAACTTGATACTATGCTAGCTCATGGGCCTCTAAATTAGATAAGCCCATCTACCTTCCTTATGCACATCAAAGGATATATTAAATCTTTCCTTTTATACTTAATAATGTTTTCTTATGCTTTATTATGTTCTTAGGAATGATTAAAGGTAGTTGCCCATTTTTGCTTAATAATGGTTATTTTTGTAGAATATTGTGACAATATTTGGCAATTTATACAGATTTGGAGAAAGATATGATTTAGGGACTTGCTTCCTGCCACTGGAAGATCATGATTGGAGAATAAATGAGCACAACATCAGGGAATTATGGAGAAATCTTGGAGAGATTCAAGCGGATTGTCTGCCCTCCTTAACTCTCAAAGGCAGCCAAAGGATCCTCATGAGATCCCTTTCAACAATTCGAATTTCAGAGGTTGCCAAGCAACTCAAGACCAAGTGCATTCAAACCATACTTCACTTGGAGTCTCCAACAAATCAAATTCCAAGAGGCAGCCAAACCACTGAAGACAAAGGGCACTCAATCTATGTTTACTTGGAGTAAAAGTGGACACAATCACCATTTTCAAGGGAGTTGTTGGTAACTGCGCTGTAGAATAAATAGAGCAAAGCTAGAGCTAGGAAGGAGTTAGTTAGTTAGTCAGTGATTCGATTCCATTCAGAGCTTTTGCTGCAAGCTATTACGTTTTTGCTGTTTAAGACCTTCGGGATGTAATAAGATTTCATTTTTTGCAATGAGTAGATAGTCTCCATTTTATTGATTTAATTCCAGAGAGCTCAGTTCGTGGGTTAGGGTTCAACCCATGTGCTTCAGCGTCTCTGCTGTTTTTATTCTTTCCTTTCTGCCATTAAGCTAGCTCTCTTTTTGCCATTCAAATTATTTTTGCTTCTGTTAGTTTTATCGCTGCTTAGTTCTTTGCTGAAACCCATGTGCCTTAGCTTCTCTGCTGTTTTTATTCTTCACTTTCTGCCATTAATCTAGCGCTCTTTTTGTCATTCAAATTAGTTTTGCTTCTGTTAGTTTCATTGCTGCTTAGTTCTTTGCTTTCAGTTTGCTGTTATAGTTTTTCATCTGTTTATGAGTAAATATAATAGAGGATAAAACTCTAAAAGTTGTGGATCTAGACTTCCCTTTTCATCTCTGTGAATAGAGCTTAAGGAGGGTAAACCTTCCTACAGACCCAAAAACTGCTTTTTGTTCACGGTTTTATCACGCATTCTTTTCTGTTTTCCCGTGCATGAATTCAGAGGTTTGTTTGCAGGAATTAATGTTAACACCCCAGAGCAGCGTTGTGGCGCCTTTCCGCTTCAATTTCCATCTCTGCCTGTACGATTGAACACTGCTATTTACGCCTCCATTCCCCTCTTTTTCCTCTTGTTTAAATGTTGTATCCGTCTTTTTATTCACAAAAATACTCTAAACCATTGAGTTGGCTTATTCCTTTGTTTTTATCGGTCACGGTTGCCACACCCTTTTTAATGCAGAATGCTTGAAAAACCTTGAAACTCGACCTCTGCGTTTTCTCATCGGTTCTCTCGCCACCGTACATCGCAATCGCACTTCACACCTTTCCCCTTTTTCTTTTGAGACTTATTGCAAATTGCATCGCATTTCATTTTTCGCTCGACCGCAATCACATCTTCGTACATCATAATCACACTTCGCAGAATTTCCCTTTTCCTTTCAACACCTACCACTCATCTTTACCGATTGCGATATTGCGATATTGTATATCGCAATTGTAGCGTTTTCCCTTTCTCTTAAGACTTACTGCTCCAACTCTGTGATATTGTGATTGCGATATCGGCCCCATCTCCATTCATCACATTGCAAATCACTCGTCGAACCTTTCCCCTTTTTCATTAATACTTACTGCGCTTTCCGCCGATTGCGATATCGCACATCGCACTTTGCAGGGTTTACATTATCGCATTTCGCACTTCGCTCCCGCTCCCGAACAACACTACCGCTACCCCTTTAATCGTGTGATATTGCGATTGCGATATCACACATCGCAATGTTTTCTTCCATCACATATCTGCGATCGCACTTTTATTCTGCTCCAACGCCTCATTTGCACTTCAACAAAGCTTTAATCCGGTTTTAACCCTCACTTTCCATTTTTAACCCTGATTTCATGCGTTAAGCCCTCCATTAGTCTCTTTAGCCCTTTTTTTCTCTCTTCCAAGTTGCAAACCACTCTTTTTAATTAAAATTAAGTCACGGATAACCTAGTTGCATGGATAGAAGCATGGTAGATAGATCATAGGATATGTAGAGTGTATTTCGCCGTTTGGCTAGGAGAAAGTGTTGTTTAGGATTAGTTTCCTTTCTGCTATTTGTTTTCTGCAAATTAAATTAGTTTATTTCTTGTCATTTTTTTTCAACCATTTAATTTAGTTTCTTATAGTGATCTTCTTCCTGCACATTAAGTTAGTTCTATTTCTGTAATTTCTTTTCTGCAATTTAGTTTAGTTTCATTGAAGTGTGACAAAATTCACTGAGAACCCTTAGAAATAGCACCATTTCGTAAAGCGGAAGATGATAACATGAACATAATGCATCCGTTGTGTATATAGCACTTTCACCTCTAAGTTTGTATGAACCCCGAGTTGATAAAGTAAAGTAGGGCAACCCCTGGAGTTGCAGTGCTCTTGGTGCAATACCAAGACTCACCACTTTTTGGCATCGTTGACGGGGAGGTGTCTTGTAGAGGGTTTGATTATGTTTTAAGCATTCTTTTTTGCTTTACTTTTTCATGTTTTCGAAATATTGAAAAATATAAAAAACTCTGATTCTCATGTCCCATAGGAGTGTAGGGATACTCATAAATTTTTTTCTCCAATACCAACCCTCCCACTTGACCACGTGGTGTAGTAAGAACCACATCACCATACACTCTTGAAGGAAGAAGAGAATGATGGATATGATGACAATGAAGTAGATCTTATTGGGTTTCCCATTCAAGATATGGACATCAGTGTACCTATGAAAAACATCTCTCCATCTTTCCTTCCCAACTTCCATCGTATGAGGACAAAGGATCCATAAACATTTCTTTTTGAATTTGAGATACTTTTTAGGCCTTGTGGCTACTTATCACACACAAAAACTGAGATAGTTTCCTGCAACATTGAAGGATAGAGCTCTTAAATGGTTCATGAGTATAGGTACTAATTCAATAAGATCATGGAATGATATGCAAAAGATATTTCTAGATAAATATAAAGATCGTGATCTTAGAGAAGAAATTTTTAAAATAAACCAAGAAGAAGATGAGAGTTTGGAGAATCTAATAGAGAGGTTCATGTATAACGTTAAGAGGGAAAAATTGCATCATCTAGGATTTGACACACTAAAAACCCTCTTACTTAGAACAATTAGGGATGAGTGGATTGAACTCCTTAATCTCATGAGTAGAGGAGATGTATGCCAATGGTCATTCGAAGAAATTTGTGAAACATGCAAGCGCATATCAAGAGGAAGGAAAAGAGTAAGTAAGCCAACATCAACATTGGCAAGGCAATATGAACCTGGAAATTTGCTTGATAACTTTAAAACATAAATTCTTAGCGTTCAAGTGAACAAGTAGAAATGTTAAGAATGCAAAATGAGTAAAAGGAAGATGTCGATATTTTTGTTATCCATGCAGAATCATATGCTACTAATTGTTGTTCATCATTCTTTAGGTTTAAAAAAGTTTACCAAGAGGATGATGGAGCCAGGTAATCACCAAAGAAGCTATGTTATGTAGCTCCAAGGATACCCTGGCAGCTTAGTCAACTTGATTTGATGCAAGGATCCATTTCAAAATTTCAAGCTTATTCACATCCATCTCAAACTAATTGGGATACACTCCCTCCTTGGTAACCTTGGCCAGCTCACCCCTAAAACCAATCTTGACAACATGGTTGGCAAGGTCTTTATTGGGAAAATCCACAATATCCTCAATATTTCCCTCCATATCCTCTATACCCAACTCCATGCTATCCCTACCATCCACCTCCACCACAGCCACATCGTCAACCACATCCATCTTATATATCCACCCTCACTCGACTACTTGTACCACCATTTCCAAACCCACACCATGAAGAATCTCAACTCACTTACAATGCTGAGGTACAACACTACTCAACATATCCTCTTGATGTAAATGGTCTGCATCTTAGTTCAAGAAAGGTGTTGCAAAGAAGAGGTTGTCTCAATGTCATTGAAAGACAACATCAAGAAGACGAAGATCCAAATGATGAAATAAAAAAATCAAGTGCCGCACTTGATGAAGATAAGATATCAGAATCAGATGTCGAGAGAGTTCCCTCATGTTTACTAGCAGTTCCTCCATGTATTCAAGAAAACAATTAGGAAAAAGATGAAGATTTGATTGCCATAATAGAAGAGGACATCCAAGGTGATCCAACTCAGCAAGTGAACCAGGGGCATCACAACTATATTGACATATGGTTCCAAACAGTCATTAAGTTGCAGCGACACATTCTTTTCCAATAGTACTTGATACAATTCCAGTTAAATCAATTCATTTTTTATATTCAAGTACATGTCAGAACATGTATTCCAAGTGTGCACTTGATTTTATCTGTTATCTTGATGTGTACATGGCTCCATTGGAAGTATTCTTATATTGGAAAAAAGTTTTGTTTTTTTCGAGTAGAGTAGGAAACTGGAAAAAAAAAGGGAAAAGTAATAAAATCTCAGGTGAAAACTTTTTTTGAGGCATCTGAGATTGGCTCACTGATTGAAAACCTCCATGAGGCAGTGATTGGGTTGAAAAAAATATAAAAAAGAAAAAAAAAAGAGGAAAAAAAAAGATGCTAGGTGAAAACCTCCTTTGAGGCACATGGGCAGACCTTCTAGTTGAAAACCTCATCGAGGTCACCAGTAGGCCTTAAAAATAAAAAAAAGAAAAGAAAAGAAAAGAAAATAAATAAAGAATGTATTTCTCCATGTATCTCTCTCTAATGAATGCGTGTGCTCTCTAACTTTTGCAAGCAGAAAACAAGAAGTTGGCACAAAAAGAAAATTCGGTCAACATTTTATTCAAAGGTAGTCAAACTTGGACTTCCTCCTCCTGTGCTGAGAAGATCCAAAAGGGCCTCAAACAGATTATCAAATGCAGCTTCAGGACCACCAAAGACAGCTTCAACAGTGATATCAGCAGCTTCAATATCACATGAAAAAACAAATCAATGGTAAGGCTTAAGTATGCAATCATCTAACCCTTTCTTCGAATCTATTTTAGCAACATTAAAAAGTGTGAGAATGAAAGTTTTTATATAGCCCAAACTCAGTAGCAAAGCAACCTCAACCTTATTTAGCAACTAGCCTCACTTTTTCCACCAAGAAAATGAACAAGACAAAAGTAAAGGACTTAAGAAAGTGGATAGTAAGCAGTTCATTGTAATAGAATACAAGGAGTGCCAAGGGGTAATCAAGGGTGAACTCAATTCACAGAAAAAAAAAGAACTATGAATTTACTTTGCATACAATAAAAAGAAGAAGGAACAAAGAATAAAAAAAGATAAAAAGAAAAAGAAAAAGAAAAAGAATCAAATAAAATGTGGATCAACCACCCCTCGGGATACAAAACAGAATTGCTTAAGGCATCTGAGGACCTCCATGAAGCATCTACGATAAGAAATGCAAGAAGAATAGCAAGAAGATCAGCGAGAGGAGCAACGCATGGGCAAATAAACATAAAATAAAATAAGCTAGCATGCAGGGAGAAACATAAGTCAGGGAGGATGAATAGGTTGCTCAGAGGATGAGCAACAGTTTCAGTAGGGGGTGATAATGGGCCTCTAAATTAGGCATAAAATAAGACCCATATAACTTTTTTTAAGCTCATCTACCTTCTTTATGCACATAAAAGAGTATATTAAATCTCCCCTTCTATACTTAATAATGTTTTCTAATACTTTAATATGTTTTTAGGAAGGATTAAGGGTAGTTGTATATTTTTGCCTAATATTGATTATTTTTGTAGAGTATTGTGAGAATATTTGGCAAATTATACAGATTTGGAAAATGAGATGATTTAGGGACTTGCTCCCTGCCACTGGAAAATCAAGATTGGAGAATAAATGAGCACAACATCCGAAAATTAGGGAGAAATCTTGGAGAGATTCAGGAGATTGTCTGCCTTCCTTAACTCTCGAAGGCAGCCAAAGGATCCTCATGAAATCCCTTCCAGCAATCTTCAAATTTCAGAGGCAACCAAACAACTCAAGACCAAGTGTACTCAAGCCATACTTCACTTGGAGTCTCCAACAAATCGAATTCCAAGAGGCAGCGAAGCAACTGAAGACAAAGATCACTCAATCTATGTTTACTTGAAGTAAAAGTGGACTCAATCACCATTTTTAAGGGAGTCGTTGGTAGCTGCCCTGTAGAATAAATAGAGCAGAGCTAGAGTTAGGAAGGAGTTAGTTAGTTAGTCAGTGATTCGATTCCATTCAAAACTTTTGCTGCAAACTATTAGGCTTTTTCTATTTAAGACCTTCGGGATGTAATAAGATTTCATTTTTTGCAATGAGTAGACAAACTCCATTTTACTGATTTAATTTCAGAGAGCTGGGCTTGTGGGTTACGGCCCAACCCATGTTCCTCAACTTCTTTCGTGTTTTTATTTTTTCCTTTCTACCATTAAGCTAGCTCTCTTTCTGCCATTCAAATTAGTTTTGCTTCTGTTAGTGTCATTACTTCTTAGTTCTTTGTTTTCAGGTTGCTGTTATAGTTTTTCATTTGCTTATGAATAATAGAATAGAGGATAAAACTCTAAAAGCTGTGGATCTAGACTTCCATTCTCATCTCTGTCAATAGAGCTCGAAGAGGGTAAACCTTCCCATAGACCCAAAAACTGCTTTCTGTTCACGGTTTTATCACACATTCTTTTATGTTTTCCATGCATGAAGCCACATGTTTGTTTGCAGGTATTAATGTTAACACCCCAAAGTAGCTTTGTGGTGTCTTTCTGCTTCAATTCCCATCTTTGTCTTTATCGCTGAACACTAATTTTTACGCCTCCATTCCCCTCCTTTTCCTCTTGTTTAAATGCTGCACTCGTTTTTTATTCACAAAAATACTTAAACCATTCAGTCGGCTTATTCCTTTGTTTTTATCGATCATGGCTATTGCACCCCTTTTTAACGTATTGGCTCCCTGTAATTTGTAAGGTTGGCAAGAACAAGTAGCAGAGAACCACGTTAAACCACTTTGGAGTCCCAGACCTAGTTTTCCTGAGCTCAGAGAGGGCCCTTTCTGTATTTATGATGAAAATGATTTAGCTTTATGATTATATTTTCTGATTTTAAGCTAGTTATAAAGCTTGGGGTTGTTTGTTTTATTGTTTGATTGACTATTAGCTGGATAGGTAGATTGTGGGAGGCTTAATCCATTGGGCTATGTAGTCATAAAAGGGTTAAATTGTACATCAAATTTTCAATGGTTTTCACAAGACAAACTAACTAGATCAAATGGATTTTTTTGGAAAGATGAATATGAGATGGTAGTGAGTTTTGTAAAGCCAAAGAGCAGAGTCTCTAAATTCTTTAACTACACTTCAACATAAAAGCAGAACATACAGTCTCTCAATTTTGCATTCAGGTCTTTAGAGGAAAACATTCAAGATAATAGTGCAGTGGAGGTAAAGAGAAATTAAGAATTCTTTAATTCAACTTCATAAGAAATACTTCAATATAACAATTTCAAAGAAACTAAAGAGCAGTGAAGAATTATTTAGTTAAACTTCAAAAGGAAACCTTAGGATAACAATTAAGTTAAGAATTCTTTAGTTATACTTTCCAAAGGAAAACATTGAGATAACAGTAACATAGAGAATTAAGGTGCTCATGTAGCGTATATTGATCTAATTTTTTTGTTTCTGCTATTATGGAGATTGATGCACAATATGAAAAACAAAGGAGAAACATTAACAAAAGAGGGATAACATCACTATTAACATAGCTCAAAGATCCTGTGAAAGTGCTTGTATTACTATTGTCCAACTCAAAACAGTGATAGTGCTTCAATGCGAAATCTTTGCAACTCGGAGTCTAAGCAAAATCCAATCCAATAACGAACACTGATAATGAACAATACATGCAATATTTAACTTCAACTAAGAAGGTTAACCTAATCTAGGGTGGCAGATTTTCATTTATTACAGAGTAAATGAAGTTTTGACAATTGAGACTATGCAAGACCCAAGTCAAAAATATCACTGACAGACCTACTATAGTGATAACTTTCAAGTTAACTATTGAGCTAACTTTAAGATATTTTTGACTAACTGCCTGTAGAATTAACTTTTACAATAACTTTTGAATTGATGCTGAAATATCTCTAACTGTAATATTAACTTTTACAATAACTTCTGAATTGATGCTGAAATATCTCTGACTGTAATATT